>ML794255.1:75084-99638 GCA_009831015.1 Picea engelmannii
CTTTATGAAGTGACCCACTTTTATAAAGAGAAGTGGGGATCACTTTTACAATGAAGTTACTTTATAACAGAAAAGTTGCATGCAAAATAAATAACTCTAAAATAAAATATTAAAGCTACTTAGAGTGATTCACTTTTATACTTGAAGTGAAATACACTTTACAATTTTAGCATGAACTTTTTAAAAAAAGGTAACAAAAGACAGACTTGAACTGAAGACCTCTTACTTAATAAGACAACATTTAACCAAATGATCTAGCAAAACATATTGTAATGTTCAGAAGGAGGATTGTTGTTGTTGTTGTTGTTCAAGATGGCCTTGGAGAGCGTGCTAAAAAAAAACTCTTTTCACACAAGAAAAAAAATTTGCTTCTCGATGACAACAAGGGTTAGATCTCGGTTATCTTACCCGGAAGATGCACCTTTTTCTATCTGTTTCTACTTTGTTGAGATCGCACAGGGCAGGGGGAAAAGAGAATACGTAGATCTAAAAGAGTAGAAACCCGGAAATAAATAAAACAAAACCGAAATAAAACCAAAATACTACTCTGCAAAAATTTAAAAAAATGTGTATTCAAGCTTTATACCTCCGGATCTGACTGTAATGGCTATATCTTGGGCAAACAGAAACCTTTTCAAGTGAAACAAAAAGTTTTCCTGATTGAAATGAGCGCTTCAGACGTAATGGAACAATCCTCTCAGCCCATAAATGTATGAAAATGAAAGAAAGTGGATATGAGGAAACTCGGCTTCACGATCTCGATCTTCAACAGGAGCAGGTCTTCAAACAGGATCTGATACCATGTTCGACAACACAGGTATTCCAAGAGAGGATGAACACCTTCAGTAACCACTCACATAACCATATCAAAGATCAACACAATGATGTTTTCACGTGGTAAAACCCCTACAGGGAAACATCCACGGCCCCAGCCAACGCGACCACTTGGAATAGTTTATTAATGCAAAGAAAAAGATTACAAAGATATTTTACAAGAGAGTTTCTCACAATAGATCATCGGAAAATGACCGTCCATGCTCTTTAAATAGAGATCATGGACTAATCGGGTGTTAAGCCACGGATCAATGGTCGTTAATATCGAGGATAGTATGAACCGTCAGATCACTCTATGTCGGGAACATATCATGACGGCCAGATTTCCTAACTACAAATGCATACTAATGCATACTAAAGAAACACACTTTTACCTAACGACATATTAGACCAAGTAGATCTTAACTAAATCCTAACTGTATAAATATCCTAACATTAAAAACACACTTCAAAGTGTCCATTAGAAAGAAAGGACGTTGAATTCAATAGAGCATGTGTAGTTAATCTAATCCATAAATGAAACAATCAAATTTACCTAAAACTTATTGATCACATCAATTTTGAATTACAATTAACAAGTGAAAACCACAACATAAGCAGTTGCACCAAGTTTCAATTGCAATGATGAGCACAAACCTCAAAAGTAGAGATTGAAAAGAAGTCATTAAGATGCTTGAACTAGAATGGAAATTGAAAACAATAACCACCATTGAGCATGAATAATTATACAACCCCATCACATGAGGCATGTTATCCAACTTGGCACTGCTTATTCCCTGTAAGAATTCCACCATGTCACTAATCATAAATTTTCTATATAAATTTTTTCTATATAAACATCAAATGTTAAATTAAACAAATAACTTAATTTAATGAGACGATAGAAAAAAGCCATAATCGAATCCATGAACACTTTTAACCTTATCTTTATTGTATTTCCTATGAAATGGAAAGAATGGCAATAGTAATGACAGAGATAACATCAGACTTCAACAAGTTGAGAGAATATTTGGGCACTCATTCTAAGATGGGAAACACATATTGTAGCCCAGGTACACATTTTGGCGACTTGGGTTGATTCTTGAACTGTCAAAATGGGTCGTTGTGGAACATCATTTCTTTCACCATGCATTTAAATCCCCGCATAATGCCTTCATCGGGTGAAACATTGACATTGTGAAGGACCACCATCTCCAAATATGCATCATTCCTTCCATGCTATGGTCCTTCCTTCCACGTCATTCTATCAACTGTAGGTAGGGCATTCCCTCATTTTCATTTTCCAAAAGGGCATTGGTTTCTCCCACTCCATCCCTTTGATCATCATTGCTCAACCTACTATTACCTTGTATGTATGTATATATATATATATATATATATATATATATATATTGATTTTTAAATACACTAATGTTTCCTAAAATAGGGTGATCGAGAGCGTACTGCTTCAATGATGGTCATCTCCAGGTGAGTGCAAGAACTTGGTTGTCCAAAAAGTGGCAACAACATGATTAAGAACATCCACGTATATTGCCACATAGGTTTAGTGGAAAAATGGCGTGCCCGCTATTTGGGAACAAATTGTGCTCACGCTTCTCTCATTGGGAAAATATAGTGGATATAGAGAAGAGAAAGAAAGGGAGAAGGGGGGCGCCATGTCCAGGTGTGTTACATTTTTCTTAATTTTAATCCTATTTAGTCATTCCAATTTAGTAATTTGCTCCCAATAATCTAAATAAAAAAATGTGATTTTATATTTTAAATAAAAAAGGAACCTAATTTACATGCCATTGTTTTTAAATTGCGGCATATATAATACAATGGAACCCCAAGACAATTTAAATCCCTCACAATAAAACCAAGAAGATCAAAACCCCAACCCACCACCACCACACAATGTAAACACTGGAATTGATGAGGGTTCGGTTATATTATGAACCCTTGAGGAACAATTAAAGGAGACTAGAGCCTAACAGAGTCTCCTTGGCCACTTATTTGTACATCATTGTCAAGTCCATTGCAAGTGCCCAAGGGAAATTGACCTCTATTTCTGATTATAAGGAAGAAATGTATGAGTACTATAGCATTGGTTTGGACAAAAACCATGTCAAAGAATTGGGCATTTCAAAACAACAAATATTGTCTATTTTTTAGGGATCCTTGAAATGGACAAGAACTACCATTGATTAGGAAACACATCTCCATTGACTGGTACATCCATCCCCAAATTCTTTATATATCAATAGTTTGAAATAACTAATACATTAATGGTCTATTTATCCTTAGTCTTGTGGTGGTCGTCAACTAGCAACAACCACATTTAAGTAAAAATTGGTTGATATAGGCAAATGGACACCACTAAAATAGAGATGGGAAATAGAGCCGATCATGATATATCAACCATTATTTACTTAAATGTGATTGTTGCTAGTAAATATTTTTTTCAACAATTGTGATTTATTTGACACTTCAAATTCATAATTGAAATTAGACTTGCTAAACTTGGATCTCTTTAATAAATGGGAACCATTATAAATCAGGCCCAATATAGATCTTTTGGAGTGATTTAAGGTACACATCATGTTTTCTTCTACAAATTTCATGCAAGTTCAGAGTTCGAGAAGCTCTTTGACACGATTTAACTGAGAAAACAATGTTATTGGAAAAAAGAAGGGTTTTACTCAATCACGACATCTTCTCAGGTTCTAACCTGCAAGGTTCAGGACCCAAACTAATATTTTGAATATGAATGATGTATCGAGTCTGGATGAAAGAAATTGGATGGTCCCGCCTAACGATAAGTTAGGCTATTTAAAACCCAAAACACTAAAACATGAAAAATACTTTCATACAAATCTTAATATCAAATTAAGAACATGGATGAAACCAAAACTCGGAATCGAAGAAAAAAAATCAATTGAAGTTGGACCTGTAATAATAAGATAAGTAATATGGACATTATGTAACCTAGAAACAACACTAATGTTGAGACTAAATTAGGACAAAGACATTCTCAATAAAACAAATGTTTTAAAATATCAAAAAAAAAATATTGGACAAACATTCAATTTCAGCCAGAATATAATATCTAACAAACGAGTAACAAATGAGAAAAAATCTAAATTATAGAAATTAGAGTCATTGTTACACAAAATTAAATTGAAAAGGAAAACAAGACTTTAAGTGGAATGATAAAAAACAAAAGGAGTTATAATAGTTTCAGTTAGAATATTTTTTTTTCAATAAGAAAAAATAGTTATATTAGTGAATATAACAAAGTCTTTTACAAAATCTGACTGCTAGAAACAAACTTTTAGTTCCTTTTTACATCATCAAAAATATTACAAATATAAGTACTATCCACAATACAGTTCCTTCAACATACACTATAAACTATAGTTGCAAACCACAGTAGTATATTTCTTTTGGTTTTACTTGCCAAGTTCAAAAAGTCAAAAAATAACAGTTTCTTCATCCCTGTAGCAATGATATATTAGTTGATGGATAATCTTTCGAATATCTATGTTTGTACACATGTACCCACTGCATAGTATATCCCATCATCATCTAGTAGCAATGCTTGTTTTGAGAACTGGTCAACTTCCTTGTTATATTCTCTATAAATGTGTTGAGCTTTTAGTTGTTGAAACTTCCCGCTCAACACCCGAATTTTAGTCATCCAAGGCTGAAGAGAAACCACTTGTAGATTGTTTTCATGAGAAAACCAGTCAATAATAATGTTCGAGTCACCTACCAGTTGTAATCTTTGTACCTTTTTGTAGCATGGGAAAAATAAAATACACCACATAGCTAGGAGTTCACCCCTAGTGTTAGTTCCACTACCAAAATTCATCTTAAGGCTGAAGGTACCCAAGTCTAGACATTTTAATATAGCACCAGCCCCACATTTAATACCCTTACATTGTGAGGTTCTATCAAAGAACCCCACTGCCAGGTCCAAATAAGATAAAGGAGGCCTATCAATCCTAATAAGTTGAACATATTGTGATTTTTTGTTTTCTCCCAAGTCCTGTAGTATTTTGTTGCAAACCATGACCAGAGAAGGTGGATCTTCTTTAAAGATAACAAGGTTTATATGCTTCCATATCTCCCAACAGATATAACAAGGAATTTCTTTCCAGTAATCCATCTTCCTTATCCAATTTTGATAACACTCAATAATCTGCCCTCCTTCCCAAAAACTATTTACTTTGAAGTCCTTTAAGATTGAAACCCAAATGTCTTTGGTGCAAATGCACTCAACAAAAAGGTGATTCAAAGTTTCCTTAATATCCCCACAAAGAACACGTCTACTAGGCCGAATTATACCTCTTTTAGACAAATTTTCCCAAGTGAGAATTTTCTGTTCAAGAATTAACCAAACAAATAGTTTAACTTTGAGAGGTAATTGCCACTTCTAGAGTTCAGTGTACTAGAATAATGGACCTACCTCTAAATCCTCCATCAATTGTACTTCATAAGCTTGATTGACATTTACATGTCCTCCTTTGGTCTCCCATGACCACATTAATATATCATTTTCAGTATTTAATTCAAATCCATATCCAACTAAACCCTTAACATAATTATTCAATTCCTCCTTTTGTCATCCTTCTAGTACAATTGTCCATGCCTTCTTCCATCTTATGTGGCTTGAATCCTCCATATCAAATGTCCCTGCTTGTGCAAGAAATTTTATACCTTGTGCCTTCAATACATTAATGAGATTCCTTGAAAGTTTATAATATGAATGGGACTGAATCATTGGATCTACTCCAATTTTGATGTCCCTCCCATTTTCAGGCTTCCAGACTAGCCAATTAGTTATGATAGTTAATGTTGATGTTAGTGCTCTCCAACAATTTGATATATCAATCCAATTTTTCTTTCCTTCCCTGAACCAATCAATAAAAAAATTAATTTTTAGGTATTTTTTATAAATCACTTCATGCCATAGAACAGGAACCATTAGGAACCTCCACAGACTTTTGGTAGCCAAATATTTTCCAAATGAGAAGATATTTTTAATACCCCACCCTCCCGACCTTTTTGGTTTTGCAATCTTTTTCTAGTTTACCAAGTGCATACCTTCTTTTACTTTTTTTCCGGTCCATAGGAAACTAAACATGCTTCTTCTAATTTTGTTTAGTATAATTTTTGGTATCTTAGCCAGAGAAATCCAGTAAACAAGTATGCTTTCTAGTACAACTTTTACAAGTGTGACCCTTCCCCCTAAAGTTAGCCACCTATGACTCCAGTTCGAGATTATTTTTTTCAATTTTTTTCTCAAGCCAATTCTAGTCTACCCTTGTATAGCAGTTTGATTTAATGAAGAAACCAAGGTACTTAAATCCAACATCTAGTGGTTTTACTTCAAAGGGCATAATCTCTTTCAGTATTGTAAGCTCCTCAACTAACCATCCTGCTTCTAGGAATAAAGACTTTTGTGGACTGAAGGACATCCTTGTCGCCTTGAATAATAGATCAAGTACCTCCTTATAAACTTCCCATTCTGTGATGGTTCCATTCCCAAATAATATTACATCATCCACAAACAACAAGTGTGTAATTCTTATATCTTTTTCCACTAAAACTCCAATTTTCTTTTCTACAACCTGGTCCTATATGGATCTACTCAAACCTTCTACAACAAGTAGAAATAGTAAAGGAGATAACGAGCACCCTTGCCTCAATCCCCTTGTGCTTTTAAAGAAACCGGAGGGACTACCATTTATCAAAACAACAAAATTTGTAGTATAAACACACCCCATAATCCAATCTGTAGCTTCTAAACTCAGGCCCACCTGTAATAATACTAGCCTTAGAAAACCCCAATCCACCCTGTCATAAGCCTTCATCATATCCAGTTTAAGGACCGATGTTTTTCTATTTTTTACCTTGATACTATGCAAGTATTCCTGTGCCACTCCAATGGCATATGTAATTTGTTTGCCCTCCAGAAAGCCAAATTGTTCCTTTGAAATACCAGTTGAAAGAGAGGTTTTTATTCAGGTTGCAATAATTTTTGTAATGATATTGTACGTAAAATTACAGAGTAAAATTGGTCTATATCCTCCAAAATATTATGGCTTATCACTTTTTGGTATAAGAGCAAGAAAGGTAGCATTCAATGCTCCAGAAAACCTACCTTTCCGCCTAAAGTCTTCAACCATCTCCAAAATTTCATTGTCTAAGAGATCAAAGAAGGCTACGAAAAATTATACAGTCTAGCCTATTATCAAATGAAGTTGTCAAGGGTCGCAGCAGTTGTCCAAATCTTTTTCTTCTACAAGAAACAACCATAAGAACAAGCGCAACATTCAGAGCAGTCTATTTTGGGGCTGAAATACAAGCAGTGGTTGGGTTCAATTTTCAACGGTGGAGATCTCGTATACAGTTCAGATCAGCGGCTCTTGGGTGATTTGGATTTCAAAGTAGTGCAAGGATTAACGACTAGACAGAGGAGCCAAAGTCCCGAAGTAAAATATGAGCCATTGAAGGATGAGGACACGCGTCGACGGATCTCACACTTCGAAAGATTTACTCCGGTGGATTGCGCAAGTAAGCATAAGAAAACTCCCAAAGTAAATCTTGGTTGTCCAAATCTAGAGGACACGTGGAGGCAGGTTCCTCACTTTGAAGATACGACACTCTAAAGGATTGCGGGAGTTAGGCATTGAAAAGTCCTGAAGAGCCGAAGCCCGAACTCCTTAAATAATCGTGGACCGTTGATCTCAAATCAGCAAGAGACGTTGATCTTTTGTAGCAATATCATATAAAGGCCCGAAGCCCCAAAGTAGCATCCAACTGACACATAGTTGCAGGCCCAACCACTCCGTGGGTGTTTTTCAACTCAACACTTGGCACTCATCTGTTAAAGACACGTGGCATCCAGCCAACGCTGACACATGGCATTCATTTCAAGAATTTTGGACATGTCTTCATCATGTTTTTGAGTGACACATGTCACCCCTCCATCCAGAATATGTCAGCATAGTGACGTCAAGCCACCACGTCAGATCATCCTCTGGGAAGTGTTCTTTTTCAAGTGCCAAGATTAGCGCCATCTCCATGCGAGTTTTATTGTATCCTAGAATTGGTAGACAGGTAAACTTTAGCGGTGGCGCTAAATTTAGCAGGTGTGCCTAGATCACAATTCGTGACCAGATCAATGACCACATTTCATTGTGGGGATGCAATATGCTTGAACGATAAAATTCTTGAGCGGTCCCGCAATTGAAACCATGGTATAGTAAAAATGCTATGTGGCAAAAGGTGGTGAATTGTGGGCTCAAACGTGGTGTGAATACAACTCGCCTTTGATGTCCCCGTAATCACATGCTTATATAGCATATAATTCAAGAGTAGCACGTGGAAACCCCCTAGGTGTTAAGCCTTATACATATCCCAATGAGAGAGCAGTTAATGGAAAAGGAGTGGTGGTTGAAACCTCGGCTCACTCCATAAATAGAAGGCATGGAAGGATCTGGCCATGGAGACAGTTTTTTTAGCTTGAGGTACCCCTATGGATGGTTTTTCCTGCATGCCCATGTTGAGTTGAGTTTGTGTCTGACATAAGGATACATGCACAGTCTGATAGAAGAAGGCGCAAATGAAAAACTTTGAATGTAATGCCCAGGTCATAGTCCTGGTAGTTGTGGAATGAGATGAGTATAAATTGATCAGTTCAAGATTTTGTTAAGGTCATCAACTGGTTGAGAAGAGCTCCCTATTTTGTAATATTTTGATGCCAGAGTTGTTCTATGTTTATGTATCAAACTTGAGACTTTCGCATTAATAGAAGTCAGCTTCTCTCATCTCTTTGTAAAAACTCTCGGGCATGGAGGATCTAGTCGAGGGTTGTATTTTTATTGTAATGTAGGTTTTATTACAGTATTGTTGTGACCAATTTTAGTTAGCTTCCTTGTTATCTTATTCCCCGTTACGCTGAAAGGCTCAGGCATGGAGGATCCAGTCGAGTTGTTGTAGTTACATGGTAATGTAGGTTTGATTATCATGCTGCTGTGACATATTTCAGTGTCTGAAGCTTGAGTTCGAGAGTGCTCTTGAGCCTGCATTTTTCTTCACCAAGTTACTTGAAGGCCGGATGCCCATAACAATATTGTTCACTTCTCTCACTAAGTCTTCCCGCTACTCACACATAAACTCAAATAACTTATTGAAGTTAATGAGGCCCTCACTTCCCTATGCATTGATTGTCTATATTTCGTGTTAAAATTATTCTTGTACTGAGTTTTGTCCATTTGACCTCCACTCATAAACCCACATCCACCAAACATTTTGATGGGTATTGGGCTTATCCTCTTGCAGTCAGAGGGTGAATCTCATTGCTAACATTAATGGCGTCATTGTTGGGGACGAAAGTGAAGATATATTCCCTATGATAACGAAAACGATCAGATCTGATCTTTGATGGTGAAAAAATACCAGACACATTCAGACTACATATCATTCACCTGGTGACTCCATGATTAAATAATCCATTGGAGACTCCACAAGTTTAAGAAGTCATATTTTAAGATGGAAGCCATCTTGGCTCGAAGTTTTTCTCTTATTAATTTCTCTTATGTTCCCAAGTTTCCAAATCTTGTTCCTACTATAGATGAGTGGTGTGATTTTTTCCCCAGATTTAGAGAACATACAGATGACAAACCTGCAGAGCATCTGATTGAGTTTCATGAAATCATGCATCAGTGGGGAATACATCATGAGGATGTATTAATGAATATGTTCATGTACTCATTAGAGGGAGATTCTCGTGAGTGGTATCGATTCTTTCCCCCTGTTAGCATCTCCTCCCTGGAACAGTTTCATGCAGTTTTCAATATGCATTGTCAAAAGTTTTATTCGTCTGAGTTAATTTGTCATAGTTGTTGTGAGGAGTATAAAGACTGTGTTCAGGATATAGCTGATTCTTATGAAGGTTGTGAGAATGAAGAAGATGCCTTGGATGAGGAATCCACTCTTTCTCTTCCATGTTCATCTAGATCAGATGAAAACTATGTTTTTTGTCTCAGTAACGAAAGTGCATAAATTGAGTATGTCCTGGAAGCTGATATTCTTTGTAGCCCTACCCCTAAAAAGCCTAGATATGAGAAGCCTATTTTTGAATCATATGATGATGATAAGATATTTCTTCATGGATTGAATCTTGATAGGAAGCATGTGTTTAATAATGAAGATAATTTTTCTCATGTTGGGCAGAAGATGCTTGTTGGTATGTCATTCGAGGCTCCTCCTTTGTTTGATTATTATGGAGACAGTGACGAAGATGATGAGGTGTTTTTTGTCTTAGAAGAAGAAATAATTAGCAACCAACCTTCTAATGAAAGCGAAAGATTAAATTACCAAGAGGAACATGATAGAGAGAAAGAGCCATCCATTGGTATACATGAGGAGATTTCTTACCATCAACTAGCAGATGTTATCGGAGCAGACAAAGGAGAAGTAGATCAGTATCCTACACTGACCTTTCACTCACCTATGCTTTCCACAGACATTCAACCAGAGGTGAGCAACTGTAAAGCAGAGAAGGCTCTCTATTACCCATATAGTAGGTTTTATGACCTATTTTATGACCCTGTGGATGAATACATGGAGTTTCATTTCCTCGATGTATTGAAGCCTCCAATCCTTATCTTACTTTCAACATTAGGGGGTAATATGAAAAAGGTAATCAATTTGTTGTCACAGTTTCAATATCCAATGCTAATCAGTGAAAGAGTAAGACAATTTTATGTTAGGAAGTTACTTGGGTGGCTATGGTGGAAGTTTGATTTCACCTAGCATATTGTAAAAATCAGTTAGTGTACAATTGTACATAAATAAGCTCCTTCTGGAGCATGTGTGTTTTTTTTCTTTTTGTGTGTTAAGTAGTGTACATGTCAGCATGTTTCCTTTAGCAAATGTATTTGAGATCGACTCCACAACCCAACATCTAAGGAACTGGAACTACGCGTTCTTGGCAGCTCACATGGAGCATGCCATCCCCTGTGGAGCCAATGTTATCACATGAAGTTGTCAAGGGTCACAACAATTGTCCAAATATTTTTCTTGCACAAGAAACAACCATAAGCACAAGTGAAACATTTAGAGCAGTCTATTTTGTGGTTGAAATACAAGCAGTGGTCGGGTTCAATTTTCAACGGTGGAGACCCCGTATACATTTCGGATCAGCGGATCTCGTGTGATTGGGATTTCAAAGTAGCGCAAGGATTAATGAATAGATAGAGGAGCCGAAGTCCCGAAGTAAAATGTGAGCCATTGAAGGATGAGGACACACATCGGTGGATCTCACACTTCGAAATATTTACTCTGGAGGATTGTGTGAGTAAGAAAAAGCAAACTCCTGAAGCTCGAACTCCTGAAGTAAATCTTGGCTGTCCAAATCTAGAGGACATGTGGAGGAAAATTCCTCACTTCAGAGATATGATACTCTAGAGGATTGTGGGAGTTAGGAATTTAAAAGTTCCGAAGAGCTGAAGCCCGAACTCCCGAAATAATCGTGGACCATTGATCTCAAATCAACAAGAGCCATTGATCTTTTGCAGCAGTATCACATGAAGGCCCGAAGCCCTAGAGTAGCGTCCGACTGACACGTCGCTGCAGGCCAAACCACTCTACAGGGTTTTTTCAACTCAACACTTGGTGTTCATCTGTTAAATACATGTGGCATCTATCTAGCACTGACACATGACATTCATTTCAAGCATTTTGGACATGTCTTCAGCCTATTTTTGAGTGACACATGTCACCCCTCCATCCACGATATGTCATCATAGTGACGTCAGGCCACCATGTCAGATCATCCTCTAGGAAGTGTTCTTGTTCAAGCACCAATATTAGCGCCATCTCCATGCGATTTTTATTGTATCCTAAAATTGGTGGGTGGGTAAACTTTAGCGATGGCGCTAAATTTAGCAGGTGTGCCCAGATCACAGATCACGACCAGATCAACGACCACATTTCATTGTGGGGACGTAACATGCTCAAACAATAAAATTCTTGAGCGGTCCCCGCAATTGAAACCGTGGTATAGTAAAAATGCTACATGGCAGAAGGTGGTGAATTGCGGGTTCAAAAGCGGTGTGAATCCAAACTGCCTTTGATGGCCCTGCAATTATGTGCTTATATAGAATCTAATTCAAGAGAAGTGCATGGCAACCCCCTAGGATTTAAGCCTCATCTAGATCCCGATAAGAGAGCAGTTAATGGAAAAGGAGTGGTGGTTGAAACCTCGGCTCACTCCATAAATAGAAGGCATGGAGGGATCTAGCCATTGAGACAGATTTGTTAGCCCGAGGTACTCCTATGGACGATTTTTCCTGCATTCCCACGTTGAGCTGAGTTTGCATCTAATAGAAGGATACACTCATAGTATGACAGAAGAAGGCGTAGACAAAAGGCTTTGAATGTAATGGCGAGGTCACACTCCTAGTAGTTGTGGACTGAGCTGAGTATAAATAGATTTGTTCAAGATTTTGTTAAGGTCGTCAACTGGTTGAGCAGAGCTCCCTATTTTGTAATATTTTGATGCCAGAGTTGTTCTCTGGTTATGTATCAAACTTGAGACTTTCGCATTAATAGAAGTCAACTTCTCTCATCTCTTTGTAAAAACTGTGCTAAAACACTCAGGCATGGAGGATCCAGTCGAGGGTTGTAGTTCTATTGTAATGTAGGTTTGATTGCATTATTGTTGTGACTAGTTTTAGTCAGCTTCCTTGTTATCTTATTCCCCCTTATGGAGGATCCAGTCGAGTTGTTGTAGTTGCATGGTAATGTAGGTTTGATTATCATGCTTCTATGACATATTTCAGTGTCTGAAGCTAGAGTTCGAGAGTGCTCTTGAGCCTAAGTTTTTCTTCACCAAGCTACTTGAAGGCCAGATGCCCATAACAGTCTTGTTCACTTCTCTCACTAAGTCTTCCCTCTACTCACATTTAAACTCAAATCACTGAATGAATTTAATGAGGCCCTCACTTCCCTGTGCATTTCTTGTCCAACTTCCATGTTAAAATCATTCTAGTACTGAGTTTTGTCCATTTGACCTCCACTCATAAACCAACATCCACCAAACATTTTGATGGGTATTGGGCTTATCCTCTTGCAGTCAGAGGGTGACTCTCAGTGCTAACACAACCATTCGATACATGAATTTTTGATGCAGTGAAACCTTTAAGAGTTGTCAAAATTTTAGATAAATTAACTAGATCAACCATTCTAAGGCCTTATTCCTCTGAGAAAATCCTTGGATATGTCCTAATAGCTGCCAGTTGATTTGAGATAGTGAGATTTTCCTGAATCTTGAAGATATGTTGAAAATATCCAATGGCTTCCTTTTGTAGTCCATGTTTACTTGTGACTAATGATCCATCCTCCTTATTAATACCCTAGATAGCATTGGCTTGTTTTCTAGAATTTTCATAAGCATGAAAAAACTTAGTATTCTTGTCTCCTGAAGAAAGCCAATTTAGCCTTCTCTTCTGTCTCCAAATTTCCTCCTCCTGGTTTAAGAGGAACAATTTCCTTTTTTCTTTTTCTAGTATCAATAATTTTTCATCCTCCTTCTCAAATCCCCTGGGAAAATTAGTATATAAAGTGTCTAATTCAAGTTCTAACTGCACCAATTCCTGCTTTGCTAAGAATTTATTTATTTATTTCCCAACTAATCACCAATGACTTAAGTAGTTTGAGTATTTTTACGAGTGAGTCCATAGGATTTAAAATCTTTGTTCCCAACAACCCATTCCAATTCGATCTTACTAAGTTAACAAATTATGGTTCCTCCATCCATACATAATTGAATTTAAAAGGATAACATAACTTTTCCTTTTCTAATTCCAAATGAAGTATCACTAGAAAATGATCAGAAATATTAATATTGCTCACCCAAGATCTGTATCTGAGACCTGATAGTGCTAAATCCTCATTTATCAGAAATTGGAAATCGATCCAATCTCTTAGCGATGAACTCATGTCCACCTCTACCATTTCTCCAAGTGGGAAGTAGTTTTATAGGCTCTACATCCACCAACCCTTCATCTTGTATCAAATGGAAAAAATATTGATGTAAAGGATCAGATCCAGTGTGGGGTCCCCACACTTCTCTGTTTGAAGTGGTAAAGTTTAGGTTTCCTCCCAAAATAAGGTTGTGATATTTAAGAAACCCATCCCTTTTAATCTCCTCCCATAACTCCACTCTGTCACTATACGAACCATACTAGTTTATCAACTTCAGCCTTTTATTTAAATCTTTTACCAAACCATCCAAGAGTATCCCTCCAAGGGTCATAAAAGAAGAGAAGTCAACTCTTCTCAGATTCCAAGCAAATAGCATCCTACCTGATAATCCAAAGGAATCCACCCCACAGAAGTACCAATTAGGAAGTAGTTTAACAAAAAACTCTCTTGATTTGGCTTCACTGGCCATTATTTCCTGGATAAGTAGAACATTCAGTTTAACAAGTGGTAAAAATATTTTGAGGGCTAAAAAATTTGGAGCGCCCCCCACTCCCCTAACATTTAAAGTTACTACAATCATTTTTTAACCCTCGCCAGGGATTTCTGAGCTCTAAGCACCCATGTACCATCTACACTTGTAAAACTTGTATTGACTTTAGTCTCCTTCTCTTTTCCTAGCTTCCTAGCACTTCTAGTTTTGAGAGGGGAAAAATCTTTTTCCAATCCTCCAAAAATATCCCCTTTCAAGATAGTAGCCTCTCCCATCGAACTACAAGCAGAGTCTATTTTTAATTTCTCATCCATCGTGATATTTTATATGGAATTTGGCAAAATATCTCCTCCGGATAAGATCGACATAGGAGATCGATTTAGAACATCTTTATAAGAGGGAATAAAATTTAATAAGGAGTCATCTATCTCATTAAGAACAATCATGTTTTTCTGTGTGTTAACACTTAGGGAAGCTAAAGTGTTCTTGGCAACCCCAAAGTTTATTGAACCCAGTACATTTGGGGGAGGAAGCTCATTCATTAGTACAATAGGTCCATCCATAAAATTTGGAGCCGGATCCTCCAAGTCCGCACTGTGATTAACATCAGGGTTCAGCAAAAGGTTTGTAAGAAAGGTCACACTCCCATGTACCTCATTTATCCCAGACTCCCTAGTCGTGGAATTAATAGAAAAAGTCGGTCTTCCCAATCCCCCGGAGGCTTCTAGAGGATGACCGCTCCGAAGATTTAAACTTTCCTCCTCAATCCCGGAGTTTAAAACATTCATTACCATGGGAGGGAAAACCTCACCCGAGCTTTTAATTGTCCCTCTGAGACTGACAATACCCCCTTCCCCCACAAAATCTCTCGTCAGATCCATAGGAATCAATAGCAAACCAATACAACCCCCTCCTGAAAAGGTATCGCCAATCTCCCCTCCCGATACCCTCCCTTCCAAGACCCTTCCCAAAACCACCGAGGAAGAGAGGATTCCATTACCCATAGTATTAACTTCATGAGAAGTGGTACAATAAGGCCCTAACATCATATTAGTGACAATACCTGCTTGGGGGGACTCCAACCCAAATTCCCGCATCCAATTTAAGTCACTTATGGATAGACAGGAAAAAAAGATAGGGAACACAGTTTTTAACTTACCAAATACTGTGTCTCTATCCAGTGCCGATGGGTGTAAGGACTCTGTATTGTCTTCAAATTCTGTAGTCAGACAAGTTAGTTGCATCTCCACCTTCACATCATTTTCCGAGTCAGAACAATAGGGTGGCATTTTCTTCCGAACCCTAGGACATTGATTCCTTAGGTTCCCCATATCCTTGCAGGACACACATCTAAATGGAACCCCAATGTAGTCCAGCCTTTGCTGGTACACCAAGCCTCGCCAAACAATGTCCATCTCTGTAGGTAAACCTTGGTTCAAGTCGAATTCAACCAACAATCACCCCACCCGTCTGTCTTGAACTATTAGTAACTTTGAATCAACATGCATAAATTTTCCAAGAATGTCACCAATCGCCTTGAAGGCCTCAAGGTTCCAAATAGCTAGTGGACACCCAGGCAAGAGTACCCATAAATGATGAAAAAAAAGATGTTCCTTCTCGAGATTAAAAAAATGGGTCCATCGCTTCAGCATAAGACTTCCATTGTTAACAATCCAGACTCTACTCAAAACCTCCTCAGCATCCTCTAAAGATTTGAAGAGGAAACAAAACCATCATTTTACCAATACGAAGACCTTAGGTGTGTAACCCAACACTAGGCCCCGAGATTCTTCAAACCAGTTGTGGATGTATCTGGACGACATCGACCAGTAACCAAAGAGGCCCATGAGCACACACAGGCAGTAATTGATGACTTCCCTCATCCCAATATCCCAACCAAGTGTCAGAGAAGGCTCTTTTTTTTAACCCTCCAGGCCTTTAAACCATTAGACTTTTTCACCTCCCCCACAATTCTGTGCAAACCCAACCCAACAGATTCAATCCCCTCCGCGCAGGTGTCTAATCTCTTTGTTCCTCCACCCTTAAATGTTGAGAGTGTCTTTGACTCTCCCACCACAGTCCCCTCCCTACAACATCCACCCTTCGAAACCTGTAGAGAGAAGAACTTCGTAGACAAATTTGGATTATTCTTGTCCCGTGTGACCCCTCCTCCCCCAGGCTTCGGCACCACCTCTACAACCCTGTTTGATCCAGACCCCCAGTAAATCTCTCCTCAGCACAAAATTCTGATTCCCCTGACACACCACCCTTATCTTTTGAATGCACCACTAAACCTCCCACAGCTGAAACCTCATTGTAAAAACCTCCCTCCAACACTCACAGTGTGGAGGATGTCAAAAGTTTTGTCTCAAGTGTTTGATCGCATGAATCCCAACATCCCTTCGCTTCCCGATCATACAGATCATTGATTATCTTGATGGATCTTGTGTCCTTTGATCCTCGCTCCAGCTCGCCACCTATACCAAAAGTGGTATGAGAAACTAACTTTGGCTCAAGTGTAATTACTCTCGCGTCAGACCTTTTTATAAACTAATGGTACACTCTCAATTAATCCCTATACACCTCATCAGACTTGTGGAGACTCACTTGGCTCCACCAGTAGTCATCGTCCAGGCCAGATCTAGAGTCCACTTCATCTACCGCCATTGATATCAAGTTCCTATCTAGTCAGTCACACTAAAAAGAGTACTACCCTAGATTGACCCCTTACCCGCCTATCCTCAATCAGGGGCCTCCAGGTGCCTTACCTACACCCCTCCCAAGACCACCAAGGTCCCATCGGCCCGCCTATGCAGACCCCGCCAAGGATGGCCTGTTCACTATCCCAACCTAACTAGGGTTTTTTCATAGTTTTAGTTAGAATATAATAGCTAACAAACAAGTAACAAATGAATTGCAGTGATTGTTACACAACTAAAATGAAAAGGAAAACGAGAGTTTAAGAGGAATGATTAAAAAAAGGAGTTATAAATGACGTAACAAGAGAATTTGTAAATTATAAGAAAGTAAAAAGAATAAGATCAATTGTATAGAAAATGATTAAAAAAAAAATTATGACTAACATAATTAGAGAAATGATAGATGATATAATAGAGGGGGTTCCTTGTCCGGAAAACAAGGGGGTTTCATACACCAATATGGTGTGTGGCTTGGTGGTGATCTTTAAAATAGATTATTATTGCTCACAAGTTCAAATCTAGAGGGAGTAGGGTATGTATACTTGCTTAGACTTTATCAATCAAATCACTCGGCAAAGAGAGTATCACACCAACTTGATAAGTGGCTTTACAATAACCTTAAAAAAAAAATTATTATTATTATTTGATAAGCAAAATATAAAATATAAATGATAAATAAGAAAAATTATAAATACTAAAATAATATATGTATTATAAATATTAAAATAATAATTGCCCTCTAAGAATGTCAGTGTTCGAGGTTTCTTACCGTTCAAGGGGCCATCTGATCTAGAAGCGACAGTTTAAAAAGGTTTTAATCCGACTCGACGTATTAACTATGTTTGGTAATAGATGAAATAAATAATATATAATGTTTATGATGTGTGTCAATTTTTTTATGAATGGATCTTGAAGTGACCATAATAAGCTGTTTGTGGCCCTTATATGGACCATCCAAAAGTACTTACTAATTATTATAAAGTAACACAAGATCTGTAAGAGAGATTTTTCCCTGGTTGAACATAAAGAGGTTGAGGCCATCGTTCATGTCACATACTCTTGCTAAGGGTTGAATTTGAAACTGAAAGAAGGGTATTATAATAACTAGAGAATGTTTGTTTTCGACTTCTTCAAAATATATCGATCATATATAACATTCACAATATTCGTCTTTAAAATTCAAAGCTTTATTTTATGGATTTTGAACTTTTGGTTGGTGTCAGTTCATGACAAGTCCATTTAAAATGAAAAAAAGGACTAGTTTCGATATTTCTATCTGGAAAGATAATGACACGAAGTACATTTTCGGTTTTATTCTTATCTTCAAGTTATACTACCGCAGCAGCTAAATAGTTGTTGGTTAACGTCGAAAAGTTGATAAGATGAAACAAATCCTTAAAAGAATATATTAAATTTTATTGTTTATCTGGTGTTAATATTTTAATTTCTGTTAATCACTTAAGTGGCAATTAGTTAGCTATCAAAGTAATTTTTATATATGATTAGGTAAATGTAAAAAAATAAACACATAAACGGATGTCTTTATAATAGCTAGGAAGTTAATGATTGAAATCACGGCCATTTATTTTGTGTGACTACTAAGAATATTCCAGCCATATTTAATCCTGTCCATAGAAAACTTATTAAACACTAAACCCCTATTAAATCTGCCCATTATCAATAGGTATACGCTTTTCGACATAATTACAAAATGCGCCTACTCCAAATCTGCTCACTACTTTATCCACTAGTTTGGTTATCCATGCCCAGTTTTCAAATACCGAACCCACGTTCATCATTCTTGATGTCCCAATATCTTGTATGCCAGATTGTCTATATTCTTCACATTTACATTCAAATAAAACAGTTCAATGGACAAACATTATAATATTTCTATATTAATTATATTTATATATACAAATTGTTCTTATTAATATTATAAAATACATATTTTTTTAATTGTTCACATTAATACTATTTGTTCAATCGCCATTAAATATAGCATATGTTATTTTTATTTAAAATATAAATAAAACAAAATTTATTTAATAATTCTAATGTATTAAACAAAAAAATATTAAAATATAGTAAAACTTAATCCATATTTTACAGTTAATTAAAAAACAAACAAAATCTTGATAATTAAGTGTTGCAACGTGAAACTCCTTCATTATTATTGGTCGGTGTTAGTTGAAAACTTTGATATCATTGATTCCAGATGATATGTGATGTAAGTATAACTTGTAGTATAATCAATTACTTTTCATTTTGCTCACCGCCATAAAAAAAAATTGATGCGCTACAACCTTTTTGGCTGAAATTCGTGGACTAAACTTGTATCTCCATGGAGAAGAAAAGTCACCAATTGTACTTCTACTTTTCATTGCTCTCAGTGTATGCCCTACAACCTATTTAGATAGAATTTCTGGAATACACGTATATCTCCATGGGGAAGAAAAAGTCATCAATTGCACTTATGCTAGTAAGAACACAAAATATTGATGGTAGTACAATTATCCCATACATGTATGCGATGGAAAACACACATAAAGTATTTTTAATTAATTATAAAAGGTGTATTATTGGTAGCAATGAAGAGAAATAAATATAGAGAAAAGGGAAACTAGTTTATTAGAAGTATTAAGGATTATAAGAGCTATTCATTCAAGTATTCTATGAGAAATACATGTTCTCCATCCAAGTGGTCTTGATAGATAAAATAAAGGTCACGACAATGTTGTCATATAAAGTTGAAGATGGCATTGCAAAAAAACCAACATCAACACTCTTCGAAGTACAAAATCCTACAGATGCCCAAGAAGCCATGTACCTCCATGATTGAACAAGTCAAGATATCAGAAATTGTAATTATAAATGAAATATTAATGGCAATCATATCTAGACATAAGGAGATACCTAATAAAAAGCACTTCTCCATCCCATTTTCATGAAGCCCTATCCATGCAACATATAGATCTTGTTAGGATGCAGGATTCAAGCCAATCACTGATTTGAAACGACATGTGAGTCAAGACGATTAAAAAATTTACAAAAAATTTAAAACCTTAAGAACATTAAGTTTTCATTTGATGAATAAGCTTGAAAATTTAAAACCTTAAGAACATAAAAAAAAAAATCTAAAATAATGTGGTTAAAAATAATCCTCATTTGAACATTTGGGCGATAAAAAACTCACAAAATTCTTAAAAGCTCATATTTCCATAACAATAATCTAAAATGATGTTGTTTAAATAATGGTTGACATTTGGGCGATAAAAAACTCACAAAATTCTTAAAAGCTCATATTTCCATAACAATAATCTAAAATGATGTTGTTTAAATAATGAATGATGTTGTTTAAATAATGGTTGACATTTGGGCGATAAAAAACTCACAAAATTCTTAAAAGCTCATATTTCCATAACAATAATATAAAATGATGTTGCTTAAATAATGGTTATCAATAGTAATAGAATAATCCTTACAAATAGCGGGGAACTTTAAACCTGAGAAAGAACATTATTATAAAATTGTATGAATAAGCCTATACTCTTTACCGCATATTCCTTACCAAAATTTTTATGGGTCTATCCCCTATAGTTTCAACAGTTCATTCTATGTGGTGATTAAGGTTTACTACCATCAACTGAAATTATACAATTGTGAATAAGTTGAAATACTACTACGTTATACTTATTAGTCCCTACCCTTCGGGCATGGGGATTTGGGGATTATTAGGTAAACGGTTTTGTGCATTTCTATTATTCATGCACAAGAACTGATGATCTTTTCATGTTTTAAGATAAAGTTTTGGGTAATTCGTGTAAGTGGTATTTCATTCGTTTATCCAAGGTTTTATATTTGAATTCTTATTTGGCCTTATATCGAGGCAAGAGGCTTTTCAATCATAGGGAAAGAGGACATGAAACTAAATAAATTGGATATGCAGCAAGCAAGGTGAATTAATGCTAAGTTTCAACTTAACATTAATTCTGAAACATTAAATATTTAATGTCTTTGAACGCATAAAGTCCATAACCCCTTTGCAATCTGGTGGTGGTATTTCACAGCGGCACTTGGCACTTGCAGAGTGCTGGGAAGCCGTGTCTTTGGGCATTTGAGCACTTGGTCACTTGCATGCCCCGCACTTGGTCACTTGCATGTCCCTTGCAAGTGCTATAATAACTATAATGTCCCTTTGTTACCTTACCTGTTATAATTGGACCTGTCGCTCACTGTCTCGGTATCCTTCATTTCAGCCAGGCCACAGCTACTGTAGCTACTGCGTCAATTACTATATCTACTACGTCAATGGATGAATCAATTGCCGCTCATAGTCCCGGTATCCTTCCTTTCAGCCATGCCACAACTATTTTAGCTACTGCGTCAATGGCTTAATCTACTGTATCAAACTCAGAAGGTTAGTAAATACCAATAGATCGTGAAAATTATCCCCTTCCCATATTTCTATTGCTTAGTCATGATCAGAAAGAGAAACTCAAATTAGAGAGAAGCATAAAATAGATCAACTTACTTGTGTTACTGTCCAGTTGTTCTCCAAATGAAATTATTGGAATAGCAGAAGCAAAGAATATATATATATATATATATATATATATATATATATATATATATTGTGAGAGCAAGGATCCTGTTCAAGCACCATTATTCCAGAAATGTTTTAGACTATATAAGAAAATTCCTTTGCATAAAGTGCATTGGAGACATGCTGACTAAATAACTATATATCTTGTAAATGAATTTAAGATCGTAGTTATTTTTAGATAACAAATATAAACATTTAAAAAAAAATCCAACTACTGTAGAATTTATATTATTTAGCATTAATCAAAGAAAGAAGAACTTAGATTATTTAGCAATAGAAAATGCTAGACTGTTTAGCCTCAATTCCATGATAAAATTCCATGACAATTATAATTAGTTCATGTTGAAGTAAATACCTGAATACTTCGTTGAAACCACTAGTCCAATCTTGTTTGTAACATAGCAACCTTCCCTTCAGATCATTCTTAATTCCTTGGAATGGCACAAAAGTCGCCTCCATGACAAAGAGACCAGTGAAAAATTGCACGGTAGTACTGGATAATCAGGAGCACAAGGTAAAGTCTACACAAAACGCATACAAAAATAGACCGCGATGATTAAAGATCCAGTTTCTCGGTAATCTCCTAAAATCTAGGGAAACAATGGTAGCAGACACACACTGCCATGTTCTCCCTTAAGGATGCTATGTGTCCCATGAGGAGCATGTAAGTGATGCATGGAATAATTATGCAGGTCTGGTGGTAGAATCAAAGGCATAAGCACCACTACCAACACCCCTTCCTGTTCCAGTTGCAGCAGTTGTGTCTCCTGTCCGAATGCCCATCGGTGAACACCTACCATACAGTCCAAGAGGCAATGCCTATCATTCAAAAAAGTACAAGCACTACGGAAGCCCAGAAAAGCAAGCATGTCCAAAGTGATGCACAACAGAATCACCGCTCTTTGAATCCCCTGTAGAAGAACAACACCTAGAGGTGGTCTCAGCTATGCTTGTGGTGACGGTGGCATGGCATTCAGGTCTCAGTTAGATGTAAACAAGTCGCTCCTTGAAAGGTAAGCACGTCCGGTTGATGCAACTGGCATTTGTTAGATAATTAAACACTGCATTTGTTAGATGATTAAATGGTAGACACGTCTTTACTTTTTCCATTTGATATTTAAGTTATCATAATATTATTTTTTAAATTGTTTGTTAGTTAAATAAAATTTCAAATTTCAAATTTTTTTTCTATAGTTTTAACTTTATTTTTATATTCTTCCTTGTATTGTTATTCACATCAATAAATTTTTAAAGTTTATAAAATTTTTAAGGAGACACAGATATGTTAAATATAATGTAACCTCAACAGTCTAACTATACACTGCCAGTTGTACTGGACAGCTATACTTTCTATTATTGTCTTGCTTGAGCCTATTTAGCTCAGCTATCTCCCATTGCATTGTAATCTCTTCAGTTCTTCATACATTTGAATATATTGTTTTTTGTTCTATATTTCTCTCTGCATTTCTTTCTTCACAATTTATCATGGTATCAAAGCTTCAACAGTAAGCCTCTTCACACAGTCTGGAGAGCAACACGATCCTCACAGTGCAGAGCTTCACGGATCTTGAGAGCACGCGACATAGTCTCTTTCACAAGGTTTGGAGAGCCGTCCATCTTACTCTCGAAAGATCCTCGCAGGAAACTTCCATGAGGAAGCAGACCATCTTACATTCAAAAGATCAACGTAGGAAGCTTGCAGAGGTTACAGAGCATACTACGCTCGAAAGAACGAGGAAGCAGAGACCGAGAAAGAAGAAACTTTAAAGATTCTTGCACATTTTTCAAGAATCGTCAAAGATTGACGAAGAAGAGTTGCAGAACGGAAGAACGTTTAAAGAACTCGAAGAATTTGTTCAAAATTGTTAAAGATTGTTGTAGAAGGCATCATCGTTTAAAGTTTTTTTCGAAATTTGCTCAAATCTGTCAAAGATTGTAGCAGAGAACGAAGAACTCGTGAAATTATTTCAAATCTTTGAAAGATTAACGAATCTTTCTTCCACAGGAGTAAAGAACACGTCTAAGGTGCAAAGAACAACCACTAAGGCCGTAAGATTCGTCCTGCGAATGGATCCGAAGCGGGAAACCAGTTCAGAAGGGACAAAGAAAGCACGGAAAAAGCGAAAGAATTTCAGCTGTTAGATCTTGCGCAGAGGCCCGACAGTCGTTGGATCAGTGAGAAAGTGCACGAGGTTTAGTCCTCTGGAGTGCACACGAGAGATTTCGACTTGTGAAGTCGCGAAATCCCGACATCATCTGGACCGTCCATCAAGAGACACGTGGCGAGATCCTATTCCATCGCAAAATCGGTAATCAAGAGTTGGACGCGCAAAGGCGATTGCACTCCAAAAACTTCGATATGGGATATCGTGAAATCCCGAGAGGACTTGTGAGCCATCCATCTTAGAGGACAGGTGGTAGCAGATCCAAGCCATCACTCCATCGGCATTTCGAAGTTCAGGATATCGGAGGTCTTGTTGACGAAAGACACTCCACAGCGAAAGTCGCAAACTCACGATTCATGAAATAGCGATAAAATCACAGTCGTCCATTTGTTTGGACACGTGGCGGACATCGAGGAAATCGTCGGCGTTTCAGCATTCGGGGTTTCAAGTTGACAGAGAAGTTGTGTCAACGGAGCATCGCAAGTCGCGATATCCCGAGGTTGAATCAGGACCGTCCATCTTTCGAGGACGCGTGGCGTAAATCCAAGGACTCGGGAAAAGTCCCAAAAAGGAAAGGGCCATCGCCACATGGGGATTCGGTGTTTCGCGAATCCTGAGGACAAGAAACAAGAGCATTTCGGAACTGCGAAGTCTGAAATCCCGACAGGAGGAAAGCTCCATTTTGGGGCCCAGCTGACGTCATCTCGTCAAAACGAGGGATTGGGAATCTCCATGGTGAAACCCCCGAAGAAGACTTGAGCCATCCATCTGTTGGGATG
>ML794255.1:103694-143198 GCA_009831015.1 Picea engelmannii
TTTTTGTGATAATACTTCAGCAATTGCTTTATCCAAAAATCATGTGTTTCACAAGAAAAGAAAACACATTGACACTCGTTTTCATTTCATACGCAAGCTAGTCAATAATGGTAATATTGTACTACAATTTTGTGGTTCTCGAGATCAGCTTGCTGATATCTTTACAAAGCCACTGGCAAAATCGGTTTTTGATTTTCAGAGACAACACTTAGGCATAATCAGTGCTGATGTTTGTAACTGTTGAGTTTAAGAGGGAGTGTTAAATATAATGTAACCTCAACAATCTGACTGTACACTACCAGCTGTACTAGACAACTGTACTTTCTATTCTTGTCTTGCTTGAGCCTATTTAGCTTAGCTATCTCCCACTGCATTGTAATCTCTTGAGTTCTTCATACATTTGAATATATTGTTTTATGTTCTATCTTTCTCTCTGCATTTCTTTCTTCACAATTCATCAAGATATATGTAGCTTCTGGACAAGTCTATGGGCGTCAAAACCGCATGGCTCCTCTTAGAAACATGTTCCCAAATATGGTACGTCTATATATGATCTCTACATTCTCTTTCATTTTTTGGAATCATCCACCCTCTATGAAATGATTACATTAACCAACAATGCAAATACTCATAAACAAGGAGGAATGCAGCTAACAAGAGGAGATTGTTGAACTGTACATGATGTTATCTCTCTATATATAGTACAAAATTGTGGTAGATTTTAGTATGAGATTTACTAGGCCAAGTCTCATCACTGTGTTCCAGATAACACTTTGATTTTTGCATCTTCATCGATACAGAAACTTATCTCCTGTTCCTTTCATTCCTTCTTATTGTGCTTGTGGTTTCTCCATTTTTGGTGCTTGGATTGGATTGAAATGAAATTTAAAGAGTATGCGAGTCCATAAATTTTGGACTCACATCGTTTACCGGTATACTATTTGTAACACCATTTTTTAGATGAATCATTACATAAATCATTGCATACTATTATTCCTTGTTAAAAAAATTTCATCCAATTTCAAGGGAAAATACAAATAGAGCAAACATACATCATGTAAATATATTTTCCCATCTTAACCGTATCATACGACAAGTGGGAAGCACCGAAGAAATTGAAAAGAAACATCTTCCAAAATTATACACAACAATCATTTTGATGGACTTTTGGAGAGAAGGTAGCAGCTACTACATTATGATATTGTTGGATGTAGTTTCTTCTCTCTTTGTTATTACGCAAGCCATCCTAAGGTAAATAAAATATTGTAAACTTTATTTTGTTTTCACTGACTTTCATTGGTGGTCGTTTTTTTATGGATGCGTTTTATCTTGGGTTTTGCAGGTTGAACATAATTGGTTTGCATAATTATTCTTCTAAGATGCCTTGTCATCTCCATAAAGTTGTAATATCTTTGTTCTCCCTGTAAATATGTGTTGAGTGAGTCGAAAATGTTAGACAAGTTTTTAATATGAGGAAAATCATCATTCTCGAAAGTTGGGTAGAAATTGTTCTATTTAGTAAATTATATTTCGAGCAATTGTTATCAATAAATATTCATTGAAAATAATTAAATATAAAAGTCAAAATCATTAGTTTAGCTTCATGTGGACAACATATGTGTTCACACTGACACTAAAAAAATAGATGCTTTATAATCAAAAGAATTATAAAAAAACATTTTTAGTAAATTATATTTCGAGCAATTGTTATCAATAAATATTCATTGAAAATAATTAAATATAAATGTCAAAGTCATTAATGGACAACATATGTGTCACAATGACACTGAAAAAAATAGATGCTTTATAATCAAAAGAATTATGTCATGTGCACAATAAATCTCTCACCCGTTTCAAGGAGAGTTTCTTTCAAATTTATTAGTTAGTTAGCTTTACTATGCTAGTTCTAGTAGCATACACTATCTGGGATTCTTTAGATTGAGTTTTTTGGGATTCTTTAGATACATGCTATCATATAATAGATTTTTTAGATACATTTTATCATATAACAAAGTTAATGAACTAGGTTTTAACATCTTGTTATGGATTTTCTTATCATATCAAGTCTTCTATTTATGTTTCTACACCATCTGATTGAACTCTACAATAACACAATGTTCTTGAAACTCCATGAACTCTGCAATGACACATTGTTCTTGAAACTTCATGAGGTTATTTAATCACAATGATATCTGATAAATCAACTTTGTAGTTCTAAGAATTGAATTAATAAGTCAAGTTTGCAGACTTGAAGGAAACTATAGAAAAAACAAAAAAAATATAGTGCACATGCATTCTATGCATTCTCTTGTTTTGAATCTCAACCAAAAAAAATATAGTGCACATGCATTCTATGCATTCTCTTGTTTTGAATCTCAACCGGCGAAGGTAAGGACTTGTTGCCTTTGCAACTCTCTTTGTTCTGTCATGAGAAAAAATAATTCGAAAAACTATTGAGCCTCTGCAAATAAGTGAAGAAAGATAAAAAAATAAAATATGCGTATAGTAAAGGATCCATATGGACAACATAGATCCTTGGGTCTACAAAATATGAAATGAAATGTCCATTCATATGCGCTCCGCTATGCTTCTTTTTATAGTGTTATTTTTTTAATATTTTTTTATTGCTAGTTGTCATCTTGTATAAGGTGACATAAAATGGATGATATGTTGTATAAATAGAAAATGCATTCAATCCAATTAATTAATACACAGATGATATGTTGTATAGATAGAAAAGGCGTTCAATCCAATTAATTAATACAGAGACTAGAAGATAATTCATCCAACATAACTCGCAAACTTTTCCACAATGTTGCAAAACTGTGTATATATAAAAGAAAACACACATAGAGTATTATAATTTTACTTCTCACAAATGCGTAGTATTGGTAGAAATGGAGATCGATCAATATAAAAAAAAGAAAATTGATTTATTATAAGTATTAAGGATTAGAGGTTGTTCATACTGGTATCGATTTGAGAAATATGTGTTATCCATCCCTATAAAATTTTAAATTCGGGCCATAATGTTGTTAGAAATTTGAGGATGCCATTGCAAACAAAAACCAACCTCAACACTCCTTCAAGTGTAGAATCCCATAGATGTCCATGAAACCATGTTCCTACATGATAAAAAAAAGTCAAGATATCATAAATTGTAAGTGAAATATTACTGGAAATCATGTCTAAACAGAAGCACATACTCGATAAAAAAGTGTTCTCCACCCCAATGCCATGAAGGAATACCCATGCAACATATAGAACCTTGGGGTTGTAGGTTATTGATAGTAATCGAATCAGAAGTAAATAACTCGATGGAGTAAAAAATCCCACTGATAGTAAAAATGAAAAGACAACTTGCAAAGCCAAATCCCTATGTGATGGACTAGTGAGTGTTGTAACTCTTTGAACAACCTTGTGTTATGAGTGTCACAAAGCTCTGAAACTTCCTATTTGACCTGTTGTTGAATCCTTGGAAGGGAAGCGAGACAACCGAAGGACTGCGAAACGATGAAGGGGTATAGTTCCTTTGATGGGAAAATCTATGGGCAATGAGAGTCTGTGAGGTGGGACTACTACTAGAATTGGTGTCATTGGTCTTGTCCTGAATTTGTGTGTTCTTGGACCTTAGTTTGACTTAGGTAGCCTTTTCCCTGGTGGACTCATAGACCCACCTCGGGGGTGACCTATTATTGAGAGTAAATGAACAATATAATCTTCAACCAATCGATGATTTTAATTAAAAGATAATTGTTCTTTATGTGTTTATTATGATTACAGAGTTTTTTTTTATGTTCATTATGTTATGCTATAGTTGTATATAATTATACATGGATTATATGTTGCAAAAGTGCATAATTGTATCCATATGCAGAGCATATTAATTAATAAATAGTATCAAACAATTAATGATATGAATTGAAGAAAATTCCAAAATTCAGTGTTTACAAAGGGTGTATTTTTAGTGAGGGTGCTTAGGTCCTAGGTACGTTAGAGGTTCCAACATTCGAACTCATAGTTATTGCCAAAAATAATTGGTCTTGTGTTTTCCCTAGATTACTTGTTGAAGCCATTAAAAATCGATCAAAGAAATTGAGTGAAGGTTATTTCTTTATTTCTCCTAAAAGAAATTAAGTTTGTCCACTTTTTTTAACCCCCCTTTTTTTTATCTCATTTAATTTTCATCCATACCCTAACTTTGTGCTTTTAATATAGCAAAATTTGATCACTACTTAACCATACACCTAATAAAATAGAAACTTCACCCAAATTTAAAACAAAAACTCCAATTCACCTCCTTATGGTATATGTTGGGTTTGTTCCTCTGAAACCATTTGAACTTGGCTTTGGGTCTTTTACCCAATTTCTACATATCTTGACTCCTCGTATCTATGTCTTCCATGATCTATTTGGATTAATGATCTATCTCTCTCCACTCTATGAAAAGTGTTACGAACATGCTCAGATACAATGTTAAATTGATAAACAGAGACAAATATGAAGAAAAACACCAGATAACCTATGGGGTATGGCTTACCCTTCTCATTATTAAACATATCTTTTACAATAGAGATTTAACAATCCTAGAAGTTTGATACGGTCAAAACTAAATAGAAAAAGAACAAATCAACTAATCACCCAACTAACTAATCTATGCATACTCTATCGGTCAACACTAGAGATTATATACTTTCTCCACTCCATGAAAAGTGTTATGAACCTGCTCGGATACAATGTTAAATTGATAAACGGAGAAAAATATGAATAAAAACAACAAATAACTTATGGGTATGACTCACCCTTCTCATTATTAAATAGATTTTTTACAATAGAAGTTTAACAATCCTATAGGTTTGATACGATCAAAACTAAATAGAAAAAGAATAAATCAACTAATCACCCAACTAACTAATCTATGCACATTCTATCGGTCAATGTTGGAGATTATATACTTTAAAAATTGTCATCCCCTCACGCGACACACAAGGCTAGTCGAGGGTTTCGAACCAGTCACTTCACATAACAAAGTGCCTTAGAAATACACTCCAACATCAATTGTTCTACACCCTGGGGGCTGGTAGATAAATCATGTTAAAAAGATATATATATTTTTAATTAATCTAGTTGAAAGGAAAAAACGAAGATACACTGGAAATTGAAGGGAAAAATCCTCACGATGAAGATAGTGTCTGCCACATACAAGCTAACACAACCAAAACCTGCACCCTCGCTAACAATAAGAAATCTCGAATACAAAGATTCTCATAGGGCCATCAGATCTAGAAGTGACAGTATCTGAAAGTTTTAATCTAACTCGACATATTAAATATGTTTGGTTGTAGATGAAATAAATGTTGGAAATAATAATTACAATTCAGTGAGATTTACGTCTCCGTCGATTTGTCAGTCAGTTTACAAATACAAATTCACAAGTTTACTCAAACTCAATTTTGATAGTCGGCAAGCAAGGGAGTTATTTAATGAAGTCGATCTTTATCTTTCTTGAGTCCAATTAAGTAGATAGAACTTAGTCGAATTTATTGTCATCTTTATTGTTAAGTCCATTAGCTTCTACATGAAGTTTTAGTCTCAATGTATATATATTCGAGTATATATGAATTTGATAGACAGAGGAAACAAAAAACATAGAGAAGATAAACACATAATAGAGAAGAAACAAAAACTGAAGATAGTCGAAGAATTTTGAGAGCACAAGCTTTGTCTGTGTGTGTTTTGTAAGTTGCATAAATAGCTCAAAAGTTGTTGGAGCCAAAGCTCGACACAGTATTGTATTTTGTATTAGCACACAATGCCAAGTTTTATTTTAATATCAAGTATTTTGCATGTTAACAATTTCATGTGTATTTCTGAGTTTATATGCTAATTATAACATTGTGTTGTTTCTATGTCAATAAATCATTTCATTAAGTGTTTTATCACAACGCATAATAAATCGTGCAGTCTGTGCACTATGTGGTAAGCCCTGAAAAGTTTAGTCACGAAATTTTGTGGCACACCATATTTGTAACTGCGTTGCACAGACTAGTCTATGCATTATAGATATAAGATATGGTATCAAAAAGGGTTAGTCGCAAGAGGTTCTATCAGAACAAGTTCAAGAGCAACAACTCTATTGAAAGATGAATCTGGAATCTGCAACCTCCCACTTTTACAGGAAAAAATTATGAGTTATGGTCCTTGACCATAAAGGAGCCATTTATGGCTCAAGGTGTATGCGAGACAGTTGAGAATGACTATGTGGAACCACTAGATCAGGCACCGTACAATGCCCTCACACAAGTTGAGAAGGATGATTTGAAAGATCAAAGAAAGAAGGATGGAAAGGCAATGTTTTACGTCATCAATCCATGCATGAGAGCATACTCCCAAGAGTTGCATCAGCAAATAGGAAGCATGGAACATATTACAAACTTCTTATCAAGGTATGGACAGAGTTAAGACTTCAAAACTACAAATTCTTAGAAGAAATTTTGAAACTCTATCTTGATGAAAGATATCGATTCAGTAGATTCCTTTTATATCCATGTTATTAGCCTGATAAATCAGATTAAGTCTCATAGAGAAACCATAGAAGAAAAAAAAATTGTTGAGAAGGTACTTAGGAGTATTCTTCCTAAATTTGATACCCTAGTTGTGACTCTGGAAGAGAGCAAAGATTTAAGTCAGTTTATTCTAGATGAGCTGCAAGTTTCCCTCATTAATCACGAACACAGATTAAATAGGTCGAATATGTCATTAGAGAATGCATTTTCCACGCAATCATCTATAAGTCGTGGAAGAGGGAGGGGGAGAGCAAACTCTAGAGGAAAAGGAAGAAGTTTTGTTAAAGGTGGATGCAACAATAGTCCTGGAAGCACTAGTGGAAGAGGTCAAAGCCCAAATACTAGTTATCCAAGCAGTCATAGAAATGATAAATCAAATATTCAATGACATTGTTGTAAGTATGGACATTATGCATATGAGTGTAGGAAGATATAGTATAATCAGAACAAGCAAGGTCAATATCAGTCACACAATGCAAATAGTCCCTCTAATGCTATGTTTATGGCGTGCACTAAAGAAATGCCTATAGTATCACCAGTTTGATGCGACGTTGCTCAATAAAGTCCTTGTGACATATGGTATCTAGATTCAGGCTGTAGTAACCACATGACAAGAAAAATAGAAGTGTTTTCTAGTTTGGATAAGTCATTCCAAACTAAAGTTACACTTGGAACATATATCCAAGTCATTGTCTTAGGCAAAGGAAGTATAAGCATTTTAACTTTGCAAGGAGAACACAAAGTTATGCCTGATGTATATTGTGTTTCTGGTATAAAGCATAATTTGATGAGCATAGGATAGTWKTTACAGAAAGTATGTTGAATCTACATGGAAGATACTCAYTGTGTGATTATGGACATATATCCAAGAAATCATCTTATTGCAAGAATCTTGATGACAAGTAACAAAATGTTTCCATTGACATTAAAGCCAACCAAGAAGAAAAATATAGTGGAAACTGTCTGTAAAGAAAAAAAATGTGTAGTCTGACACTTCATTTACAGTAGAAAGTGTGAGCAGTTCCAAGGAAGGAAAACGTAGTGCGCACAATCTTAAGGAGAAAGGAGAAAGTGGCGAATAGATGCAAGAAGCATTCCAATCTAAAGTACAAGATGATTCCTGGCTATGGCATTTCATATTTGGACATTTAAACTTTGTAGGTCTGAAGCTACTACACACAAAGGATATGGTAAAAGGATTGCCATTGATTGAAAAACCATAAAGAATATGTGAAGGTTGTATGTTTGGAAAGTATCACATAGAATCATTTCTAGTTTGCAAGTCATACAGAGAAAAAGATCCACTGAAAATAGTACATTCAGATATATGTGGATCAATGCAAACACCATATATAGGAGGCAATACATATTTTCTAACATTCATTGATGATTTCTCAAGAAAGACATGGATTTATTTCCTAAAGCATAAATCCGATGCATTGGATTGTTTTCAACAACTCAAATCACTTGTGAAGAAGCAAAGTGGTTATTACATCAATGTTATAAGAACTGATAGAGGAGGAGAATATGTTTCAAGAGAATTTCAGAACTTTTGTAAAGTTCATGGCATCTACAAACAATTCACTATGTGGTATACACCATAGCAGAATGGTGTCGCAGAGAGAAAGAACAAGACCATCATGGAAATGACGCATAGTATGTTGGAAGCCAAACATTTTTCAAATGAGTATTGGGTTGAGGCAGTAGCAACTATAGTATACATATTGAATAGATGCCCGACAAAGAGTGTGAAGAACAAAGTTCCTCAAGAAGCCTGGACAAGAATGAAGCATAATGTGGCGCACTTAAAAGTTTTTGGTTGTGTCGCATACACACATGTTCTAGATGAGCTGAGAAAGAAGCTGGAAAACAAAGGACATAAATGTATATTTGTTGGATACTCTGAAGATACAAAAGGTTATAAGTTGTATGACATTATTGCAAGAAAATTCATAATCATCCGCGATATTCAGTTCGTGGAGAATGAAGCATGGGATGGAAGCATAAAAAAGACAGTCAAAATTATTGATGCTATGGAGAATAATGACACAAAAGAAGAAAAAGTTGCTCAAACACCAAGTACAAGTTAGTGCACAGTTCCTTCTACAATTGCGATGCAAATCTCAACACAATCTACTCCAGTGAGATCAATAGGTGCGCAGTCTACAACTAGAGTGCAACAAACTCCTGCAAGCAGTCCAAGTAGTTCTACATCTCCAGATCCAACATTAGCAAGTCTGCTACCAAGAAAGACAAGAAGTTTGCACGACATCTATAACAATGACACACTAAACTCATTTTTAGTTTTTGTTCTAGTTTCAAAAATAGATGATCCATTAACTTTTGAATAAGTTGTCAAAGATGATGTATGGGCTCAAGTGATGGATGAATAAATCAGACGCATAGAGAATAATCAAACATGGAAATTAGTAGATGTACCTGAAGACAAGGATGTGATAAGTGTCAAGTGGATTTATAAGACCAAGCAAGATGGAGAAGGAAATGTGCAGAAGCATAAGGCAAGGCTAGTTGCAAGAGGTTTTACACAACAACTTGGAATTGATTTCAATGAAACATTTTCACCAGTTGCGCGCATGGACATAGTTAGAACTGTGTTAGCCATTGCGGCACAAAAAAATGGCCATTTTTATCAAATGGATGTAAAGTCATCATTTTTAAATGGACATTTAGAAGAAGAAGTGTATGCGGAACAACTACAAGGCTATGAGATTCTAGGAAAAGAAGAAAAAGTGTACAGATTGAAGAAAGTAATGTATGGATTAAAGCAAGCTCCTAGAGTTTGGTGCAGTCGCATAGATTCCTACCTCATTCAGAATGGATTTCATAGAAGTGAATGTGAGCCAACACTGTACATCAAAGAACATCAACAAGGTAACATGTTAATTATTTTCTTATATGTAGATGATTTGATTTTCACACGTGATTTTGGCATAGAAGAATTTAAGTCAGTCATGAAGGATGAATTTGAAATGACAGATTTGGGGCTTATGAGATATTTTCTGGGTATTGAATTTCACCAGTCCAAAGATGATATATTTATCTCATAATCTAAGTATGCGCATGAAATATTGAAAATATTCAATATGATAAATTCCAATGTAGCCCCAACACTTGTCATAACAGGATTGAAGTTAAGCAAGGAGGATGAAGGGTCCAAGGTGGATCCCACATTATTTAATAGAATGGTAGGTAGTCTTATGTATCTAACAACAACAAGACCTGATATTATGTATGGAATGAGCCTAATTTCAAGGTTCATGGAAACTCCAAAAGAATCACATTGGAAGAGAGGAAAAATAATTCGGACATATGTGAATGGAACAAAATAATTTGGCATTATGTATACTACTTTAGAAGGCTTCAGACTTAAATTGGATACACTGACAATAATTGTGGAGGCAACATAGATGACAAGAAAAGTACCTCTGGGTACACATTTCATTTTGGAATATGTATAGTATCATGGGAATCAAGGAAGAAGCCCATAGTGACTCTCTCTTCAACAAAAGTTGAGTATGTCGCAGCTACAAGCGCAGTTTGTCAAGTAGTTTGTATGAAAAGAATGTTAAAATATTTGTTGCAGGAACAACATGAACCAACTACAATATTTTCTAACAATAATTCAGCCATAATGTTATCAAAGAACCATGTGTTTCACAAGAAAACAAAGCAAATTGATACAATGTATCATTTTATCAGAGAATTGGTGAATAACAAAGATATCTATTTAGAATTTTGCAGGTCTAAAGAAAAAGTCGCAAATATTTTCACGAAATATTTGGCAAGGGATGCATTTAAGCATCTATGCAATAGTCTCGGAGTCTGCACAGTAATAAATGAATGACAATACATGCCAATTTAAATTTTTGATGTCAATTTTTGTAAATCCCGCCTATTTATAATTCAGGGGGAGTGTTGGAAATAGTAATTACAATTCATCTACTTGTCAGTCAGTTAGTCTGCAAATACAAATTCTCAAGTTTAATCAAACTCAGTTTTGTTAGTCAGCAAGCAAGGGAGTTATTTAATGAAATCGATCTTTATCTTTCTCGAGTTCAATTAAGTAGATAGAAGTCACTCGAATTTATTGTCGTCTTTATCGTTAAGTTGGTTAGGTTCTACATGAAGTTTTAGTCTCAGTCTATATATGTCTGAATTTGTAGGAAGTCGATACATAGAAGAAACACAGCAAAGAAAAGATAGATACTGAATAGAGAAGCAACAACAATTGAAGGTAGTTGAAGAAGTCTCAGAGCACAAGTTTTGTGTGTGTGTTTGTGTGTTTTGTAAGTTGCAGAAATAGCTCAGACGTTGGTGGAGTCGATGGTTTACAAATAGTGTATTTTGTATTAACAATTTAATATCAAGTATTTTGTGTTAACCATATAAAGTTGTTTGTAGCTATTACATGGACCCTCTAATAATACTAACTAATCATTAAAAAGTAACAAGAGACCTGGGGCATTTCTATTTCAAAAGTAAGATAAAGATTTGGCCTCTTTGACTCTACTTATTATATTTACGTCTAAAGGCGTACACCTATTGACAATGGGCACATTTAATATGTTTTTAGTACTTAATTTATATGTTTATTTTTTTACTTTTACTTAATCATATTTAAAATTTACTATGATGGTTAGTTGATTGCCACCTCTGAGTGATTAATGTTTCATTTTCTAAAGAGCCCAAGTTTACCCTTTCTCCAACTATTATTTACTTGGCTAGATTTTTCTGACTAAAGCTCTTATTATTTAATGCACAAAATTCTGCAGTTATTTAATGGCCAGAACTCTGTTATTTCGCCGTTCACCAGCCACGCCACGAGTGACTTGTGGCTGTGCTAGTATAATAATTAGAGAATGTTTCGTTTCAACCTCTTCAAATATATCCATCATATATAACATTCACAAAATTCGTATTTAATAAAACAATTAATCCATAAATTAAAGCATCACGCCAGAGCTATCACTTGCAATAAAATAACTGAAAATCGGGATGAGTCACTGAGAAGAATCAACAAACGTTTAACTGTGTTGCACAATTTGCAAAAAAAAATTCAAACAACGAAATTTTTAATGCTAAAAATGTTGTATGTATTCTACAGCTACGAGATTGAAGCACCGGCTATACATTAATAAAGAAACCTTGCACACATTACATGCCACCGTCAGTTTCCAGTCTCCAAGCAGCAGAAACAAATTCCCCATCAAATAACATGGCCTGACTGTCAAAATCTCTGTTCAGATGATGCTCAAGCAGGATCTCATCGCAGGCATTAGCGTAGAATTCAACCTGTTGATACTTTTCGAAGTCGTCCTCGAAGTTCCAGCTTTCACCAAGGGATTTAAGATTCGGATTCTCCGGCAAACCCTCGGATGTTTCCTTCGAAGACTGACAGAATTCTTCCGTTAAGTCCCGAACGGGGCTCGGGGGAATGCCGAGATCGTCGTCTGAAGCCTCCAGGAGATAACTCAGATCAACCCGTGAGTCCGAATGTCGGGTTTGGCCTTCATGGTCTCTAGAAATGTCCGGTGCCGCAGAATTATCCCCAGAATTGGAGAAACGATAAGAAGTGGAACATGTCGGGGCAATCTCTTCCTCCAGGCTTCTCATGACTCCCTTCACGAGCTCCTCACTGGGAGCGAATTCTTCTTCTAGGTCGTCGTCTGCTAAGGTTTGATCTAATTGCAGTAGATGAAGAAACCGGTCTGTTTCTTCGCCATGTAAGCGTTTCCTCTCCTGGAAGTCAATGGAATCCGGCAGAGCCTCGAGCTCACGTTCTCGTTTCCTGAGCAGCGCCTCAGTCATGATCGAAAGAGGGCGTGGAGATTCGAACACGGAACACAACAGTGTTGCAAGGATGAGAGGATGATGATAGTTCGTCTGCAGCGAAGAACTGGTCTTTCCTGGTGCGATAAGAGCGAATAGCAGGATTGGCTATACAGCGATTCGAGTTTTTATGGTAAAGGAAGGCAAGGCATATATATATATATAGTTAGTTGTTCAAATTCTGTACGTATTCTTAACTCTCATCAGAATCACCAATTCGTAATAAAAAATATATACAAAAGGTCGAATTGACTCAAGATGGAGGTATATGGCAGGTAAAGAATGGAATAGTATAGGAGTTTGGAGACGGCTGGCATCCACCCTCTCCAGTTAATTAAATATTGCTAAAATGTTAAAATCACCTGACACGGGGACACGTACACGGAAAGGAAAATACTATTTTAGAGATTTCTATTAAGACGGATCATATCAATGAGAGCAACCATATGATATCGATGAAATCATTTTCATGTGTAAGATGTGGGAGCCTCGTGTACACCTTTGAAGAGAGAAAACACAGCCACCGTCTAAAATTTAAAGGCCTATTTTATTGATTTTGAACTTTTGCTTGGTGTGGGTTATTGGACAAGTCGTTTTTATCTGGAAAGATAATGACAGGAAGCATAATTCTCGCCCTTACTCTTATCTTCAATTTGTATTACAAAATGTGCCCATTCCAAATTTGCCATCTACCCGTTTGGTTATCCATGCCACCCTTTATGACCCAATATCTTGTGTGCCCTATGCTCTTAGCATTTACTTTCGAACAAAGCAGCATTCAATAACATAAAAAAAGACAACGTGTCGTTGGGTCGCTGTACCGAAAAGTAAAATAACTCGGACAGAATTTCATCCTTTTTATGACCCCCATATCTTGCGTGTCAAAACAAAGCATTCAATAACACCAAAAACACACACTGTCATCACGTCGATGTATCAAAAAGTAAGACACGTCCTTAACTTTTCATAAAGTAGAAGGACATATCACAATAGCCTTCTATCACTTCTTTATTAAAAAATATATGGTTAATTTATTTCTTTTTAAATATATATAGTTAATTTATGAGTTCTTATAGCGATTTTGAGTTGAATTTATAATTTTCTAGAAATTGTAATGTTTAAGTTAGTAAATTTATATATATATATATATATATATATATATATATATTAAAATTTTATTTGTTTAAACTGTTATGTTATTATCAGTTTCACTTTTTCTAATGCTTCAATTAATGTTGAGAGATTCAATGTTTATTTCAGTCAATACAAATTGTTGTTAACTAGTATAAATTGTTGTTAACTATTTATGATTGTCATTCGGTTATTTTCCTTCGGTCATTTTCCTAGCTAAGACTTGAGTGTGTAAAGTGGGAATTCAGCTACATCCAACTGCCACCACTCTACTTTGAACCCAATGCTTACTGTCATCTCATAAATGCCTACTACTTTGATAGTGATTGTCATTCGGTCATTTTCCTAAGCCTGGAGTGTGTACAGTGGTAATTGAGCTACATCCAACTGTGACCACTTTGCTTTGAGCCTAGTGCTTACTGCCATCTCATAAATGCCTACTTCTTTGAACAACTGCCACCACTCTGCTTTGAACCCAATGCTTACTGCCATCTCATAAATGCCTACTGCTTTGAACAATTTGTTGTGTATCATTCTATGGGTGTGCATCATAGATTGAAGCAATGGCTACACGGTTCGTACCCAAGATCATAGTTTCATGAGAAAACACGTAAGCATGAAGAAACATTAAGTCATATTATTCATTTAATGAATTACAATATTGAAAGTTCAATGAATTGCTCACACAGAAATAACCATTCATTTAATGAAAACTATATCCAAAGTTACACAGAAATAACCATTCATTTAATGAAACATTATATCCAAAGTTAGTGAATTTATTGAGACATTGTGTGATCCTTTCTGTGCATCATTTATGACTTCTTGGATACATAAATGTTAAATTTTCAGTTTACTGTGAATAAATTGTCCACACAAGCGTGAAGAGATTCATGTTGTATCCCCATAAAAAATTATTGCCATATCCCCCATACAAAATTATTGCTAGGGGAGATTATTTCTTGTTGATGAAGTCACTATCTTGCCACCTTCTGTGAGAACACCCTTCAATAAATGCAAACAAGGGTTGGTAGTAAATCTGTAAAGACAAAGACCCATTAATGCAGTTCGTCAACGTTTGTCAGAACAAGGATGGAGATAAAGTTTGTTTGAAAATAAATGTGCATTTATTGAGCATGTGTCCAAAGCTTGAAAATAAATATGGATCTACATGTTTGGGAACACTCGAAGGTGGTTGAATCTCTACAGAAACTGGCCAGAACAATGACAGTGGAAACAATGAGTTCTCTTGACTTATTGCACAAATAGTCCAGTGTGTTGGTGCCTAATCATCAATATTTCCATAGTTTGCAGGTTTGATGAATCTGATTTCATCTCCCTTTTTTCTCGTCCCTTAAGTTTAAAATGTCTAAATTAAATTCAACATAATATAACATTTTATGTATATTCACAATGTCTTTATAGCATTATTTCTGTGTTTTTCTTAAGGAACGTTTGTATGAAGATATTCTAGTTTATTTTTGTCCCTTCTCTTAAGGAACATTTCTATGAAGATATTCTTTAAGGGAAGATTTTTAAAATTTCTTAAAATTAAATTGTTTAAAATTATTATATGAAGATCTTTACAATTCAATCTCTACTAATATCTTGAATATCTTGAAATCAATCATAGATACAAATACACTTAAACTCTAAATTAAGTATTTTAAGTAGTTAGGGTCATTACCTTGAGAAAAATTGGTAAAGGAAGACTCCATCCTGGTAGCTCTCCTTAGCACCAGTCTTCATCTTCTCATCCTTAACTCTCGATAGTGTACCATTCAGTTTAGTTTTCAGTAGGTAACATTTCACAAAACAATGCAAAAAATTATTCAAATGAAATGCATACTTAGATACTCCCCCATATTACAATCCTTATTACAATGTTGGTAATGATAACAGTCAAATAGACCTTTCTACTTTGACTGGATGTTTTCAAAAGAATAAACGAATATATATCATTGAATAATTAGGATCTTAAAATTACACAACTTTTTAAGCTCATTCTGCATAATTATCCTAAAAATATTTATCTTATGCTTCTCTAAAGGTTGTAAACAATTTGGGTAGGTAAGCACCTAGAAACAATATCTATTCTAGGCTTTGGGCTAATGTGATGTTTTGCTTCTATGAGGATGTCATGGTCAAGACAAGAAAGAAATAAGAATGATTACCTGGGGTGTTGTAAGAAGAAGATAAACTTCCTTGCTAAGTTGAGGGTGTAAAAGGACAAAGTATATATTTCATAATTGTCCATCACTCATATAATCTGGGCAAAGCTCAAGCCTCTGAGACGCCAAATTTGGGGTTAAGCGTTCAACAACCAACACATGTTCCTTCTAAACATCATACATATCAAAATCTGCACACAAAAATTTTATCATGAGAAATCAATTACAAAATGAAGCATAGATAAATTTACAAGGAAAAGAGAGAAACCATTGACATAACTATATGGAACATGTATTATACAGTGAAATCCCAACTTGGATGGAAAACAACTACAAGATGATAATTTGAAGTGCCAAAAACTTAAAATTGTAATAGGTTGAACGTTAATAAAGAGTCGTTGAGATTTCACAATTTGCAATCATGAAAAGTCTGGTGATTTTCACATTCATCATCCCTAAATTTGATGGCCTAAGCATTTGCAAATGCATAGAGTCCATTCAATGAAGGCAACAAACATATTTAACAAAAAAAATTCACAGTCCTATCTTACAAAAAAAGAGTGTATCCATAAAAAAATGTTATCGAATTTTTTGAAGCCTGGGTTTCACAATTTGCAATCATGAAAAGTCTGGTGATTTTCACATTCATCATCCCTAACTTTGATGTCATGAGAATTTTCAAATGCACGGAGTCCATTCAATGAAGGAAACTAACATATTTAACAAAGAAAATTCACAGTCCTATCTTACAAAAGGAGAGTGTATCCATCAAAAAATTCCATCGAATTTTTTTAAGCTTGGGTTTCTTGTCGCCTAGTAGACTCATTCATTAACATGTGCACTGTTGAATTGATGTCTCAGTCAATTTCAAAACATGTTTACTAAATGTTGTTGCAACCTAAACCAACAACAATATATGTTGCTTTGATCAATATTAAAGTCACTACTGGGAAACAACACAAATTTATCTTGCACAACAACAAAATAGGTCAGTCAACAAAACCCTCCCAAAACCGTGTTCAAAGTGCTATTCCAATTTATTTGCAAGTGAATAACATAAAATATTGAACAATTCTACTTCTAAAATGATCAGAAAGAACTATAAGTCTATAGTAGTCTAGTAGCAGATGACAAGAAAAGCTATTGCATTCTCAAGGTCAACATGTGGCAAAATCTTGTCAACTGGAAGAAAGACATTCAATCTTTTAAACTCAAATATCAATAGCTGCTTGTTCACAAATGTTATTTAGAGTTCAAAAAACTGCAAGCTAGTTTCACATATCTAGAAACCCTTAGACATCCTTGCTGCTTCTTTCTCAATTGATGAGGAACAACCCCCATCATTCATAACATTAGACTTGGCATTCCCATTCATATTATTAACACCAGTAGCAGTAGAGAGGTATTGATCCCCCTGCTGTTGCTGCCACATGGACACCGACCCCTGCACAACACTGGATTTGGGGGACGATAGTTGTTCCTACTGCTGAAAAATATTAGCCTTACTGGCCTTCGCATCAGATCCCGGGGTCACCACAGGGAACGCCCACTTCCCACCGGAAAACACCTTCCTTCTTTCAATGGCCTCGGCAAACCCCCTCTTGTCCCTGTCGCCGCTCTTGACATCCTGCGCAAACTGATATCCACTCTGCAGCAGCGGCGCTGGCGACGCCGAGTGCCAGTAAGGGTATTTATCCGTTGTCGACGCGACCACGCTCTCCGACTTATCCTCCAGAAACAACTTCTTCTCTGTCGTCGGGCGCCGAGGACTCAGCAGACAGAGCTCTGAGCTCGTCGAGGTGGACCTTTCTTCGCTTTTGGATTTGGTGGAACTTTTCCCTTTCCCTGTGTATGATTTGTATGCTAATCGCGAGAGATCTTACTTATTGTTGTAATCTCAGATTGGAGTGACATGGCCGGCAAGAAAATAGAAATTAAGAGAATAGCTAATGCTTATGTGAGGAGCCTATGAAATGGGGTATTTCTTCAGGCTTAGCAAACGATTGAATGAAAAAAGCAGACATGACCCTAATTTTCTGCCGTGAAAAGAAGAAACTAGAGAAAGACAAAAAACATCAGAAGAGAAGGAAGATGGTTCTAGCAGTAGAGTTGGGCATAACTGTGATTAATTGGGTAGAATAGGTTGTAAATGTTTCGACAGAGAACAAAGAAGAAGTGAAAAGAAAAAAGGAAAGGAGAGGTGGATGGAACAGGGTCCGTCGTGACCTGGAAGTCTTGAGAGTCCACCCATATCTATTGTTTTGAAAGCGGGTCCTCCGTGTAATCCATAAGGTCCTCTTCCATCAGGTCTGTGGGAAGGGTGGACTGCCAACGAGGCCGTTGTGACCTGGGTGCTCTTGCCAGAGACTAGAATACGACAACATCCCTAGCTCATTCCAGTAATAAAATATCTGATCCATGGGTTCTTCTACAGAGGTGATGATGGGTCTGCAAATCAGAAATCTAGGGTAGAAACCCATACAAATGGATCTTGGAATGAGTAGTAGATCTGCAAGGAATAACTCAGCCCGAACAATGTACATGCTGTTGCAACCATCATTATAAGGTATCCTCATGCTGAAATGTGACTTTTTATATAATTTAACCATCCATTACAGCCTTATTGACACCACTATAACTGACCTCGGGGGTGATGGAAACCTATATACCGAAAAAATTAGTAGTACAGACAAAATGAAATAGACATTAACCTCCATAACCTTATGATGTAATTCCTTCATTAAACTTGGATCATATTCACGCGTGAGTCCATCGCCATGGAATTAGCAACTATAGCTATAGCTGGACCTGACCTTGAAGGGATCAAAACACAACAAGAAGTACTAAAATTTACTTTGTTTCTCTTCCTTGAAAACTTTGGTTATGAATTTCTTAGAATTTCATATTAAAGAGTTACATGCTTCTATTCCCTTATTTTCCATCTTTTGCTCCAATCCTTGCCCCATATACAAACCTGATAAGTGTTAAAGGATTGGTGGCCTCACCTAATATGTAGGTTTTCACCAAGAGCCCGCTCTCACCAAGAGACCGCAATTGTGTGAGATATTCAAGTCGATTATGGAAGCCAATTGCATCCACTTTGCTTTACATCTACAATTTTCCACCATAGTTATGGTGCAGAATTAGTGCCTAACTTTATTGTTTCTCGGAGTAACTGCCAGGTGCACTGTGCAAGTTTCTTAATACTTCGTATCCGTCGGGTGCACTATACAAGTTTCTTAATACTTCTTATCCATGGCCAAAATAATGAAATGGACAACAATTGTAAACAACTTAGTTAATGCACAGGAGTGGACATGCGTCTTCTGCATTTCTTCATGTGTCTGCATGCATGGAAAATGCAGAGGAGGAACATAGAAGATATCGTGGCAATGGAATGGTTTTCATTTGTCAGTAAAACCATTGAATATTTTTTAAATGTCAATTTAATGAGCATTGATATTATCGAACCTTCCCCGTCACTTGTGCAAAGTCTTTCAAAAAAATTGTTAAAAAGATGTTATGTCCGCTTGAATGCAACATTGTAGAATACACTAAACGATATTTCAATAGGATAACTTTCAATTTATACACTGCCCCCCAAAAATAAATTATTCAAATTATTACAGAAGTTGAAAAAAACTTAAGGCTACCTTCAAAATAGCTTATCCAGTCCCATCATGCCAACCAGAGAATTGTAGCATGAGAATGATGTAAACTATAGTAGGATATTGATAAATTGTAGCTAGGTAGAGCAATGAACTTTACCTTACACGTAATGTACCTCCTATATCTTCATTAAATTTGCATATATGAATGCATTTAATCTTGCATTAGTTTAGTTTCAAATTTTACAGTAGATGTACTTCAACATTACATTGTTTTCACATTAATAAAAAAAATTCATCCTCTTTTTATTAAAAAATAAAAATAAAATTATAATATAAAAAAAATACAAAAGATACAATATATAAAAATAAAAATATAAAAATAAAAATGACCCCACCTTCATTTTGAACCATGAATAGCCAACGAAAAGACGTTTTCCCTCTCATCATCCATTGAAAATATAAATGTATTATAATTTGCAAATAATCTTATTATGAGAATAATATTATATAATACATATTCATTCAAAGAAGATATGTGCTTTAATTTTATTTAAATGTTAATATTTATTAAAAAATAAAATTTATGGTATCATAAGAAAAAAATGAAATAATACATATTCATTCAAACAAGATAAGTGATATAATTTTATGTTTTGTGCTTAGACTAGTGCACCTTGATGAAGATAATTCAAACTAGGCACATATGGGCACATAACTATTTTTTACTCTTTCTCAATTATTTTAAAATCAGTGAAAAATGGTAGGAGAAAAGTTTTTCCTCAATGTGCAACATGAATGAATATAGATTTTTTTTTTTAAATTTCATATGAATGACACCTTTATCGAATCAAGTACATGCCTCGTGCTATCAACAATGGGTATTGATCAATTATAACATAGGATAAAGCCTTCTTTTTAACCCGGTCTACTCCAAAAAATATTATTTGCATACCTTAACTATAGGTTTAAATTCCATATGGAATTTTACCTGCAATTTGTTCTTGCCATCTTTACACCTCTTGTTTTTTTACCTAATTTTTCAACTGATCTTTTAAATATAGGTTGAAAATGTTCTCTAATACTCATAACTCCATTTCATTTAACCAACCATGGACCAAAGCTCTTAGAACCAGTATTTGCATATTTGGTAATATTAAAAAAAATTATATCTATAGAGTCATCCATAATGTGATTTCTCTATGAAACCATGACCCAAACCCCTCATACCCAATATTTGCAAAATTAGAAATATATATTGAACTTATTTGAACATATAGGTAATGTTTCCTACTTACTTTCTTGACATCTTCTTTATTGGTTTTATGCACTCATTGTGACTATGTTTCAAATTCAAAGATGCCATCACATAAGAAGACAATCAAACTGGAGGAAGACCTTGATTTCCCAGGGGAACTATATGGTGATACAACATGTCTCCTAAAAAAAGGACAAGATCCACTCAAATGGGATGAGGTCTTCCAGATGTTTAAAATTCAAAAATTTCCCATCGATGTTGAAGATCAAGATCAACTCTGAATCTTTAAGAATATTCAGAGGTCGAAAATACACAGGGTGGAAACTCATCTTGCAATTCTCCCTTGCATAGATGCAATTGCATGGATTATCGAGCATGTGGACCTGCAAAATAGATACATACTCAATGCTAGAGGGGAGACCATAGCGTCATTCCAGGCAGCTGATCTAGCCAAATATTATCATTTGGAGAAGGGAACCCAAAAGTTGGATGAGGAACTGCTCAGTAAGTTCCCATACAAAGCCAATGACCTATTCAAAATATGGTGCAAGCCAGATGTAGTTTTCAAACAAAGACGATCTGGAAACTATCCAACTACTGGACTAAAAGCGCCCTACCAATACATAGTGGCAATGCTTTGTAGATTGTATGGAAAGAAAGATGCTTCCAAATTCACCTTCTCACTAATGTCTCTTATCTATTACTGCACAAATGAAGGCATGGAATTCAACTAGGCTGATATCTTATAAAAAAACCTAGCATAAACTATTCCATTTGTTAAGAACACTGAGCCCGAGACATTTCCAAAATTTCACATGTCATCATATCTATTGGATATCATGTGTGTGGCGCATTGATACCCTAAGATGGGTTGGGCATGGAAACCAACATAACCATCCATACACATTTATTGCAAATTTCTCTGGGAACATAAGTACAGAGCGAAATACCACAAGATATGCAACCACTTCTTCCCACCTCTGTATGCATTCATTTTCTGTGCTCCAACACCATGCATGACATATAAGGCGCTATCAATAATAAAAAATATTGGAGATTGGTATGTAATGCAACATGGTACTTACATGAGAATATATGGAGCTACCAAAGCTCCCCATCTGCTCCCAAGATTTGTCCCTGACAAATTGGTGCTACAAGAGATTTCCTACCAAACTATTATCCATGGAGTTGGGGAGACACTCTATCGCAACAAGAAAGATATATGGCCCTCGCTCCAATTGTGGATTGGATCATACTATTTTGCTAGTATCAAGCAAGCTCAAGCTGAAGTGGATACATTGCTATCGTATGACTTTGGAGAAGAACGATTTAGGAGGCATGACCCCAAGAAAGTGGTTAGAGAGTACTACATCCAGAACAACTACACTTGGGAGTACACTTCAACTTTTTGGGAAGAAGAATAAAATAACCGTGGAGCACGTACTTATGATGAGGTCATTTCTAGAAGGCAGGGGCAACCATCCTCCTTAAAACTACTCTTGCAAATTTTTCCTTAACCCGTCAGTGTATGGGCATGACTATATATGATCACCAACTTGATAATATTTTATACATGTATATATATTGTCTAGCTTACTCCATTTTGTATTGTATATACAATTTGAAGGTGAAATGACAACAACAAATTCATATTCAACATCGTTCAACATGTTTATGCATTTTCTAACTCTACTACAAGGGCATATGCATTCATAAAATATGCATTGATAAAGAGACCCTTATGCGGATGGACCAATAACATAAAGATTTGCAATCTATCAAGCTCCAAACTCGCAAGTTAACGACCATGTCTGTAGTTTGGAACGAAGAAGATATACACTATGAGGTCGACACTCATTATGAACTCATTGTTGCCACACAGGGCAAGCAATCATGCTTCTAACTATTCTTCCCTTCTTGTTTTTAACACTTAAGTATATGGGTGTATCTACATACTTATGAACTTGATGAAATTTATACATGTATATATAATGTTTATCTTTCTCTATCTTGTAATTTACATATAACTTGAAGATGCACCGACAAATTTATATACACCTTGAAGATGCACTGACAATAGCAAATGCATTTTCAACACTGCTCTAGCCTGTCTGTGCATTATGTAACTCTAGCGCCACGTTCTTGCGTGGTTCAATATGGCAATTATTTGATATTTCTTCATCCATTATTTAGAACATAATCCAACGTTTGGCTACATGCGATAGGTATCTTTCCATTCATCCGCTCTCACTTTCACTCCCCACATTGTCTATTACACAACCACATTCTTGTCACTACCTATATTGCCTCCCTCCCTCCATTACAAATTTCTATAGAACGCTTTTGTAAATCCTAACCTTGTACAATATCTACTACAAACAAATATTCAGGAAACGAACATAAAAGATACAATGGAAAATACAAACATTACACGGAGATTTTTCCCCTAGAAACCCAAACCGGGAAAACCAACATATTCTATATTATTCATCATGTTACAATGTTTACAATACAAAATACATATAGGAGCCAACGGCATCCAAAACCCTAGCCCAATGACCTGGATTAGTCCAAAACCCTAATTCCTTAACCGAAAATAGAAAACCATCAACAAAGAAACCATGTGCCGAAAAACCACCTAAATATAATGCGGTCTCGAAAATGCAGTCAACATTTCTCCTATCATTTAGGGTTTGTAACATCCCGCTCTTGCGTGAACTGAGCGAACTTATTCTTTGAGGACACTTGCTTGCAAGTGATCCAGATTATTATACTATTGATCGTTTGATTATGATTATGAGATATTATGGATATGATGATATGTTATTTTGTTGTATTTACATAGACAGGTGCTATTGACTAGGTTCTCTTGAGTGTGTAGAACTTTGGACATTGAGGATGCAGAGGCATTGATGAAACCCATTGGACTCCGAATCGAGTCAGGGAGTGGACTATTGGGTTTGAATGTTGTTGATGTGACATGTGTACATGTGATTAGAGGTTATGATGATTGATTATTATTGCCGACATGATTTGTTGATAGATGCAGGATGACGATAGCTTGTCAGCCAAACTCACATGTGGAGTAGAGGGGTCACACATAAAAACCAAAGAATTTGAGGGAGAGGTGTGGCAGCAACCCTGCCATAACCTACTAGCACTCTCGTTGTGACTCGAACTGTAGGTTAACGATTACCTAGTTTGAGAGGACCCACGATGCCGTGAGGGAAGACTATGACAGTTGCTCATGATGATTCTAAGCGGTGCGCAATAAGGTGGGTGCCTTATTCCTTAGAGGCCCTTAGTATCCCACAAGATCACCTGGAAGAGTATTGACTCCAGGGGTTTGATGTCTACCAAAGTCAGTCAAGAGGCGAGTGGCACCCTTGGAGCATGTAGTGCGTCCTGAAGGGCACGTCGCGCAAGTAAAACAGAAAGTGGCGAGTGGCACCCTTGGAGCACGTAGTGCGTCTTGAAGGGCATGTCGCGCAAGGAAAACAGAAAGAGGTGAGTGGCACCCTTGGAGCACCTAGTGTGTCCTGAATGGCACGTCGCGATTTTAACTGGTAAGTGAATAAACCTACTCGGCCTTAAAATGAATGATGTGATAAGTAAGATTTAAAAACAATTTTCCCTAATAAAAATGTCGCCCAACCTAGTGAAATTAAAACCTAGGTCTAAGTAGAACATGTGGTCAAAAAAATAAAATAATAAATAAACATGTAACAAGAAGGGGGGTAAGAAACTCAAATTTATTTATTAAAGTCAAAATTATAATGGAGGATTAAAATTAAAAAAAAAGGGGAAATGGTTGTTTTTATCTGCATTACTAATTTAATTTTTAGTTAGAAAGAAAAGAGGGTAAATGGTTGTTTTATCTACACTTGCTAAATTAATTTTTAATTAAAGAGGAAAAAGGGGAAATGGTTGTTTTATCTACACTTGCTAAATTAATCTTTAATTAAAGAGGAATAAGGGGAAATGATTGTTTTATATACACTTGCTAAATTGACTTTTAGTTAAAAAGGAAAAAGAGGGAAACTTAAAAGAAATAAGAAACTTAAAGAAAAAGGGGAAACTTAAAGAAAATGGGAAACATAAAAAAAAAGTTGAATGTCTAACTTAGTAAGGAATCTTGCCTTGAGAACTTGCTATTTATGAACTCAACTAGGAATTAAGTAAGAGTAAGTCATTTAAGATTTGTAAGGGAATATTGGGACACCAAGGAGCGTTTTTAGGAATGCTTTTAGGTGGGTGAGGGAAATAGGAATATTTAATTAATTAATAAAATTGATTTTCTGGTGCAACTAAGGGATGGGTGACATGTGTACGGGGGAGGTTTTTCGAAATTAATTAACTGAAAAAGGAATTTAAGAGAATTTGGGAAACTAATTACTTAAACACTCTATAAAAAGGATGGAGGAGGAGGAGTATGTACTCATCTTTTTGTGTAACGTTACGCTGCTGAATTTTACCTTGACTGAACTTTCTCTTGTGGGAGTTGGGATACCTAGCTCGGGTAACGAGTGGTAACTCGAACTTGCGAGGCGAGATGAGTGTTAGTTGTTCTTTGGTATTGTGTGTGTGGCCCCTTTGCATCTCGGGGGGCTCAGGAGGAATAAGATTACCCCTAGCATTGGTTGGGAGGTATCGGTGAGGTCACATCGGTTGGCAAGCGGGAGCTTGGTGGAGTGCGTGCGAGACAATGACTCGGAGCTTTCACATTTGGCTATGATACACTTGTGTATATTTTTGAATGGTAGTTTGATATTGTTCCTGCGCTTTCAGTACTATACTTATATTGTGTTAAGATTATGTTTTATTCAGTGTTTTATGATCAAGAACTTAAAGTTATCCCAGCCTTATGCTTGTTGTATTTTGAATTGATTTCCCTTGGTGAAACCAAACTCTGATTGCAATGACTTATTTGCATTTGTTTTTATTGATTATTATGAAGAAAAATTTGTGTTTTTATCTTTCATCCCTTATACCTTTAGTTATTAGTCTGTTCCTGAGCAGTCGGCTAGGAGACGAATCGACGATCGTCACTCCAATGTTTAAATACCTATAGATTCAAATTCCCTGCTTTCCCATGCATGGATAATAAGTGAAGGATAAATTTCACCCAATTATCTATCCCTTACTTATCTCTGCATTTTTCATTTATGATTGATCTCTAATCCTTGCGCCCTCCTTGTGAATGCATATCTCTGCGTCCTCCCCAAAATTTTCTTTGTGATTCTCGTTTCATAGTCAATTTTTATTCCACGATTGCATTGGCATACAACACCGCCTTTACTCCATGACTTACCCAATGCTTATATTGGTATAATATCTCTATCTTTTTAATGATAATTCCCAACGTTGTAAATGGAAACTCTTTGTGTTTTTTATGATGTCCAACATTTAGGAATGGTAATTCTCTGCGTTCTTTTTAATGATGATTCCAGCGTTTGAAATGCTAAACCTCTATGTTTTTTATTGTTAGATCACAACAGTCACACCCCCTTTCTCTTGGAATTTTACACAACATGTACCCCATGATTTTCTGAGCCATTTACCCAGATCTTAGACAACGATTTTGCCCATGTGTTTACATCCATTTACCCATATCTAATAGACAACGATTTATTTGCATTGTTGTTGTGTATGACAACGATTTTATATAGATTGTTCATTTATGATAGCGATTTTATTCATTGTATGGACAATATATATATATATATATATATATATATATATATATATATATATATATATACCAACGATTTCCCTAAATTTTAATTATGAGACAGCGATATCATACATTTTATTTAGACAACGTTTATTTAGTGAGCATATATACAGACAACAATTGTGTACATTTGTGTTTTCACACCATTAGTAATTTATATGTTCGGCAATGGATTGGATGGGTATATATATAAGTTAGACAACAATCTTGTATTAATGTGAGTGTTTTTTTGGGATAGCGATATTATGATCTACATTTTTGAATATCATATTAACTCAAAATTTTCATGTATTTACCAGACTGCGATACCATACCTTAAATAGACAGAAACAACGTATATCGTATTAACTCGGCAAAGCATTTTAAAGACATCAAGTTTATATTTAAAAGATAGTGAATTCATATATTGATAGTTATTTACATATATATTGATTGCAATATATCCCTAAATTGATATAATGATAATGATATAATGATTGCAATATATTGAGAGCGATTTAATGATTGCAATATATCCCTGTATATATCCCTTGCAATATTTATAATTGCAATATCATTGACTACAATTTACATACATATTGATAGCGTTTTTATATTGTGACAGCGTTCATATGTTGGACAACATTTATTTGTTGTGGCAACATTTATATGTTGGAAAACGTTTATATATTGATATGTCATATTGATATCAATATGTGACAACGTTCATATATTGATATGTGATATTGATATGTTGGACAACGTTTATATCAATACAAATATTGTTATATTGATATTGATATGTTGGACATCGTTTATATAGATGAAAGTGACTTTATATAATAAACAACAAATTTTTATATATAATTGACAGTAGATTTGATACACAAATTCTATACAATGATTTTATACACATATTCTATACAACGATTCTATACACAGATTTTATATACAGATTTTATACAACGAATTTATACAAACTCTATACAACGATTTTATACAACAATTTTATACAATGATTTTTTTTACACAACGTTTTTATATATGTGAATATGATATACATAGTTTTATATATGTGAATATGATAGACATTGTTGTTAACATACAACGTTTTTATATATGTGAATATGATAGACATAGTTCTTATAGACATCTTAATGATAGACAATGTTTTTTTTTTTTAATATGATAGGCAACGAATATGGTAGACAATTTTTTATAGTTTATCAATCAATAGACGTGTTAAAGGACAACGAATTATATTTGTTACAGTCTAAAAGATAGTGTATTCAATTTTAAAAGACATGTTTCATTTATGTTTTAGTTTAAAAGATAGCGGATTCATCCTTGGAAAATACTTATCGGATATCTGGAATTGGAAAACAGTTACAATGAACTATTTGTTTGATAATAATTATTCTTATGTGTACAGATTGATCTATGTTTGCATAAGATTTGTTTCCCTAGTAAGTTATTATGACGTATGATTGTTATAGTAGTCAGATTTTCCTTGCGTTTTGTCGACTTGTTTCTTGGGTGCTTGGGTTTTAGTCTTGTTGTATTTTTGACAGTCAATTTGGTCGCCTAGCACGTTGGATTTAGCTTGGGTTAAAGGTATAGAAATGTTATGTTGCGGCATGGTTACTGTCACTCCTATCGCCTTGTGATAGAATGATTCCTGATGAGGGGATCATTGCGCACCCTGACGGATAGATGCAAATGATAACCTGGTCGGAGTCCTATGCCTCTCGATGTGGGTGTTTTGTTCGTTGTAATTGTTGTTGTTACTTGGCTCTGTATTTCCTTAATGCATTTGGTTTTTCACACCGTGGAGGTGTCTAGTTACTGGTCGTCGAAGCCGTGGTGTTGGGTTGTTGATGTTGTCCTTTAGCTTGTAGGCGTGGTCTTGCTTGTGTCGGGAGGGTAGTTGTTTTATCTGTCTATTGATTATCACATGTTTTGTCTAGTTGCATAATGTGCCAATATGATGGGTCATTGATGTATGTTTCTTGAATGCGTAAGTTCTATTCGTCGTCAAGTTGTGTTGATTAATTTGTCATTGATTGCCTTCCTGCCAAAAAAATAAAATAAAATTTGCTCTTCTTGTGTTGCTTGTAGTCGTAATGAGGGGGGTACTTATATATGGTATTAGAGCAGGTTCAAACTTGCGACTATGGATCGCCATGCTTTCCACTACAGTAAACCCTTGAGTAATAACTTAGTGCTATCTAAAAACTTTAACGCGTCCATGTTGTGATCTCGATGAGAGGACGCCACAAAGATTCGTAATGGGTGTTTTGGAAGGAGGTGCGATGCCTCTAGAGGTGTCCGCACCCTCAGAGTCTAACCCCTAAGGGGAAGAACAAGTCCTTGGGATGGATTCAATTATTTTAAGGGATGATGATGGTATGAAAAGGTCCTTCCAGGGATTGTCAAAATCCCTGATTCACCGTCTGTACTGAGATGAGGCCAGGGTGCCTGTACCCCTGAGGGTCCACATAGTGCCCCAGCCAGTATTGTTAGCATCCACTGAGAACTTGAGAGAGATGAGTTCTCGATTCCACGAGTGACATGAACGATTACACCATCGAGGCATGGCTGTAGAGAAAGGCGATGTGCTTCACGCTTCGCGATTACGACCTCCAGCATGAAGGTTTGCAGGGCGATCTTTCAACTCAAGGGGAGCACTCTTCTATTGAGTAAGACGTTCCTACCGCAATTGAACATGGCAATCAAAGACATGTCATGGGAACTGTTTGAGGAACAGTTCCGGGAGAGGACCAGAGCATCTGGATCAGTCGAACCCACTACCATGGGAGATTTGGGCAAGGCCCATCAGATTCATGTAGTGGTGAATAATTGACATGCAGAGCACTAGTCGAATGTGCTCGAGATGTCAAGTACCTTCGCCGACTAGACCCTTAGTATTTTGACAGATCCCGATGCTACCGAGAGTTTCATTTCTAGTGCAGCGCTAAAAATAATTAAGGTAAAGACAGTCGAACAAGATGGTTTTAGCTTGTAGAAATGGCTTCGGGAGCCAAACAGAAGGTTAGAGGGAAGGTTACGAGATGCAGCCTTAACCTGAGAGAGTTTGTCACTAGGGCCAACCTATACGTCATGATCTTAGGATCTTATGACATCATGATCGGTATGGACTGGTTGGAGTCACATGAAGCGATACTCAACTATATGACGAAAATTTTGATCTTTGTTGATGATGAGGGACAAAGACGTGTGATTGTAGGTCAGAACCAGGGAGTTTCCCTAAGGTTCATCTCTTCCTTGCAGCTAYGAAAGAGCATGCGCAAGGGATGTAATCTTTATGTGATCCTTGCCCTAAATGAGAAGGGAGTAGTGGAAGGTCTAGAATGCCTTCCAATGGTGAGAGAGTTTGCGTACGTCTTCCCTGAGGAGTTACCTGGGATGCYGCCGGAGAGGGAATTGGAATTTACCTTAGATCTAAAACCGRGGACTGAACCGATAGAAAGAATGCCTTATYAGATGTTGACCCCGGAGCTACAGGAGTTGAAAATGCAACTAAAGGAGTTGCTATACCTAGGACTTATACGTCCTAGTGTGTCACCATGGGGTGCACCCGTTATTTTCATACGGAAGGAGGATGGGTCGTGRAGAATATGCATTGACTACTGTCAATTGAACAAGGAAACAATCAAGAATCAATATCCGTTGCCAAGGATTAATGATTTGTTTGATCAGTTGAAGGGTGCGACAGTGTTTTCAAAGATCGACTTGAGATCAGGGTATCACCAGTTACAGATCAAGGAGGATGAAATCCCTAAGATCTCCTTTAGGCCGAGGTTTGGACATTACAAGTTTACTGTATTACCATTTGGATTGAAGAACGCCCCAGGGGTATTTATGAGTTTGATGAACGGGGTGTTCTGCGAATACTTGGAAAAGTTCATACAAGTATTCATTGACGATATTTTGATTTAATCTCGGACGATGGAGGAGCATGACAAGCACTTGCGCTTGGTACTACAATGTCTGCGAGAGAACAAATTGTATGGGAAATTGTCTAAATGTTCGTTTTATAAATCAAAGATTCACTACTTAGGGCATGTCATCTCTGGCGAAGGTATCACTGTGGATCAGGAAAAGGTCGAGGCTATTTTGGAATGGCCTGCACCGACGAATGTCCCAGAAATGCATAGCTTCATGGGTTTAGCAGGATAATATCAACGGTTCGTCGAGGGATTTTTGAAGATAGAAAATCTGATTACGAAATTGTAGAAGAAGAACAAGAAGTTTGTTTGGACCGAGAAATACACGGAGGAATTTTGGAGGCTCAAGGAGCCGTTGAAGACAACACGAATACTAAAGGTCCCTAACATGGTTGCAGACTTCTTAGTATTCATTGACACATCCAAGGAAGGCTTAGGCAGGGTCTTAATGCAAGACAGTCGAGTGTTTGCTTACATCTTGAGAAAGTTGAGAAGATATGAGGAGAATTATGCAATGCACAATTTGGAGTTGTTAGCCATTTTTTATGCCTTGAGATTTTGGAGACATTACTTGATTAGACATAAATTCAAAATAAAAATGGACCAGTGTGGACTACAACACATCTTTACGCAAAGCGACTTGAACGCGTAACAATGATGTTGGTCGGATTTTCTTAGCGAGTACGATTTTGAGATTACTTACATAAAAGGTACAATGAACAGAGTGGCAGATGCATTGAGTCGGAGACCATGCATATTTTCGGTGACACCTCTTCAGACGAATCTATGTGAAAAGATTCTAACTTTATAGGGCGATGATGACTGGTACAAAGAGGTCAAGGATTTTATCGGACAAAACATAATGATGGTACCAAGATTTGAAGGATTTGCATTGGACGAAGATGGATTATTGAGATTTAAAAATTGAATTTACATACCAACGAACGACGAGTTGAGGAGTTTGATCCTAAGCGGGGTTCACAGAGCAGTGTACATGGCTCACCTGAGAGTCACGAAGATGAGGGCATACCTTAAACCCTTATTCTTCTGGAAAGGAATGAAGGCAGACATAGTCAACTACGTGGCAAGATGTATAGAATGTCAGTAGGTGAAGGTTGAACATAAACACCCGACAGGATTACTACAGCCACATGCGATACCAGAATCAAAATGGGAGGTCATTTCGATGGATTTCTTTGTGGAATTTCCATTGACAATAAGGAGACACGACTCGATTTTTGTGGCAGTTGACACTCTGATGAAGAGTGCTCATTTTATTCCTATGCGTATGATGTATCAGGCACCTAACATAGATAGAGTTTTCATCAGTGAGATTGTGAGGCTGCATTGCGTACCTAAGAGGATTATATCTGATCGAGGATCGATGTTTACTGGATAATTCTGGACTAGTTTCCAAGAGGCCTTGGGAACCAAACTTAACTTTAGTATCGCATATCACTCAGAGATAGACGAATAGACAGAATGAACAAACCAAATCTTGGAGGACATGTTGCATATGTACGTGATGGACCAACATAAGCATTGGGAATAATTCTTTACACTGGTAGAATTTGCATATAACAACAGTTATCAAAGCACCATTAAGATGATTCCTTTCGAGTTTCTTTAAGGGCGACCATGTCAGATGCCTTTGAGTTGGGATCGGCTTGAGGATAGGGTCCTAGTGGGACCAGAAGCAATCTAAGAAATGGAAGATCAAATGCAAACAATAAGACAAAGGATCAATGAAGTGCAGGATCAACAAAAGAGTTATGATGATATGCATCATGTCAACCGTAGTTATGAAGTTGGCGATCAAGTCTTCTTGCGAGTGAAACTGCATAAGAGTTCAATCAAGTTTGGAAAGGGTGCCAAACTCTCTCATAGGTTCGTGGGACCTTTCTATATTGTGGAAAGGAAGGGGCCCATGGCCTATCGACTAGCCTTGCATGATTCTTTGAGGCGTATGCACGATGTTTTTCACGTATATGTTTTGAGACAATATATTAGTGATCCTACACATGTTATTGACATGAGTTCCTTGTAGATATCTGATGAGGGTGCGCTCACATTCAACAACTACGACGTCGAACAATAGATCAGGTCAAGGTCTAGTGGGACAAATATAGTCCGCACTCGACGACCTGGGAGGACGCATATGATATGCGCCAACAGTTTCCATTTTTGTTTGATTGATAGACTTATGATACTGTGATACACTTTATTTCGGCACTTATATACTATGAAACTTTGGGACGAAGTTTAAACCAAGAGGGGGTGTATGTAACATCCCGCTCTTGCACGCACTAAGCGAACTTATTATTTGAGGACACTTGCTTGCAAGTGATTCAAATTATTATACTATTGGTTGTTTGATTATGATTATGAGATATTATGGATATGATGATATGTTATTTTGTTGTATTTACATAGACAGGTGCTATTGACTAGGTTCTCCTAAGTGTGTAGGACTTTCGACATTGAGGATGCATAGGCATCGATGAAACCCCTTGGACTTCGGATCGAGTCAGAGAGTGGACTGTTGGGTTTGAATGTTGTTGATGTGACATGTGTGCATATGATTAGATGTTATGATGATTGATTATTATTGCTGCCATGATTCGTTGATGGATGCATGCTGATGGTAGCTTGTCGACCAGAATCACATGTGGAGTAGAGGGGTCATGCACGACAAACATAGAATTTGAGGGAGAGGTGTGGAAGCAACCCTGCCACATCCTACTAGCACTCTCGTCATGGCTCGAACTGTAGGTTAACGATTACCTAGTTCGAGAGGACCCATGATGTCCTGAGGGAATAATGTGGTAGTCACTCACGATGATTCTAAGGGGCGCACAATAAGGCGATGGCCTTCTTCCTTAGAGACACTTAGTCTCCCACAAGATCACCTGGTTGAGTATTGACTCTAGGGGTTTGAGGTCTACCAAAGTCAATCAAGAGGTGAGTGGCACCCTTGGAGCACGTAGTGCGTCCTGAAGGGCATGTCACACAAGGAAAATAGAAAGAGGCAAGTGGCACCCTTGGAGAACGTAGTGCATCTTGAAGGGCATGTCGCGTAAGGAAAACAGAAAGAGGAAAGTCATACCCTTGGATCACCTAGAGCTTCCCGAAGGGCACCTCGCGATTTTAACTGGTAAGTCAATAAACCTAGTCATCCTTAAAATGAATGATGTGATAAGTAAAATTTAAAAACAATTTTCCCTAATAAAAATGTTGCCCCACCTAGTGAAATTAAAACCTAGGTCTAAGTAGAACATGTGGTCAAAATAATAATAATAATAAATAAACATGTAACAAGAAGGGGGGTAAGAAATTCAAATTTATTTATTAAAGTCAAAATTATAATGGAGGATTAAAAATTAAAAAAAAAAGGGAAATGGTTGTTTTTATCTACATTGCTAATTTAATTTTTAGTTAAAAAGAAAAGAGGGTAAATGGTTGTTTTATCTACACTTGCTAAATTAATTTTTAATTAAAGAGGAAAAAGGGGAAATGGTTGTTTTATCTACACTTGCTAAATTAATTTTTAATTAAAGAGGGAAAAGCGGAAATGGTTGTTTTATATACACTTGCTAAATTGATTTTTAGTTAAAAAGGAAAAAGAGGGAAACTTAAAAGAAATAGGAAACTTAAAGAAAAAGGGGAAACGTAAAGAAAAAACTGAATGTCTAACTTAGTAAGGAATCTTGCCTTGGGAACTTGCTATTTATTAACTCAACTAGGAATTAAGTAAGACGTGAGTCATTTAAGATTTGTAAGGGAATATTGGGACACCAAGGAGCGTTTTTAGGAATGCTTTTAGGTGGGTGAAGAAAATAGGAATATTTAATTAATTAATAAAATCGATTTTCTGGTGCAACTAGGGGATGGGTGACATGTGTACGGGGGAGGTTTTTCAAAATTAATTAACTGAAAAATTAATTTAAGAAGAATTTGGGAAACTAATTACTTAAACACTATAAAAAGGATGGAGGAGGAGGAGTATGTATCTCATCTTTTTGCGTAACTTTACGCTGCTAAATTGTACCTTGATTGAACTTTGTCTTGTGGGAGTTGGGCTACTCAGCTCGGGTAACGATTGGTAGCTCGACCTTGAGAGGCGAGCTGGGTTCTAGTTGTTCTCTGATATTGTGTGCGTGGCTCCTTTGCGACTCGGGGGGCTCAGGGGGAAGAAGAGTACCCCTAGTGTTGGCTAGGAGGTACCGGTGAGGTCACATCAGTCGAAAAGTGGGAGTTGGGCGAAGCGCACGCCGGACAATGACTTAGAGCTTTTTCATTTGGATATGGTATGCATGTGTATATTTTTGAATGGTAATTTAATATTGTTCCTGCTCTTTCAGTGTTGTACTTCTATTGTGTTAAGATTATGTTTTATTCAATGTTTTATGATCAAGAACTTAATTTCATCCTAGCCTTATGCTCATTGTATTTTGAATTGATTTCCCTTGGTGAACCCAAACTCTAATTGCAATGAATTCTCTGCGTTTTTTTTTATTGATTATTACGAAGAAAAAATTTTGTTTTTATCTTTCATCCCGTATCCCTTTAGTTATTAGTTCGTGCTTGAGCAGTCGATCGGGAGCCGAATCGACAGTCGTCACTCTGGTGTTTAAAGACCTATATATTCAAATTCCCTACTTTCCCGTGCATGGATAATAAGTGAAGGATAAATTTCACCTAGCTATCTATCCCTTACTTATCTCTGTTTTTTTCATTTCTGATTGATCTCTAATCCTTGCGCCCTCCTTGTGAATGTGTATCTCGGCATTTGATTGATTCATTGTTGAATGATTAGTCTTTGCGCCTTCTTATGAATGAGTATCTCCGTGTCCTCCCCAAAATTTTATTTGTGATTCTCGTTTCATAATCATTTTTTACTCCACGATTTTATTGGCACACAATACTGCCTTTGCTCCACGATTTACCCAGTTCTTAGATTGGTAGAATCTCTGCGTCTTTTTAATGATAATTCCCAGCATTTTAAATGGAAAATATTTGTGTTTTTTATGATGTCCAGCATTGAGGAATGATAATTCTCTGCGTTCTTTTTAATGATGATTCCAACGTTTGAAATGCTAAACCTCTGTGTTTTTTATTGTTAGATCACAACATTCACACCATGTTTCTCTTGGCATTTTACACAGCATGTACCCCATGATTTTATGATCCATTTACCCAGATCTTAGATTGCGATTTCGCCCATGTTTTCACAACCATTTACCCATATCTAATAGACAACGATTTATTTGCATTGTTGTTGTGTATGACAACGATTTTATATAGCTTGTTCATTTATGATAACAATTTTATTTATTGTATTGACAATATATATATACTAGCGATTTCCCTAAATTTTAATTATGAGACAACGATATCATACATTTTATTTAGACTGTGTTTATTTAGTCAGCATATATACAGACAACGGTTGTGTACATCTGCATTTTCACACCATTAGCAATTTGTATGTTTGACAACAAATTAATGGACTGCGTGGGTATATATATAAGTTAGACAACGATCTTATATTAATGTCAGCATTTTTTTGGGATAGCGATATTATGCTCTGCGTTTTTGAATATCATATTAACTCAACATTTTCATGTATTTACTAGAGTGTGATACCATACCTTAAATAGACAGAAATAACATATATCGTATTAACTCAACAAAGACATTTAAAAGGCAACAAATTTATATTTAAAGGATAACGAATTCATATATTTATAGCGATTTACATTGATTGCAATATATCCCTTGCGATATTTATAATGATAGTGATTTAATGATTGCAATATATCCTTGAATTGATATAATGATAGCGATTTATAATTATAGAAATTTAATGATTGCAATATATTGATAGCGATTTAATGATTGCAATATATTGATAGTGATTTAATGATTGCAATATATCCCTGTATATATCCCTTGCGATATTTATAATTGCAATATCATTTACTGCGATTTACATATTGATAGCGTTTTTATATTGTGACAACGTTCATATGTTGGACAATGCTTATTTGTTGTGATATAGTTTATATATTGATATGTGATATTGATATGTGATATTGATATCAATATGTGACAGCGTTTATATATTGATATGTCATATTGATATGTTGTACAGTGTTTATATCAATATGAATATTGTTATATTGATATTGATATGTTGGACAACGTTTATATAGATGAAAGTGACTTTATATAATAGACAACAAAGTTTTATATATAATCGACAACGAATTTTATACACAGATTCTATACAAAGATTTTATACACCGATTCTATACACCGATTCTATACACAGAATTTATACACAGAATCTATACAACGATTTTATACAACAATTTTATACGATGATTTTTTTTACACAAAGTTTTTATATATGTGAATATGATAGACATAGTTATATATATGTGAATATGATAGACATCATTGTTAATAAACATCGTTTTTATATATGTGAATATGATAGACGTAGTTCTTATACACAACGTAATGATAAACAACATTTTTTTTTTTTAATATGATAGGCAACGACTATGGTAGAAAACTTTTTATAGTTTATCAATCAATAGACTTGTTAAAGGACAACGAATTATATTTGTTTCAGTCTAAAAAATAGCGTATTCAGTTTTAAAAGACATGTTTCATATCTGTTTTAGTTTAAAATATAGAGGATTCATCCTTGGAAAATACTTGTTGGATATCTGGAATTGGAAAACAGTTACAATGAACTATTTGTTTGATAATAATTATTTTTATGTGTACAGATTGATGTATGTTTGCATAATATTTGTTGCGCCATGAAGTTATTATGATGTATGATTGTTATAGTAGTCATATTTTCCTTGCATCTTGTCAACTTGTTGCTTGGGTGCTTGGGTTTTAGTCTTGTTGTATTTTTGACAGTCAATTTGGTTGCCTAGCACGTTGGATTTAGCTTGGGTTAAAGGTCTAGAAATGTTATGTTGCACCATGGTTACTGTCACGCCTATCGCCTTGTGATGACATGATTCCTAATGAGGGGGTCATTGCATGCCCTGACGGATAGATGCAGATGATAACCTGGCCAGAGTCCTTTGCTTCTCGATGTAGGCATTTTGTTCGTTGTAATTGATGTTTGTACTTGGCTCTGTATCGCCTTAATGCATTTAGTTTTGCACGYCRTGGAGGTGTCTAGTTATTGGTCGTCAAAGMTGTGGTGTCGGGTTGTTGATGTTGTCCTTTAGCTTGTAGGTGTGGTCTTGCTTGTGTCAGGCRGGTAGCCATTTTATCTTTCTATTGATTATCGCATGTTTCGTCCAGTTGCATAATGTGCCAGTATGTCGGGTCATTGCTGTCTGTTTCCTGAATGCGTAAGTTGTGTTGATTAATTTGTCGTTAATTGCCTTCCTGCCAAAAAMAAAAWAAAAWWTTTCACTTCTTGCGTTGCTTGTAGTCGTAACGACATGGGTCCTTATARGGTTTTTCCATTACTCTATGTTGATACATTAAATGTTAGCTATGGAGAAATGCATGATCTATTTCTATTAMAATATGACAAACAAATCTGTCACATATTACACCACTCTATTAAAAAAACAAGGTTGGGGATAATATAGCTTATTCCAAATGGATGATATCTTAGGTTTATTTAAAAGTAAGATGTTTGCTTCATAGTAATCATTGTTATAATTTTTTCAACTTCATTATAGGACTTGCAATGCAAACATGCTCCTCTCATCCAATCTGTACTGACCATATCGACACCATGGCATGCCCAATCAATTATTTAGCAAAAAATATGTGTGTACGCATGTTTTATTCCTCTTAGTTTTGTCATGCTTTCTTAACCATTGTCCTCTTTCTTTGTCACCTATTCCCATCTCTTAATCAAGACAAGAACATACTCCTCAATTGATTATCTTACAACAAGATTTTTCAGAAATATAAAATGATCGAAGCATGTGTTGCTACAACACATACACTATTATCTCGTGAAATTACTAATGCGAGCTATTAAAACCCTCAAGCCCGCATAAACCCTAATCATGTATTTCCTAGATGGAGAACTCATATCATGAAGCAATTTTGTTAAATAATTTTCGAACTAAGGACCATAATGTGAAACAACCAAATTTCATTATTCTAACTAATTCTAGATATAATTGTGTTATAGCATCATAAGGTACTCACCAATGTCACAAAACTTTGCATGGACAAACAAACTTGCATGGTATTCAACTTAGGCAATCAGTAAAAAATAGGGAAACAAATCAATAAGAAAAGGTGGACATAACTCATTCTTGGAAAAACTAGAAAAACTCGACAACCTTAAAAACATGGAAAACCAGAACAAATGCAAAGACATCAGACAATTTTGTGCCACTTGTCAGTGCTACTAGCCTGTATTATTTACTTATGAGGCCTAGGCTATATTTCCTCACATTTACATTATATAAACCTAAGGTTTCTTGTTATGATTATAATTGCCACCTTTGGGTACATCACAAGTCGTGGTGGTATTTGGTTTGTTTTTTGTTAAAAAACAATAAACAATATTTAAATAATATATCATATATATTGATATAAATATATACACAACTTGTTTTACCTTCAGATTGAATACATGGGATAAGAGGGAGAGGTTTCGATCATAAAAAAATAAGTAACCTACTCTTTATCTGAAAAAATCAACGAAGCTAGTTCCACACATGTAGATTTCTTAAAAGTAAAATGCATAAACATAAAACTAAATTTCCAAAAATGGATGTGTTATGTATCAGGGTAAAATCATGAACATGGGTTACACTGTTGTTTGTTTTATGAGAAACAAAACTATATTTTCACAAGTTCTTCAACTTCCGGCATACAAAAGTATTTTTTTTATTTAGAATTTCACTTTACAGTAAAAACAAAACTTGTGAAGAATTTTGTTATCTTTCCAATGACTATTTTTCAATTTTTTTTATCACAATTTGATATCTCAATTTGACAGTTGTTTAACAGTATGTTCCTTAAACATGAAAGGAATGATAATGAGAAACTTTTTTCTACAACAATGTATCTATTATTAAACTTATGTTTTTAAGAAACAAAATACACTGCAACAATATATAGAGACTCTATTTTATTATGACTATAATTTTGAATCTAACGGATGAATATTATAATTTCTAGAATTTTTTGAAGTTGACTCTATTTTATTATGACTATAAACACATGTTTTT
>ML794255.1:143454-177449 GCA_009831015.1 Picea engelmannii
GAAAATAATTGATCCAAAAAACATTGTATACGAATTTCGAGGGCATCGTTCATCACTATAGTGAAATCATTTGTTTCCTTACCAGTTGTACAAATGAAAGCACAATGAAACAATGGTTTCATCCATGAACATAATTATGGTTCATACAATAAAATTTATACATCGACATTAAATGGCTATTTGTAACACTAAACTTTATACATCAACATTAAATGTCTATTTGTAACATAAGACAAAGAGACCCTTGCAACTATGTCTATAGTCGCAATCCAAGGTTTCTTTGCAACTTGCAACAATTGGTATGCTTTAGAGGAAGCTAAGCCTTACCTTTGTAAATAAGTGACCATCTCCTCTTATCACAATTAATGCTTGACATTTGGAAAGAAACCCATGTATTTTTACCCTATTGACTTTTCAGAAGGGGCAACAAAAAATATACATTATTTTTTCTATGATATCCATTGGCCACTTTTTTATTGTGTGTGTTGAATATTGCTCCAGTAATCTCTCTTTATTTATTGTCGAACATGTTTATCACTTATTGTCTTTTGTTATTTTCTTTGATTCATTTAATTTTGTGTCGATGCTAAATATATTATAATCAATGCAAAGGACAAAACTTGAATGGTGGTTAAACTTGACTCAATGTTCAATGTCCATATATTGCTTTTCCAGCAATAAGTTTTGTTGATCAAAACCCTTTTTAAGAGCAAGCTATACAATAATAATAAAAAAAAGGTTGACATAACAAATTTAAGGTATGTTATTCTGAGGTTTTATTTTCCTTTTTATTCGAATTTCTCTAATATCATAAACAAAAGTTAAGTCTAGTTTGAATACCAAAAATTAATAAATGTCAAAAATAGTCGATGTTGAAAGCTATCAAGCTAAAGAGAAGTACATTGCACATAGTAACATTGATCATGTCCTGCAACTCAATGGTCTATTTAGATTGGATTCCTTTTCATAAATTCCTGAGGTTTGTTTATTTGATGCATTCCATGTGCTATTTCACTTTTGTTACTCCTCCATTGAATTGAGAAATGGATTAATAGATCATTTCTTGGCTTGTTTACAAAATGGTGACCTAGAGGCATTGGAATCGTATCAGTATGAGCTAGCAACTGATGTTATATACCAATTGCATGGATTCCACGATGTACACACATATATTTTGATAATGAGACTATCTGCCTCTCCAAATCTAAATATAAACGAGAGAGGACTATGGGGAGATACATTTTGCATACGATGTCTAGCAAAATCGTTGAACACACCAGTTGCATTTTGGTCACTAACAAGGAAAACACGGTATCTTTATTTCAAAAAAGATGCAAATATAGACCTGTATTGCATCTTGTTCCACGATGCAAATCCTATTAGTGGTCATTACGAACCATTTTTTTACAAAAAACTATCCACATGCAACTTTGAAGAAACCAATAATTACCTGTCACAAATGTGTAAGAACTTTGAATGCCACTGGAATTCTATCATGCATAGGATGCATACTCATGGATTAAGAAGAGAAATAACCAACACATCTAGTTGTGGGGATAGTCTGTTTGTAGCAATTTGCTACTTGATAGCAACATACTTCAATGTAAAATCCTTGAGACATTATATTTTGGAATCATTTTGCAATGCAATTAAAAGTAGTGACCCCAATGCATTTCATTGCTTACATCAACACTTGTCATGCAATGTCATACATAGTTTAGAAATGACCAATGACTCGCAAGAGTATCTTGTCAAAATGGCAATGCCATATCAGAAGGGGAAGATAGAGGGTGGGCCATTCTACTTACAATTGATATCAATCATTTTCAATGTAAATATACAAGTATGGTCCTCTCATTGCAATAACATTGTAACCCACTACTCTGCTCACTCGGGTTGTGATCAAATAGTGTATTTGTTGTCATTTGAAACAAATACATTTCACATTCACTATGAACCATTAATAAGAGAAAATGTAAATAGTATATGCAATACACATTGTAGCCAAGCTGCAATGGATGTAGACAATACACATGGGATTGACCATCGTCTAGTTATAGATGTGCCAATTACAAAAACTATGACCAATAATGCATTGCTTCTTGAACACACCTTGGAAAAACACCATCATATATATCATGTACATGGGAAGGATAAAATGTCACTGCCAAATATTGCTTCCACCTCCAATATGGATTGCCATAAAAAAATCACACATGCTACTAAAAAACATGCACTTTCTTGTTGCAATGTTAAAAAAATGATCCGTGAAAAAAACAAATGTGAGGACAAATTCCCCATCAGACATGGACTAAAAAAACATGTAGATGAACACCATAAAAATCCCATTGACCCAACAATGCCTCTTACCAAAAGAACACGATTAACATATCCTACGCTGGAACAGACACCTTCCTATACATATATTGAACATAAGAAAGCAATAAAGAATACATCTAATATGCATGTCCATGTAACAAAGAATGTTTCACGAGAAACATATCTAAAGCAACTATAAGACACACCTAAGAACAGATGTGCAATTTTCGAGCAATTGCATTTCTCACACAACATTAGATGCTTCACTGAAGACTTGCAAGAAGAATATCTGATCGTAACAACAACTAAAAAAATATTCTCTAGTAAGAAGATATTCCTTCCTTGCAAGAGAGCTGTCCAAAATGGAAAATTTCCAAATTTTACAACACATGAACACATAAGACGTAACATGCAATTACCAATGGTAAAGACACTTTTAGAACTTGAAGAGAGACTTGTATCACCCAGAATTGCATTTTCACAAATTAGGAAATGGGGTTACAAGTGATCCAAGATGGGATTGATAGGATTAATTATGAATGTCCCTGTGCACATGGATGTTGTGCAAAAATCCTTGCCATAATTCATGGATGAAACAATGACAATTGCAGTTGCATTAAAAAGATGATTGCAATACAAGAATGCATACCAGACCGGAAAAGTACGTGTCAACATTGTCATGAGAGAATTGAAAGAATTATGTTCCAGATCTCTATATAAGGCTGAAAACATCTCTATAAATAAGCAATGGAGTGTTGTTTTGGAAAAATACAATCACAATTGCATAGACAATGAGAATTATGATTGTGGAAGTGATATGGATACTGAATCAGATAATGAAAGACTAACTGAAACATTAATACATGGATTCATAGAATCACAACACATTTACGATTTGCAGGACAAGATCATCGAAGTTGCACCTGCTAAAGGGAAACGCCCACTTGGCATTTTCAAGGACAAAATTTCAGAAGAAATGAACTTTCCAACCTTATTCTATGGTGATCCACGTGACGATGACATTGTAAAGAGATTTGGTTACCTAAAAACAGTAAAATGGGAATTGTTGCATGCTAGCGATGATTTCTCATATCACACAACATTTTTTTTTTCAAAACAATGCGAATAATAATTGACAAAGTACTCTCTTGCATCTGGATATGAATAAGAAAGGGACAACTAAGAGGAATAACACTATTAGCAAGAGATTTCAAGTACAAACCAAACTTGGAAAAAGTACTCAAATCTGATATTGGATACATAGACTTCAAAAACATCCGCATTTCTCTTGATTACCTTCACCAAATACAAAAAAACATATTTGCAATGATACGGCAATTGGGGCCACCAACCTTTTTCATCACATTCACAAGCACAGAGCATCAATGGACTCCATTAGTCTCTACATTGACTGAGTTGTATAAGAACAGGGCAAAGAAAAAGCGCATTGAAACATTGGAAGATAATGACATTGATTACCTCATAAGAAAGGATCCAGTCACATGTAGTCGTTACTATAGACATCGAATAAATTCTCTAAATCATTTGATATGTCATGAAGAAACATTGTTTGGAAAAGTAGTTGACTACTACTTCATAACAGAGTTCCAAAATAGAGGAAGCTAGCATGAACATAGAATATTATGGATAGAAGAAGCCCCAATAAATGGAAGGGACAACAACTCAGAAATTAAAAATTTCTTGGACAAATACATAACATGCGACACAGACCACTTGGATCCAACTCTTGTTAAATTCCATAGGCATTACCATACAAGAAGCTGCAAGAAATGAAGGAACTCCCATTACAGATACAACTCCCTATGCCACCAATGAAAGCAACAATAGTTCTCGAGCCAATAAGCTCGTTGGATAAAGCTCTTGTCGACAAGTCAAGGTCCATGTTCACATCTCTAGAGCAAAACTACTATCACAATGAAATGACCTTTGAAGACTTCTTAGTGGAAATGGACCTAGTAGAAGATCAATAGATCCAACTAATACAATGTAAATTGAAACAACCGACAATCTTCCTTAAACAAAAACCTTCACATATTTGGAACAAGAGCTTTGCAAAGGACATGCCAAATTTATGGAATGCAAATACAGATGCACAGTACGTTCTCAATGCATATGCTACAACATCGTATTGCAGTTCATACATGACTAAATTTGACAAATCTATGACAAATGCATTTCGAAGAATACGCAAAGAACATGAAAGGTGTGAAATCGATGCTATTCAAATGATACACACACTTGGAAATACATTACTTAATCTTCAACAAATGTCTGCTCAACAAGTTGTTCACATAACACTCTCTCTACCACTAAATTGTAGTTCAAGAGAGTGTATATTTATAAACACATCCCCAATAAATAAATGCACATTTATGTTGAAGCCACCCTTTCTATTAAAACAAGAACCTGATACTTCAGAAGATGTAATGTGCCAATCTATTATTGATTACTACATTGAGAGGCCACATACTATTTACAACATCTGCCTTGCTGAATTTGTATCCAAGTACAAAAAAAATGGTCCACACACATCAAAAAGGAAAAAACCAAATGTAATACAGTTCATCAAATACAACAAACACATTGACAATGAAAATTATTGTAGAGAGAAGCTATTGCTATATGTGCCATTTGAGAAAAATGAGCATACATTAAAACATGACCTACCTACATGGAAGACTGCTTATAGTTTCCACGTGAACACAATACAAATCAATGAAGCTAAATTTACATACAACATCAATCTAATGTGGGGTGACATCGAAAATGCAATTGACCAATTGCATAATAACCCTATGGATATTGATGTTACATTCATAGAAAAAGAACCAACTAAAGTCCATTGTGAGCAATATGACTTGCAAAAAGACTTGAAATTCCCTCGAGAATCAAATTTGAAGAAAAATTAACCTAGGGTTTCAATTCACAGACCACCCATTTTTCCTCGAGAATGAAGAATATTATAGACTTAGAAGATTGTTAAATAAATAACAACAAGAAATTGTCAAAGACATTTCCCTAAAGAAATCAATGGACATCCAAAATCCATTGTACTTGTTCCTCACAGGTGGGGCAGGTATAGGAAAAACATTTACATCAAAGATGTTATTCCAAATGCTCATACGAATATATGATTCACACAATACAATTGACCCTTTGAAACCAAAGGGATTGATACTGGCATACACAAGCAAAGTTGTTTATAATGTAGGTGGAACAACAATCCACTATGCATTGCTAATGTCATTCAACAAGTCTCATTTCCTTCCATCTAGCAAAGAAATGTTAGACAAGTTGTCTAAGCTTTATCAAGAAGTACAACTTGTCTTCATTGATGAAGCTTCTCTAATCGGAAGTTGTTTCCTATTCAGCATTGACAATAGATTAAGAAACATTAAACACATACAGACAAAGTACTTTGGAAACATCGATATGATCTTTTGTGGTGACCTCTATCAAGCACAACCCATACAAGATTCCCTCATATTTGAACAACCTAGCATGAACATGCAAACAATAACATATGACTTTTGGAAATATAATGTGAAGTTCTATGAACTACATACTACAATGCGCCAAACAAATGAGAAATTTATTGCAATTATGAATAGGATGTGAACACATAGCCAAACAAGAAATGATTTGACATATATCAATATGAATCGCACGCGCTCTTCCCCAAATGATCCAACATTTTCTTACTTATTCTACAAAAACAAAGATATTGCACTACATAACAAACATATGCTATCATTAATGTCTGGCAACAAGCTTCTAATCAATGCAATTGACGAGGAGGAGGAAAACCATCGAAATGTACCATACCATCAACATACAATAACTTTTCCTTCCCAACTTGTCATAAAATTAAACATGCTTGTTGAAATATATGCATGTAACTACGATTCTCAAGATGACCTAGTCAATGGTGTAGATGGCATAGTGAAAGCCTACACAAAAAAAGACAATCTTGATGTCTTGTGGATCAAGTTCTATGATCCACACATTGGACATCGCCAAGCTAACAAGCTCACATACTTATATACCATGGACATTTCTAAAGATTGGATACCCATATTGCGCATAGAAAAACCACTATCAACAACAAAAAATCCAACCCATTTGAAGATCCAAAAACAATTCCTTATCAAACTTGCATGTGTGCATACAATACATAGGTCACATGGTTTAACACTTGACAATGTTGCATTTTATCCTACTGGGATACGAATCCATGGATTGGTATATACATCCTTATCCCGTGTAAGAAACATAGAGTCTTTGTATTTTCTAAATGCTCTCAAAATGGATAACTTCAAGGCAAAACAAAAAATTGATACCGAGATGCAGCGCCTCTGAAGCATTGCAAAGTGGAACTTGGCATATAATTTTGAGTCCATAAAGTCAAGCACATACATATCAATTCTTACACTAAACACACGTAGCTTGCATGCACATATGAATGACATACTCAATGACTATGGCACAATGCAATTTGATATTTTATGCTTGCAAGAAACATACATGGCATTATCTATGCAAAATCAACAATTTCCAAGCTTCAATTGCATATCAAGTTGCACTAAACATGGAGTCATGACACTAGTAAAAAAACATCTCCCAATACTGGAACATATGCACTATGAAGACCAATCTGTAGAGGTCCTTATAGATAAAGTAGCATCCCATGGATCCCATCTTGCAATAATCAACATTTATGCTGCACTGCATGCAACTTTGTCGAGCATATTCAATACCATCACAAAAGTATTATGTCATTTTCACCAAAATGAAATCCTAGTCATTCTAGGAGACTTCAACATTGACATCTCACAGTTTAATGAGAAGACAAAAATATGGGAAAACTACATGTGCAATTACAATGCCCATATGCTCCTAGGAAAAACAAACCATGCACATAAAACACTCATTGATCATATTTGGTCAAATGAAAAGAATGAAAACTCAAGAATATATACATTGAATACATATTGTACCGATCATGATACAATTTGTCTCCTACTTGAAGTCTAAAATACACATAAATCATAATGCATATTTTGAGCTAAAGCATATCCCCATATCTTTGTTACACATTTACAAACACCTTTCCTTTGTATCGCATAAAAAAATCATGTCATAAGTGACAAAAGGTTGGTATAGTATCGATGTTAGATGTTTGTAATATAAAAAAAACAATACATTAGCAACTTTCAATTCATTTGCATCTTCCTACAATCTATTTTCATAACTACTCACTTTCCTTGATTGTTTTGTTCAATGTATAGTACATCAAACCAATTATTCATGCTTAAAAACACAACAAGTGTTGCATGGAAACGTAGTCCCTGCCGGGCTGGAAGGGGAGTAAATGCGTGGGCCGCAAGTTGCAGTACACATGGTATTCATGCAGAATTTAGTATTCCTAAATTAGTTTTATTTGAAATTTATCAAAAATTATTAATGTCTGGTACATGAACGAAGGTTCCTAGGATCTAAGTTTGATAGTACATGAAATATTTAATGCATAACCAATGTAACCCAACAATTATGGAGTGGCGGGTTGGTGAAGTCGCAGGTTCACTTTTTTCATTTTTTTTTTCCACCCTGTCCCATGAACTACATGTTGCACCCAACACTTCCGTCATATACATTTTTCACGCAACAATTCAGTCATATACATGAGACAGTAATTTATAGAAATGCACAAACAAATAAGGAGTCGCGGGTTTACACTTTTCATGTCCAACGTGTTCCGTGATATACATTTTGCACCAAACACTTTCGTCATATACATTTTGCACCCAACAATTCCATCATATACATGAGACTGAGTAATTTATAGAATATTATAACATTGTATGAAGATTTATAGTAATTCATATAACGCTATAACATGTTTTACTTAATGAATAGTATAAACAATTATTTAAATTGTATTCAATAATTTTTTTTTATAATCAAGATTGTATAAAAGTCTGTCAAAATGAAGGACTACATAGAATTTCCATGGTTTCAAGATGTAAATACTGAGCTTCCCTAAGGGGAAACCAGCTCGGCCAGTCGAACTGCTTCATAACTAAAGTCTAGACTGTTACTGACGCAAAAAGAGTTGAAAGCTCTGGCACGTAAGTGTGGCCATTACAACTATGGAAAGTGTAGACAGAAAAACTATAATAACCATGGACAAATGCATGAAAGGGCGGCATGCACATGACAAAACAACAGAGAAAAACAAGAGATAGATCACCGGTATGGGTTGTAGTGCAGCAACATGGCCATGTAGAAGGCGCCAAATGTCATGTCCCCAGGAGGAGGCGGCGACTCCTCCTCGACTAGTGTCCAGTCCAGTTGCATGGCGTCCTCCATCTATGATGGCATGTGCTCTTCCTTCTGGACGTCCTCTGGCTGTGATGGAAGCCTCTTCTCCTCGCGGTCTTCCTTTGCATGGACCAAAGTTTCCAGTGCCAACACTAGTGCGGAGGTTGTTGTTGGTTGGGTTGTTGTTGCTTGGCCTGCCTCTGGTGGGAGGTGATGAGCACCCTATAACGTGGAGAGAAACTGCAGGAGTTGAGAGGCTTTGTTGTTCAGGGTCTCTAGGTGGAACCGAAGGTCATCCATGCCACGACATAGGTTGAATACCAGTCTTTGCACCAGTGCAAGGCCATTTTTCCATTCATATTCTGGGTCAGCGTTGGAACCGGCTCGAGATTGGGGTTGTCGTCACAAATTTTGACTGGATTTCGAACCATCCATCTGAAATTGGGCGTCGTGAGGTTGTTCCTGAAGCGATTGGGTGGCCAGAGAGTTGGGAGGAGCCAAAGGGCTTGAGTATGAAACAGATGTTGAATTGTGTAAAGGTCCTTGGTTGTAGTCGAGTGAGGGTCTTGAGCAGTCCAACTCATCCATTTTGTTTGCAAGGGATGCAGTAAGGGGCGGGAGAGAAGCGGGAATTTGAGTCGACTGCGCCAAGGATGAGGACGAGGTGGCCGAAGAAGAAGAAGATAGCAGTGAGGGAGAAGGGGGCGGACGGAGGACCAGGCGGGGCTGGTTTGGTTGGCAGGCTGACCCGTGTTTCGAATTCCCTCGTAGCCGAGGCATCTCCGAGAGAGTGGGAGAGAGAAAATGCACCAGCAACAGAGAAGGAGAGGACAAAAGAAGAGCAGGGAAAGGCTAGGTAGGAGGCCAATCTCTGAGAAGAAAAACCAGGAAAGAATAATCCATCTGGAGCCGCTGGAGCAATTGAAATAGACCGGGGAGCTGGTGAGGTTCCATAAATGGCCGCACGCGTAGAGTAAAGGCACAACGAGGTACGTTGAAAGGATGTGAAGCCAGAGTAGGGCACACTGAGAGTAATGGCGCCCTACCTCGAGCGAGCTGAAGTTAAAGTCATGAGACACGTGGGCAAGAAGTTGAAGTACATGGGTACGTGGGAAAAAACTGGAAAAAATAGTGGTAATGTATGTTACATAGGTTTGTTGACAAAAAACAAAAAAAAAATTAGCATTCCTGGCTTATCTTGTTTAAAAGAAGGGATTGTGGACACAATAGAAATTGAAATTTGTGAAATGAAAGATTCCTGGACAGCATAATTTATACACAAAATATGTAATTTTACAAAGAGGAGCCCTCATTCAATACTTAGCCAGTTTTTGGATGGTGGGTTCTCGGGATGTCGGGCTCAAAATTGGGCTTATGTTCTTTCGTGCCCTACAAAAAGCACTGATAGTTCTACAATATACAAACTGAAAATCGGACTTGCGGACTATTATAATTTTAAATCCCCAAGGCAAAAAACACAAAAAAATAGTAGTAATGTTTGTTACATAGTGTTGGCACAGGGGCAGACCCAGGGTTCAACGCTACAAGAGAGCACCAACAAAGCCCTAACTACCATCCCTTTCGGCGACACCTGCGAAGCAGATGAAGTCTCACCCAAGGTAGAGGCAAGGGTGGTTGCAAGAATCAGGTATTTGCAAACTTAGTTGGGACACATATTTGTGATTATATCGCTTATAGATCACTTAACATCGATCATTCACCAATAGTCAGTCCTTATTATACTTTGCAGATAGCACATAGCATCACAACATCCACTTAGATCTAAGGTATCCTAGTACTTAGCAACAAAAAATCATATTAGATCAAGTAGATCAGCGCTAAGCATCTTCATACATATCAGATCTACTATTCATACACATCTAATAAGCACAAAGCATAAATATATCCATCTAAATATATCAAAGCACTTAGCAAAAGCAGAGGTAAACACAACAAGTCAGGGCACAAAGCATAACACATAGATTTACATGGTTCACCCCCACCCTGGGGCTATGTCCACCAACTTTTCTTCTTTATTATCATCGGCCAATCGGTTACACACACAAATCCGTAGAAACCCTTACTTTGCACAGGATAAAAGATCTGCGCAGCCTGCTAGATCCTTCTTCCTTGCCTTTCAACACAAATACTTCTATATCTTCACACAGGGACTTGCATTAAGCTCTGTAACTCTATACATAGTGCACAAAGCTCTTGATCACAAAGATCCCTTCTTGGCACTTAGCTTATATCACATAGATACCATCCAATCCTTCTTTTTTTACTAGATTCCTATATGTCTATTTATACATACAAAATGGGCCTAAGCATGGGTAAACCCACGGACCGACATCCCTTTCCCATTACATATTCCCAAAACCAAAAAAGGGACCCAAAAGTGGGTCGAGATCCCTATATCTATTCTTTATCTGGAGCTCCATCTTCAACAGGCTGTCGAAGTCCCAAAAACAGTCAAATATGACCAAGTAACTTCAAAACTTGGTCAAGGGCCAACAGGCTCCCCACACTCACCTGTGACTCATCCCGAGTCACTTTGGTCTGAGCAATTCCGCCTCGAGTGCCTCGAGATTGGCTCGAGCTGCTTTGACCTGCTACAATTCTACTACCTCTTGCTCAGTGAATTCTTGGATGAGTGCATCACTGACTAGTCCGTCTAGGCACTATTTTGTTGCACTCACAACTTGTTCAAGTTCTACTCCTTGGCTTTCAACTTCAGTGAAAAATTGGCATGCCTTCTCTTACACTGGTTGAAGTCATTGAGAGACTTCCATCACTTTACTCTGAAGCATGTGTACCTGCTCTTGGGCCGTGCATTGCTTTGGAAACCTCTTCATTCTCTTGACTGGTGACAAGACCTTTAGTTGCGCCTGTAACGTATCTGCATGTTTCTTCGCTTCTTGGAGCTGCGACTCCAATGCTTGTAACTCTGGATTCTCTGTGAGGTTTGCATACGTCTGAGTGCTCCTAGAGCTCAGCTGCTTGCACTCCAAGTCAAGATCTTTCATTCTTCCAACTGCGCTACGAGAAGTTGCCTCTCTTAGGTCTCTTATTTCTTGAGGAGTCTCAGGCACAGTATGAAGTTCCATGTCTGTGATGCACTGCTGAAGCTGCTGGATCACTTCTTCAAGATGTGCCACCTCCTGCAGAATTCGTTCTTCAACTTTCACTTCTATGACGGTCATAGAGCGAAGTGCTCTACTGACCAGTGATTTTACTTCTAGATTCTCTGCGATCAACTTCTCCTTGCTCTGTTGTAGCTCTGCTTTCTCGTTGTCCCACTGTTCTTGAAGAGCAAGTTTTTCTCATACAGCAGCACTACACTGCTCGGCAGGTACTACCTGTACCTGTGTCAAAGCCTGGATGGATTTCACTGTCTCTTCTAAGCTCGTCGAAGGTGAGCTTCAACTTTATCGGTGATCTGGTGAAATTGGGTAGGTTCATGTCCTGGTTCTATTGTTCCTGTTGTCAAAGGCACAGTGGAGATTGCGTGTCTAGATTGGAGTGCCTGCTACACTCCTTGGAGTTCAACCTCGATACGATTATACATCTGTTGTTGCTTCACCTCCTGCTTCTCTAATACTGCCTATGAAGCATCATTCATAGCTAGAATGATGAAATTAAAATCATCCAATGTGAGGGTAGTTCGTATCTTGGTTATAGGGGTTCTAGGTTTCTTCTGGGAGGAATATTTTGGAGGCGAAACCTTCATTTTCTTCGACGAGTCCTCTTCATCCCTAAGCGGTGCTACTTCACCTTTCTAGTGTTCAATATCTGTGCCTTTTATGTCTTCGTCATCACCTCCTTCATCTGGTGAAATGGATGCAGTCCTCACATATGTGTTGTCTACATCGTGAACCTCTTCAGGTTTCTTCGTCTTGCTTGGTTCGAGTGTATCTTGCGCAGCTTCTTGTCTATCTACATTGGACAACTCCGCAGGGTTGGCTGGAATAAGGAGGTTCATCGACCATTCCTTAGTGATTTCCTCTAATTCTTCCTCTGTTAGCTTGTAATATGACTGCAACTGCTACTTGTGCTCATCAGCGCGCACTGTTATATAAATGAAGTGGCGCTCTACGCTGAACTTTATTAAGGGCCAAAACCTATGGAGGGTATTCGGGGTCATCCGAGGCTCGGACTAGATGGCTTGTTTCAACTGATTGTAGTAAGTATTAAAGACGACATTGGATTTCCACTGCTTTTTCATATCGTTAGAGTACCACAAGGTACTGAACTTCACAACCAAAGGTTCGAAGGGCTCGATGTCGGGGAAGGTCGCACCTTCCAACATTTCCCATCCAATGAATGTGATTAGGATGAGAAGACAACTAAAGTGGAACTCATTCCCTTGGTCTTGCGCTTCTCTACAATCAAGCTTTAGTTGGTTTACAAGGTACTGCACCCAATTCATCTGTAGTCCCTCCGCGCACTTTCCTGCAAGGTCAACTACGAATCTAGTCACTTGGGTGGGCTGGTTCTTGTGAACTATCTTGCCTGCGATAAGCTGACATGTGAGGTGCACTGCGCCATTCTGGATAGAGGTTACCTTGTAACCTCGCGTTCCCTTCTCAACATCACCATAAGTCTCTTTGATTCTCTGTGCTAATGCTCAGTCTAAGGTCTTTCTAGGGTAAAAATCATGTGGTTCAGGGCCCTGCATGCTGAGCCCTATGATCTGATTGATCAAGGTCAGATCCACAGTGATACGATGGTTCAGCCATAGGTATCTGTCGTGATAGCACGGAAGTAGTAAATTTACACATGCATTCACCTCCTGATGTCGTCCGAAGTGTAGAATCTTCATTACATTGAGCAGTGTGGACTGCACGAGGTTCTGGGTCCATGGTTGCAGGATAATCTTTGAATTCTTTCCTTTATTCCTAGTCAGATACTTATGCGGGGCGAGCATGCTATAAGCCTTCCTGTCGCCAAGATTAAATTCACTGAACTTCAATGCTATGAGCTTATCCTAGTCGGCTAGAACTACCTGTATCCCTTTCGGGACGTACGTCGTGACCAAAGCATAGTCAAAATCTCTGGGCACACTGTCTTGGTTGATGGCGCCGCTTAGAGGGGGTAGGTAGGCAGGTAGAATGCTCAGAATCAGCTTGGCATTCACAATCTCATCTTTGTGCTTCATTCTTGGCTCTTTCGTGGTTCTGGAAGTTCCTTCTCTGTGAGAAGTCGATGGAGAATCTTGGACTCCTCCTGCTAATGATGCTTGCACACCTATAGACATCCTTCTTTCCAACATGATTTTCTTGGTCTTGAAATCAGTGAGTACTTCCTTCATAGAGTCTTCAAGTGCAGTAAGCTCTTCGGACATATGCGCTCGAGGTAAATTATCGAGGTCACAATGATCTTAGATACTACAAAGGAGTGAAAAAAAAAGGCGTGATGATCATTGTATACACTTGCTAGTCTATGGGCTTCAAATTCTCAGTTGGCAAAAGTGTTCTTCGGGAATGGCACGATGAGATAAATAGGTAATCTTGGCAACGATTTTCTTTGCAACGGGTATGAGCCTCATTAATTCGTGTTCTGTCCATTATGGTGTGGTCCGATGGTCTGGTGATGAGCCATCAATGATTTTCGATCCATTTGGAGCGGCAGTCGAACGAGTATATCGGTCTCTAACGACTATATTGCTTTGCCACAGCAAAGTGGTCTATGTCGTTGTTATGATATCTCGGCAAAGTTCAAATTCTGCAAGTTTTCCTTCTGCGAGGCTCCCTCTGGAATCTTATGTAACTTTTCAATCTTAGCCTTCTTCTTACTCATCTTTCTATCCTTCTTCCCCATGAGCTTTGTCTCGGTGGTTCTTTTCCCATTCCGATTCTTATTTTCCTTGGATATAGTCACTTCGCGCTGCTGAGATTATTTCTTAGGACTTAGGGGAAATACTCTTTCTATATCTAAGACAGATACTTCAATCTTATGTGAGTCCTCTAATGTTCTTGCATTTTGACATCTGGGCTTCTAGTGTCAAATAACTTCGATGTGTTCTCCTTCTCTTTAATCAACTGTGTGATCCTTCTGGTCATGAAATCTTTTAACTCTTGTCTCTTCTGTTCCAAAACCTCTTTTTCTTCCTTCTTTCTAGCTTTATCTCTATCAATCCAATATTTTCCTAGTAACATGGTAAACGGGGCGTTGTCTTCAATGAATTTGATAACCTCAAAATCTTCTTCTGTCGAAGTTCCATTGACATTCATATGTATTTGAGTGAGCCTCCCACATAGGTTTATCAATTTCCCTCTGAATAACCCTATTCCTCTTAATGAAGGGATCATAGAAGGCCTTCCTATAGCTTCCCAAGTTCTCTCTGGCATAATGTTCACTGGTGTTTCTTCATCAAGGACAGAGTCAATGTCGAACTCTCCTATTCTTGCTTCAATGCATTCTTTTTCTTTGATAATCTTTGATAATTTAACATATCGGTGGTCATCCAGGGTCTCTTTCATTTGCATCAATAACTTCTCTGATTCTTGTTGGGGTTTTGCCTCTTTTGGATCTTCCTTAGGGTTTTCTTCATTCAGATTCATTTTTTCAAGCTTAACCATCATTCTGGGGCAATCCAACACTTCATGGTCCAAAGATTTGCAACATAGGCAACTAGATCTTCCACCAGGGCATTCCTTAGCAAGATGTCCCAGTCTTATGCAACTATAACATAGGTTTAACCCTCTCTTTCATTTAAATGTTCCCCAACTCCTTCTGTACTGCACACCAGGATCATGGTAGCTAGCTTGCAAACAATTCTTTCTAGGATCTTGCATCCATTTGTTAGTCCAAACATTCTTTCTATGCATAGGTATAACATATCCATCACTATTCTTATCAGATCTATTCAATTCAAATTTTCTTTCATCTATCAGTGCCCTAGTTTTTAAGCTAGGACATAATCTATCAAACACACCTAGATTCATACTCTAGAAACAAAAAATTATACTTATCTTACTTCTACAGAGAACAAAGCTTCCGGATCTAAGAAATTTTAACCATTCTTACCTTTATCAGAGCACTGAGCTTACAGATCTTACCTCTTTTCTGTAGATCTAACCTTTAGATCAAGTGGGATACTGTGCACTAGGGCACAGATTCACACATAGAGCATCCACAGTTTCACGACGAATCTTTGCACAAAGCTTCTTCTTCCTCAGTTCCCAGCAATCATAGTTTCAAGTCCCAGCAACAGAACCATTTGTTGGCACAGGGGAAGACCCTTGGTTCAATGCTACAAGAGCGCAAAAACAAAGCCCTAACTACCGACCCTTTCAGCAACACCTATGAAGCAGATGAAGTCTTACCCGAGGTGGAGGCAGGGGTGGTTGCAAGACTCAGGTGTCTACAACCTTCTTTGGGACACATATCTGTGATTATATCGCTTATAGAGAACTTAGCATCGATCATTCACCATTATTCAGTCCTTATTATACTTCGCAGATAACACATAGCATCGCAACATCCACTTAGATATAATGTATCTTAGTACTTAGAAACAATAAATCAGATTAGATCCAGTAGATCAACACTAAGCATCTTCATACATATCAGATCTACTATTCATACACATCTAATAAGCACAAAGAATAAATATATCGTTATAAATATATCCAAGCACTTAGCAAAAGAAGAGGTAAACACAACAAGTCAGGGCACAAAGCATAACACACAGATTTATGTGGTTCACCCCCACCCTAGGGCTACATCCACCAACTCTTCCTCTTTATTATCATCGACCAATTGGTTACACACACAAAGTCGTAGAAACCCTTACTTCGCATAGGACAGAAGATATGCGCAACCCACTAGATCCTTCTTCATTTCCTTTCAGCACAAAGCTTTCTATATCTTCACACAGGGACTTGTACTAAGCTTTGCAAGTCTATACAGAATTCACAAAGCTCTCGATCGTATAGATCCCTTCTTGGCACTTAGCCTATATCATATATATACCATCCAATCCTTCTTTTTTTACTAGATGCCTATATGTCTATTTATACATACAAAATGGGCCTAAGTGTGGGTAAATGATGTAGGAGAATTGTATAAATCCAAAGCATGCGCCTAGTCAAAGGAACAGTTGAACGCGCGGATGCAAAAAGGACACGTTTTTATGAAAACGTTTTGAATTTTGAAATCTGAAGCATTAATGTAATAGCTAAGAGAAGCGTACTTACATTTATGTCTTGGAGATATGAACAGATATGGAGAAATTATTCTCATCTGCCGGATGTAATAGGCATTTAAGTCTGTTAATGTAAAGTAGGTAGATATGAATGTTAGATTAGACAGTTTAGAAGCGTAGGAGGGAAAACGGATATAGACACTCTCACCCTTGTATTATTAAAAGAGGAACATTATGATTTTAGAGAATTCATAAGCTGTAGAGCTGTAGTAGAGAACTGTAGAGAAGAACCATGTACAAGAGCACTTGAGTTAATATATAAAGTTTTGACTCAATTTTCATGGTGTTATGATGCTTACTATTTACATTTGTTAAATGGTATGTTTACAATTGTTTTATTCTCTCTGTTATTCATTTTATCTCGATGTTGTGTCATGTGTAGGATTTCTTGTTGAGTGTATGAAGTCTAAGAGAGGAGAAGCATGAGTTTCAATTGTTTCTCTTCCTAAGAATTCTTGCAAAGAGTGCAATGAACGTCCACAAGGTGTGCGTTGACGAGGATTTGAGTTTTATCTCAGAAAGCTCAAGAGAGATATCGTTGTTCTCATAACCAGAGGAAGTGTAGGTGAGGCATAGAGTCGTGCAAGGTGTGCATGGGCTGGTTGGAGCCTTAGAACTTACCAACTAAGGTGAAGGTTGAAGGACTACTGTTGCAAAGAGTGCACAGGGTCGAAGACTCAAATAACTAGAGGTTATTTGAAAGTTGCGCAAGGAGTGCGAGCATGATTCCTTTTGGAGGCTTGAGTTTGCAAGTGGGATCTCAAGAGGGATAGCACCTTTGAAGTGTTCAAAGGGAGGCAGAGATTGAAATCATCTCACAGAATTCAAGTTCAGGTGGAAGGACACCAAGTCATTTTGGCTAGGGATCCTTGAAGAAGAGTGAACAAATGGTGAAAATTATTCATGGAAGAAGTGCCAAAATCTCGTGGATCGTTGGATCTCACAGATCTGTGAAAAGGTTAAGGCTGAGTGTCTTTTAGTGTTCATGAGCTCAGAAGGAGTAGAAATCATTGGATGAGAAACAATAGGAGCCGTTGATTCCCCTTTGGAGTGGAATTTCGAGATTTCGGCATTTTAGGGTCCGACATTTCGGCAATTTCGATGACAAGGAGTCGGGGCACTTTACGTTGAAAACCCCGAAGTCATGAAACACGATGTGTATTTGGAGTGGGTTTTGGTCACGGAGGAAGCAGTCACATGCAACGAGATTTGGTCAAAGGCTAATCATCGTTGAGACCATTTCGGCATTTCGACATTTCAGGGTCTGGGAAGTAGAGGAGGCTGTGATTTTGGAATCGAGAGTTTCAAACTCCCGGTTCGCGAAATCCCAAAAATACAGGAGTCGTTAGGTCTATTTCGGAATTCGGGAATTGGCGCGACATGTGATTTTGGAGTCGAGAGTTTCAAACTCTCGGTACGTGGAAGCCCGAAAAATTCTGAGACGTTGGATAGAGGGAGGATCACAGCCGTCAATCTCGCCAAAGGCGAAATTTCAGAGTTCAGGGAATCATAAGGGAAGAGGAATGGTTGTTGGTTGTTCGCTCAAAGTCCTGAAAGCCAGAACTAGTGGGTAACAGGTGGCATTTGTTTGTCATGTTGGAGGAGTCAACCTTCATTGACATTCCGCGTTTCAGCGATTGCAAGAGTCATGGCATTGCGTCGAGAACCTCCAACTCACGAAGCCCGAAATATTTCGGGGCTTAAACAAAGGGGTTTAATTAATTCTTTGCATGGTTTGGAAAAGATCCTGCACTGATCTCGGCCCAAGGGTTTGGGGTCTGCGCCAGTAAACCCACATGCCAACATCCCTTTCCCATTACATATTCCCAAAACCCAAAAAGGGACCCAAAAGTGGGCCGAGATCCCTTGATATCTGCTTCATCTAGCGCTCCATCTTCAACAGGGTGTCGAAGTCCCAAAAACGGTCAAATATGACCAAGTAACTTCAAAACTTGGTCAAGGGCCTACACAAAGGTTCGTGGAGAAGTGTTTGGTGCAAAATTGACATAGGTTCGTGAATGCTACTTGACATACAAATTGACATACTAATTAAATCTATAATTTTATAAAGTAGATGTTTACTTTTATAGATACGAAATATGTACTTTTATAAACTATGGGAAAGATATTCCATACTTTTACATATCAAATATGTAATTTGATTAAGTAGATATATAGAGCATGGACGAAAGCTTGATTCCGGGTTGTTGGGGTGCTGGGCTGAAAATTGGGCTTCTGTTGTTGCGTGGCCTACAAATAGCACCGAGACTTCCATGATATAAAAATTGACAAGCGGTCTTGCGGACTATTTGAATTTTTGGATCGCGGGTTCTCGGGTTGGCGGGCTAAAAATCAGGCTTCTGTTGTTCTGAGGCCTACAGAAATCAAATATGTAATTTGATTAAGTAGATATATACAACAAGCACAGAAGCTTCATTCCGGGTTTTCGCGGTTGCAGACTGGAAATTGGGCTTCTGTTGTTCTGTGCCCTACAAATAGCACTGAGAGTTCCACGATATACAAATTGACAAGTTGTTTTGTGGACTATTTGACTTTTTGGATCGCGGGTTCTCGGACTAGCTGGCTGAAAATTGGGCTTCTGATGTTCTGTGGTCTACAAATAGCACCTAGAGTTCCGTGATATACATATTGACAATCGGACTTGCGGAGTATTTGAATTTCAAGGGGCTCGTGTTGAATAACCAAATTGAAATAATAAACTCAATAACTTATTTTTCTATCAAAATTAGTTTTCCTTTTTACATATGCTGGTGGACAAAAAAATAGTACTGACGTCTGTTACATAGGCTGGTGAACATAAGTATGAAAAAAATAGCGTTCCCGAATTAGTTTTTTTTAAAAGAGCAGGTTCTTGACTTAGCTGGTTTTTGGATCGTGGGTTTGCGGGCTGGGGACCTGAAAAGCGTGCTTTTGTTTTTCTGTGTCCTACAAGTAGCACCTAAAGTTCCGCGATATACATATTGAAAATCAGACTTGCGGAGTATTTGAATTTGAAAGGGCTCGTGTCGAATAACCAAATTGAAATAATAAACTCAATAACTTATTTTTTCTATCAATAAAATCATTTATAATTAATTAAAACAAGTTTAGCATTCCTGAATTAGTTTTCCTTTTTACATATGCTGGTGGACAAAAAAAGAAAAAAAAATAGTACTGACGTCTGTTACATAGGCTGGTGAACATAAGTATGAAACAAATAGCGTTCCCGAATTAGTTTTCTTTAAAAGAGCGGGTTCTTGACTTAGCCATTTTTTGGATCGTGGGTTCTCGGGTCGGGGACCTGAAAAACAGGCTTTTGTTGTTCCGTGTCATACAAATAGCATCATTTCTTCCACGATATACAAATTGACAATCAGACTTGCGGACTATTTGAATTTTAAGGGGCTCGTGTTCAAAAAATTTAGCATTTGTGAATTAGTTTTCTTTACATAGGTTTTACATACGCTGGTGGAGAAAATGACAAAAAGTATAGTACCAATGTTTGTTACATAGGGCGGTCAACAAAAGGACCAAATAAATAGCATTCCCGAATTAGTTTTCTTTAATACCATAAACTATACATAGCAAATATGTAACTATCTATACATACTGTCTATAAAAATCTAGGAACACATAAAAGAAGAAAAAAAAACTAGCATTTCCGAATTAGAGCATGGATGAAACCCTCATTCGATACTTAGCTAGTTTTTGGATCATGGGTTCTCGAGATGGGGACCTGAAAATCGGGCTTCTGTTGTTCCATGTCCTGCAAATAACATAGAGAGTTCCGTGATATACAAATTGACAATGGGACCTGCAGACTATTTGAATTTTAAGGGGCTCGTGTCCCAAAAATTTAGCATTCGTGAATTAGTTTTCTTTACATAGGTTTTACATACGATGGTGGATAAAAGCACAAAAATATAGTGCCAATGTCTGTTACATAGGGCGATGGAGAAAAACACCAAAAAAATAGCATTCTCGAATTAGTTTTCTTTAAAACAGGGGCTCGTGGATACACAAAATTGAAATGTATCAAATTATAGGTTCTTCAAGAGCATAAATTATTCTTTAAAACAGGGACTCATTGACACAAAAAATTGAAATTTATGAAATTATAGGTTCCTGGAGACCATTCCCGAATTAGAGCATGGACAGAACCCTCATTCGATACTTAGCCAGTTTTTGGATCGTGGGTTCTAGAGCTGGGGACCTAAAAATCGAGCTTCTATTGTTCCATGTGCTGCAAATAGCATCGAGAGTTCCGTGATATACAAATTGACAATGGGACCTGTAGACTATTTTAATTTTAAGGGGCTCGTGTCCCAAAAATTTAACATTCATGAATTAGTTTTCTTTACATAGGTTTTACATACGGTGGTGGACAAAAGCACAAAAAATATAGTGCCAATGTCTGTTACATAGGGCTGTGGACAAAATGACCAAATAAATAGCATTCCCAAATTAGTTTTCTTTAAAATAGGGGCTTGTAGATACAAGAAATTGAAATGTATCAAATTATAGGTTCCTCGAGAGCATAAATTATACATAGCAAATATGCAATTTTTTAAAGTAGATATTTACTTTTATACATACGAAATATGTACTTTTATAAATTATGGGGATGAGATTTTATACAGCATGCATGGAGCCCTCATTCCATACTTGCACAGAGCCCTGATTCGATACTTAGGCAGTTTTTGGATTGCGGGTTGTGGAGCTGGCGAACTGAAAATTGGGCGTCTATTGTTCCATGGCCTACAAAGAGCACCCACAGTTCCGTGATATACAAATTGACAAGCGAACTTGCATACTATTTTAATTTTAAGGGCCATTGTGGCAAAAGTATGAAGGACAGGTGGTCAAGATGCAAGAAATGACATACTCTCTACACGTTTGAGTACAAAAAAAGTAATGAACACAATTTTATGACATTTATATAAAAAATAATGAAATGTGTTACATATTCCTAGAAATTTAAAGAAACACACACACACACACACACACACACACACACACATATATATATATATATGAAATATGATATCTCAAATTTGAGTCAATGATTTATTTCATACTTTATTTTGAAAATGTCCAGGTCGGAGAAAATATGCATAGGAAAAAAAGAGAACTAAGATAAAATAAACAGAATGAATTCACATTCAGCATAGCTGAAGATAAAAATCTAGGAACACATAAATATATAAGGAGACAAAATAATAGTTTTATTTGGAATATATGAAAAAAATAATAGTTTGTTACATATCCCTGGAAATGTAAATGTGTTTGTCATATAGACTGGGATTGGGGCTCTCACAGACCATAACAGAAATATGTACAAGAAATAGGACTGTGGAAATAAGTTGGACACAGTACAATGTAATGCCTGAAAAGTAGAAATGGGAAGATCATTTTTTGGCTAGAGATTTCTACTCAGAAAAGTTGGAATGACTGGATTGATAAAGAAAGAACTATGCATTTCCTTGTTGGATTTCGTCGGTGATCCAGTTCAAGTTCTCTTCAATATAGCTTCTCAAGGGGGCGAAGTTGATGTCATTGTGGATTTTAATGCTGAAAACTTCATTTTATAATTCGCTTAAATCAATTGAAAGTTTACACATAGCTTCATCAATGTCTCCATTCTGTACCGAATACCGGACTAGCCAATTGTCCACCTCTTCTTCATGATATTCAAGAATCCTGTAAAAACATTCTAAAGACAAGGCCTTCAAATCATCAACTTGTTTATCAAAATATTGCTTGGTTGAGGCCAGCGAGTTGAGGATTAAGCTGGGGTCCTGGAAGTCGTTTGTCTTTCTTGCTAAGTCTATTTTGGTGAGCTTTGTGAATAATGCTTATTTATTTCATATTTCTTTCTCACATGATTGGATGATGAGAGATAGGTTCTTCACTTTCTCTTTCCAGCATGCTTCTAATTGAGTGAGCCATTTATTGGAAAGGAGATCATGTTGTCTTCTTCTCGTCTCTGGCATGTTTTTGACATGAAAGGCAAAAGGGATGATCGTGTGCACATAGAAAGTTTCTTCATTTTTTAAATCCTTCTGCAGAAGTAGGAGCAAGTTATGTGCCCTACTCCCCAGGGAATCCAGTTTCTGTGATGTTTCCCAGGCATAAGTAATCAGTTCCATTATTTTGTTGATATTTTTCTCGACATCTCCTCTATAGGATGCGAGAAAGTTGGAGGACCCTTTTAAATTTGTTGCAGGGGTGCACATAGTAGCAGGCATGGCTATTCCCAAATAATTGTGAAGCAATGGCATAGGAAACAAAGCTTCCTCTAATTCCTTAATCCGGTTCTTTAGCCTGGCATTTTCGGCTTCAATGACTCCAAAGGAATCATGAAGAGCATCTCTAGTTTCCATGTGAAGTTGAGTTATTTTGGACACCTGCATATTGACAAGGTCAAGTTCTGAACAATGTTTTCTTTTCTTATTTTTTACATCTCTTTTTTCAATGATTAATTTTTTTGATTCGGATTCAAAAACAACTCTCTGGAATATGAAGGATTCATCTTCATAAAAAATTAGGGTATCAACCATGTCCATTGAGCAGGTATGTTGAACTCTGTCTCCGAGTTGATCAAGGTTGTAGAATATGCTTTCCAAATCAACGTCAAGATCCATGTTTTCACTGTAAATTTTGGGTTGCTCCACCTCCCCTACAATTCTTTTTCCCTTCTTCTGCATGGGAATATCGTGAGGAAGATGTTCACTGTATCTCTACAAAACTGTTGTAGAGTTGGTGCCAGTAATTTATGGAAACATTGGTTTGCTCCAGACGCTGCTTGAAATGAATAAATGGAGGGGAAAATATAATCCCCCTGAAACATTGCTTCAATGCATGTAAATGAAAAATATCCTCATTAATGACAATATCTATCTGTGTTGTATGATGACTTGTTAGAAGTAAAGCTTAATTATCACATACTTAGAATTTTGAAGGTGGTAGTTACAACGAAGAACATTTAAGGATTGGAGGTTTCGTGAACGAACCAATATGGCGGCGTGCAAATGACATTCCATGGTATTTGAAATTAAGACTGGGAAGAGATTCGAGGTTTCATGAAGGAAGCAAGCTGGCAGCATGAGAATGACATTCCATGGTGTTTGAAATTAAGATTGGGAAGGGATACGAAAAGCCTTCACAAAAATTGCATTGATGGCAAAACTTCTCGAGCCTTGCATGAATCAGTGATAGCTTAAATGGTGTCTTCATGATGACCTGTTAGCATTAAATATTTAGAAAGAAGATATATATATATATAAACACTATTTTTATTATGCACACATGCGAAGGTGACGGGCACGAGGAAGAGCAAGCAAGGAATGAATGGCCAAGTTTGAAAGTGCATGGTGAAACTGTTGAGTGTTCAATGTTGAAACTGCATGAGTCTGAATTGTTTAGTTAAGCAAACCAAAGGGCCCGGTCCGACTCCCAGTGCATATTTCATAATTCATGTGCAACACCAACTCTGCGGTTACCAGATCAGTATGTGTAGAAACAAGAAAAACTAAAAATGTACCTTCATAAATTATGGACATGAGATTTTATAGAGCATGTATGGATATGTCATTCCATGCTTTGCCACTTTTGAGATCACGGGTTCTTGGGCGGGCGGGCTCAAAAAATGCATCTATTGTTCGGTGTTCTACAAATAGCACACATAGTTCCGCGATATACAAATACACAAGAGGACTTGTGGGTTGGCTAACATTTTATACACCATTCACAGTTTCTTGATCGTGGGTTCTCAGGCTAGCGGGGTAAAAAAAGGGGCTCTATTTCTAGGTGACTTACAAATAGCTTATGATAATAAACTGACAAGCGGATTTGTGGGTTGATCAGCTCAACATTCCACTCCAGGGATGGCGGGCTCCCAGAAACGAGCAATACATAACAAATATGCACAAATCCCTTATTCCATATTTAGCCACTTATTTGGATCACAAACTTTGCTCCGTCTGACTCCCAGTGCATATTTCATAATTCATGTGCAACACCAACTCTGTGGTTACCATATCAGTGTGTGCAGAAACGAGAAAAAATTAAATATGTACCTTTATAAAGTATCAACATGATATTTTATACACCATGTACCCATATCGCATTCCATACTTGCGGGTTCTCAGGCGGGAGGGGTCAAAAAAATGCCTCTATTGTTCTATGTTCTACAAATAGCACATATAGTTCTGTGATATACAAATTGACAAGTGGACTTGCGGGCTGGCTGATATTTTATAGACCATGTACAATTTTTGGATCGCGGGTTCTCAGGCTGTCGGGGTTAAAAACGGACCTCTATTCTTCGGTGTCTTACAAATAGCTTATGATAATAAATTGACAAGCGGATTTGCGGGCTGGTCAGCTCAACATTTGTCAATTGATAAGCAAATTTTTGAGCTGGCAGGCTGAACATTCTACTTCTACTAATTTCCGCGATATACAAATTGACAGACTCCAGGGCTGGAATGCTCCCACAAACAAGCACTACATACCAAATATGCACAGATCCCTTATTCCATACTTAGCCAATTATTTGGATTGTGCACTTGCGGGTTGCACATTATGCCTCTAATGTTTTGTGTCCTGCAAATAGTCGTCATAGTTGTGCGATATACAAATTGACAAGTGGAATTGCGGGTTGGATGGCTCAACATTGCATCTGTTGGATGGAGGACGTGTAGGGTAGTGGCCTCTACGCACAAAACAAAAACAAAACAAAAAAACATAGTTGCAAACAAGTTTGACAAACATAGAGAAAGTAAACGAAAAACTGTTTACTATGGAACACGGCAAAAAAAGAATGCACCTTTGCATTGATTGGTCTACATCTTTGGGTAGGAGTTCTTTGCATCGTCTAGTTTTCCTGTCTGTTTCTATCAACAAAAGGACAAAGAAAAAAGGATATGAACATAAGTTCAGATGTTAATAAAAATGAAACTACTATGTACATATACAAAAAAGAAATAGAATAAGATGAATAGAGTCACAAATAGTTTTTGGGAGGATGTGCCTTTTTTTTTTTTTGCACAATGTATATTTTATAATTCGAGTAGAACACCGTCTGTATGCTCACCAGAAAGATGTGTGTAGAAATCAGGGATACAAATATGCTTTGAAACATAGAAATATGAGTTTGCAATAATTTTGATATATATGTCATAATTCAAGTGCAATGTCAATTGTATCGTGATCAGACCAATATGTGTCTAAAACAAACACACTGTATTGAGGAATGGGCACATTGGACCAGACATGGTCAATAAGTGCGTTTTGCAGATGGCCTGTGTTGTTCAAAAGAAAGCGGACACTGTATTTGCACATGTAGTTTTCCAATTCTTTTGTTCTACCAGTATTTTGTAGCATATCAATATTGAAGTCTCCTACAAGTACAATGGGTCCATTCAGATGGAAATGGGCCAATGCATTGGAAATAACATGCACTATGTTGGAGAATGTTGCATGGGGAGTAGCATACAGATTCAGTATTGCAACTTATGTTCCATGGGAAAAAAATTTTGTAAGCACTAGTTCAACATTATTTTCTTCAATATGTATATGGTCCAAAATCGATACATGTTTTTTCGCCAGTATCATCACTCCATGTGTAATGTAACTTGATATGCAATTTTGATTTGCGAATTGTTTGTTCAGCATGCATAATTCCATGTGTGTTTCTTGCAAGCACAGAATATCAGATTGCATTATATCATAGTCATTCAGTATATCATCCATGTGTGCATTTAAGCTGTGTGTGTTAAGCGAGAGAATTGATACAGATGAATTTGTTTGTATGGATTGGTAATCATAATTGAGTTGTCATTTTGCGGTGGTCCTCATTCGTTCCATTTCAATATCAACTTTCTGTTTCACTTTGAAGTTATCTTTTGTGAGAGGACTTAGTAAATACAAAGAGTCTATGCTTATGACATGGGATAGTGCTGTGTATACAAGTCCATTTATCTGAATTCCAGCAGGCTGAAATGAAACATTATCAAGTGTTATTCCTTGTGATCTGTGGACTGTACGTGTACATGCAAGTTTAATCGAAAACTGTTTTCGAATCTTCAGTCGACCTGTCTTTGCTAATGTCGATACTGGCTTCGATATTCGCAAAATAGGTGTCCAATCGCTTCCATTGTTTGAATTATATAGATAAGACAACTTGCTTGCTTGTCACTTGCCTATATGCGGTTCATGAAACTTAATCCAAAGGACATCCACTTTTTTTGTCTTGGTATAGCCTTTCAGTATTCCATCTGCACCATTCACCAAACCATCCTGTGAATCATAGTTGTAGGCATATATTTCAACCAACATTTCTAATTTGAGGACAAGCTGCAAAGGTAAAGTGACTAATTGTTCATGACATGGCACATTTCCATGGTTGTCTTCTTCCAGGTCAATGGAATTGATGATGACATCATCGCCAGGCATGAGCGACAACATGTGGTTGTTATGCTTTGCAACATCCTTATTTCTGTAGAACAGGTAAGGGAACATTGGGTCTATTGGTGTAGGCCGTAAGCACCTCAAATTGATATAGGTCAAGTCATCATGTGTTTGGCTATTTGTGCGCATTTTATTCAAAATTGCAATGAATGTTTCATCTATTTGGCGCATTGTAGTATGAAACTCAAAGCAGTTAATATTGTCTCTCCAGAAGTCATGGGTGACTATTTCCATGTTAACTATAGGTTGTTCAAATATTAAAGAATCTTGGATGGGTTGTGTCTGGTAAATATCCCCACAGAATATCATGTCAATGTTTCCAAAGTATTCCGTCTGCACATGTTTTATGCTTCTTAGTCGGTTGTCAATGGAATACAAGAACCGACTCCCAATCAAAGATGTTTCATCTATAAAGACAAGTTGGATTTCCTCATAAAGCTTAGATAATGTATCCAACATTTCCTTGTTAAGTGGAAGAAACTGTGACTTGTTAAAAGGCATTAAAAATGCAGAGTGAATTGTTGTTCCACCAACATTGTATGCATATTTTCCTGTGTATGCAACTATTAGGCCCTTTGGTTTCATAGGAGAAGAGGAATTGTTTGAATCATATATTCGTATAAGCATTTGGAACAATGCTTTCGCTGTGAATATCTTGCATGTTCCTGCTCCACCTGTAAGGAACGCGTGCACAGTACTGTTCATGTTCAAGTGTTTTTTAAGAGCAATGTCCTTTAGAATTGTTTGTTGTTCGCAATTCAACAGATGTCTTATTCTGTGGTATTCATTATTTTCAATTAGGAAAGGATGTTTTGTAACTTGAAAACCAAGATTGATACGTTTTTCACTTCCAGCCGCTGGAGGACGAGGTAAATCCCCTTGTAAGTCATAGGACTCGGAAGGAGTTATGGTTGTTTTTGGGTTTCTGAATGTGTCATCATGATAGCCATGGTTTTCTAGGTCATTAAGTGCAACTTCTAGATCGTCCCATGTTGGATTAACATTGTAGGTAAATCTAGCTTCATTGATGTGCACTATAGTCTCAGACGCAACATATGCAGCCTCCCATGCAGAGAAGTTATGTATTAATGTCTCTTCGTTTTCATCGAACGGAATGCATAACAACATTTTTTCTCTACAATAGTTTTCATAGTCACAATGTTTATTGTATTTGACAATTCGTATAACAGAGGGTTTTTTTCTTTTTGATATGGGTGCACCACTTTTTTTGTAATGTGATACAAATTCTGCTAAGCAGATATGCCTAATAGGAGATGGACGTTGGACATAATAATCAATAATAGAGTGAGATACCACGTCCTCTGAATTGTCAGGCTCTTGTTGCACTAAAATCGATGGTTTAAGCACAAATGTGTGTTTTTCAAGTGGAGATGCGTTTATGAAGACACATTTTCTTGAACTACAAGTGAGGGGCAAGGAAAGTGCAATGTGAACTGCTTGCTGAGCAGAAATTTGTTGAAGATTAAACAATGTATTTCCAAGTGTGCGTATCATTTGTATGGCATCAATATGACTTCTTTCACGTTCTTTGCGTATTCTTCTGAATGCACTTGTCATATATTTGTCAATCTTCATCATATACGAGGTACAATACGACGTTGCAACATATGCATTCATCACGTACTGCACATATGTATTTTCTTTCCACATAAGTGGCATGTCCTTGGAGAAACTGTTGTTCCAAATTTGGAAGAGTTTTCATTTAAGGAAAAGTGTTGGTTTCCTAAGCGTACATTGTATGGCTTGGATGTACTCACCTTCTGATAGATTTACCTATGTCAAGAAGCCATCAACGCTCATCATTTTGTCAAATCCTCCTTGTTCTAGAAATGCGAACAAGTATTTAGATTTCTCAACAACAACATTGTCCTCTAGACTAACTGGCTCTATGATTCTTGTAGCTCTCATTGGTGGCATGGAAAAGTTGTATCTGCAATGTGATTTTTTTCGTTTTCTACAACTTCTTATATGGTAATGCCTATGGAATTTCACAAGTTCTGGATCCAAATGATCTGTGTTGCATGTTATGTATTTATCCTTAAATTGTTCGATTTCTGAATTGTTATCATATCCATAGATAGGTTCACCCTCTATCCACAACAGTGCGTGGTCATGTTCATTTCCCCTATTCTAGAATTCAGACACAAAAAAGTAGTCCGATATTTTTCTGAAAAAGGTTTCAACATGGCATATCAATTGTCTCAAAGCATTTATTCTATGTCTATAGTAGTGAGTACATGTCACTGGGTCTTTTCTTATGAGGTAGTCAATGTCGTTATTTTCCAGTGTATCAGTTTTTTTTTTATCTTTCCTATTCCTATGCAGGCCAGATACGGTAGCCACCAATGGATCCCAGCAATGCTCTGCACTTGTAAATGTGACAAAAAATGTTGGCAGGCCCAATTTTTGGATCATTGCAAAAATTGTTTTTTTGTTTTGTTGCAAATAGTGAGGAGAGGTGCAGATGTTTTTGAAATCTATGTATCCAATATCAAATTTCAGAATTTTTTCCAGGTTTACTTTGTACTTCACATCCTTGGTGAACAAATTGCTTCCTTGTATCTGGCCTTTTCTTATTCATACCCACATGCAGGACAAAACTTGCTCTATTATTATGCACATTGTTTTGGAAAACAAATTTATTATGTGACAGGAGAAGCAACCGCTTGAATGTAGCAGCTCCCATCAGAATATTTTATGATAACTAAATCGTTTTGTAATATCAATGCCATGTGGATCTTCATAGAAGAGTGTTGGAAAGTTCATTTCCTCAACGAATTTGTCCTTGAATATTCCAAGTGGACGCTGCCCCTCGGCAGGTGAAATTTCGACAATTTTTGTCTTGCAAGTCACGAATGCACTATGAATCAGTGAATCCATGCACCAATGTTTCAGCAGGTGTTTCATTCTCCGATTCATCACTTGCATCAAAATCACTAGGATTTTCAAGAGTGTCTGCAGAGTTGCCATGTTCTTCTGTGAGAACATTGTTCCAGTTGGCATTTATACAAATGTTCTCTGCTTTGTACAGGGCCCTGGAACATAATTCCTTTAATGCTTTCATAACAACATGCACATGCACTTTGCCTATCTAATAGTCATTTTTGTATCGCAAGCATCTTTTCAAAGCCACAACGATTGTAATTGTATTGTTAATGAATTGTGGTAACGCTTTTTGCACAACATCTAGATGAACATGCACATTAATAATTAATCATGTTAAGCCCACTTGGGTTCGTTTATAGCCCCAAGGTCTGATTTCAACAAATGAAATTCACAGAGACACAGGTCTCTTCTCAAGTTTCGTAAGTGCACTTACATCTGCTAGTGTTGTATTACATCTTATTCGGTCAAGGGTTTCAAATTGTGGCAGTTTTCCATTTTCAAGCGATCGTTTGCATGGAAGACAAACTTTCCCACTAGAAAATGGTTTATTGTGTGCTGTCAAGCAGAGGTATTCTTCTTGCAAATTAGGCATGAATGACTTACTATTTTTTGAAAAATTCAATTGTTCACAAATTGCACATGCAATGGAAGGAGTGTCTTTCATTTGTTTCATGTACTTTTGTCTTGCATTTTTCTTTCGCAGGGAAGTATTGGTAGAAACTGTTTCCTGGTTTTCATTGCTACTACTGCATGGTGTTGCTTGTAGATCACGGACTGGCACAGTTGCATCACCATTCTAGGATACGCAATCGCACCTGTTTATGTTCTGTTATGCACGAACAAATTTATTTACATTGCACGGTATGTGAGTTTCTCTCTAAAAGGAAGTGTAGCAATGTATTTTTTTTTCTCGCGCATGACCTTTTTCAATTTGTGGTAACTTACTCTACATTTCTTTCCCAAGGGCAGGATGAGATGGTGGAAACTGAGATGAATTTCACTCTCACCTAGCTTCTGAGAAATTACTTTACATTTTTTGTTCAAGGCCTCTATGACCTTATTAGAAGTCGGACGAATTTGATGAATAATTTTTTTCAAATTGTGATAACTTACTCTACGTTTTTTGTCTAAGCGGTCTATGGCCTCATCACAACTGTCATGAATTTTATGCATGTTTTTTTTGTTGAAGCCCTATCTGCCCATATCGCAACTGGGAGGAGTTTCATTTTCACTAAAAAACATTCCACGCATATGCAAATTCGATGTTTAGGTGGAATGGACAGTGAACCATGAACTACCAATATGTGCAAGCAAAGCTTCATAATGGATATGTGTTGTATCTGTTTTCAACGAGAGGATGTCAATTGTTCAATCGTAATTTGAATCAATAACCTAGGAATGGACAGTGGCATCTGGCAAGGGAGACCACACCTCGATATTCACCCTAAATAGCATAGACAACCATTGCAAACAGAATCTGCAACCCTCCATATTTCCTTTTCATATGGAAGCGTCATGTTCAGAAGGTATTCCTGCCAACTTCCAACTGTCGGCATATTTTCTACGAGATATGGGCAAAGGTGTTGATGCAAGCACCTAAAATCTTGTTGGTTTCTGCCTATAATTGCATTGCAAAAGGAATGTACAGTGTAAATTCACAGCGACTGAACATCAAACTTCGCTGCAACCAAACAACAAATTGCATTGAACAAACTATCCCCACAGCTAGACACAACGTTTGTTGCCAGCTGTAAACCATGGCAATTTATGCCATGAAAAATCTGTTTCCATTGCGATTCAAGGTCTTTGCAAATAACGGACAAGTAGATACAAGGACCTTATATATTGCATATGGGCATTTTCCTGTACAACAGTGGTTCATAATGGCAACTGAGGGCATTGGCATGATGGAACAAGACACAATATGGATTGTCAGATGCAGTTTTGTTGAATACTAGATATTTATTTTTTCTTGTCAATGACCAAATGCCAACTGATATATTCAGCCAGTTGGATAGCCACCGTATACAAAATGTATCTCCCCAAAGTCCCCTCTCATGCGCAGGCAGAACTGGAAATGCAAACAACCACATCTTTGAAAAATACGTAGTGACATCATGTATTCCATGCAACTGCCAAAGAAAATCAGATTCCAGTTCGTATTCATAGGACTGCAAAGCCTTAGCATCGCCATTTTTAAAACAGGTCAAGAAATAATCTATCAATCCATTGCGCAGCTCGGTCGACGAATAACGGAAATGCAATAGAACCTGGAATGTATTGAAAAGGCAATCTCCAACAGTATACGAGAATGCATCCAATCTAAAAAGCYCATTTCTATGCAAAACCACGTTAATGTTGTCATGTATAATGGACTTTGTATCTATTTCATACAACTCAACATCTATTACTTCTTTCATCTYTTCAACAGTCATTTTGAAGTTGTTTGCTACATACTTTCAGTTTCTATGAAAACAAAGAAAAGCAGGGGAAAMAAATAAAAGGTAGCAAAATAAAAAAGGAAAGCAAAATAGGGTACCAATCCCCGTATGTATCTTTCAACCTTCTTCTTATCAATTTGAATACCCCCTAGTGCCCATAGCAGATGAGAAGAAAACAAAGAAATAAATAAAACAATAACTTTACTTAGCAGAAAGAGAACACGTAGACGCAGTTTTCCAACCCACGGAATAAAAGCATACCCTGCGTCTACACCTCGTCCAATTGTTCCCTCTTCTGATGGCTCCCAACTACTTTTCGTAAAGCCCTCCGCATTGCAAGACGCATGGTTTCCAGGAACATAAACTAAGAGCACAGACAAAGATGGTCTGCAACATAATTTGGAGGCAGGGACTCCCACCATTGAAAAATCAACAATAACAAGGAAACTTACCCATCAACAAAGGATGACAACAACTCAGCCCCAAAAACTACAAACCGCAACAATAGGTCCAACAACTTGCATAGTTGAAGAACAACAAACCAGTGAACAACCACGAAGAGCTCGAACTGCAAGTGCAGGACCTCAACTTTGCAAAGTTGAATCAAACAGGAACCAAAATCATGGAATGAACCAGCGAAGAAGGATCGAGCACTCGAGCAGCTATGCCGACGATGAACAAAACTATATTGCAATGCATCTGTACAATAATCATTTAACACTGCCAGATTTGTTAGGTAAATAGTTAAGACTATCAGGACCGTCGAAGGGCGTAGGCCTGTGCAAATATTTAAGAAAATATGCAGCGTGGCAGGCCTGTTCTCTCGAAGCACGCAACAATAAAGCAAAAATCACACATAGTAATATGGTAGAGGATGTTTTCTACCCAGCAGAAAATGCTAAGGAAAACATTCAAACTAATGCTAGCATTAATCCACCTTCGACCAATGCATAATAAAATATATGATTCAAAAAAACCATATACTACCAAATACTTTGGATATGCCAAGATATTTAACATTGGGAATAGCGAAGGCGGCAATAAGTCCTCCAATCCGTTGTCCAATCAGATCTTGACAAACATGATACTTTTTATTATATAAAAATGGATGTTTCCACTTCCCTTGTTCCAACAATAGACAATATGGAAATATTTTTAGTCAATGCACAATCTAATACAAGGTCAACCATTTATGGATCCCTATAGTCCCTCTATGCCTAAGGTAGGGGACTAATGCCTAAGGTAGGGGACTAATAAGGACAATTACAAACATGGATGAAAAAAAAGTACATATTTCCAACCTT
>ML794255.1:229459-242653 GCA_009831015.1 Picea engelmannii
AAAAAAAAAAAAAAAATTGTAATCAACCCTAATCTAGAAGATCAAAATTATCTATCTGTTTTTCCAAGTGTAAAGAAAAAAATAATCATTGCTAAGATAAGAACAAATTCTCATGATCTCCATAGTGAAATTGGGCGTTGGTCGATTCTTAAAACGCCATGGGATGAAAGAGTGTGTCACCTTTGTGACACTAAGACCCTAACTCTAAAACATATAAAGTATTAATGGAATTTTTTAATTTATTAATTTTTAAAACTAATTTCAATAATAAACTTTATTACTCTAAATAATAGACTTGATTACTGTTGAAAAAAATAAACTACAGAATTCATTAATGGAATGAATACAAACTAAGAACGAAGAATATGAAACGACTTATGACATAATTCATTAATCGAATGAAGAATTATGGTGGCTGACATCTTAGGTGTAAATCACCATGATTGTTTGAATACAAACAAAGAACTAAGAATATGAAACGACTTACGACATAATTCATTAATCATTAATCAAATCAAGAATTATGGCGGTTGGCATCTTAGGTGTAAATAACCATGATTTCTTGAATACAAATGAAGAACGAAGAATATGAAATGACTTACGACATAATTCATTAATCATTAATCGAATGAAGAATTATGGCGGCTGACATCTTTGGTGTAAAAAGTGGCACAACTGTAAATCCAACACTGTAAAATGAGAAAATGTTAAGTAACTATGGCGGCTTCCATTGTGGGTGTACCGTAGATATGAAAAACGTGGCATAAAAATTTGACAACTTACTATTTGGTATGGTGTAGGTAAGACAATTACTTGTCAGTACAAGGATTTGTCACTATGAATGAAAATGACAGGAAGCTTGCTCAGTTTAGAGGGACATTAGAGGTGAGGGGCGATGGAAAATGTTATTGCCCTTGATATGATTGCAGGGGCTTGCAAAGAAGAAGACTTTTAATAACAACAACTGAAAGACATTGTAGGTAGAAGGGGCACGTCGAAGGGGCTTATGAATATCGTCCCTTGATAAGAGGTTATTCAATATTTAATGTATTCTCTACAATAGTCATCATGTCATGAATTTTAGTAATTTTTCTTATCGTTTTTTTAATATTTTCTATACACACTAACTTTAGTACATTGTTTTTAAATACATAGACGATGCCCCGAAAATGTCAACCTCCAGAGAGTTATTTTCCAAGTACTAGAAAAAATACTCCTTGACAGGGTGATGAACTTCAAGATCAGAGTATTGAAGTTGTTGATCAAGTTATTAATGATGATATGGATGGATATAATGTTAGTGATACAAATCAGGAAGATGAGATACATATATTGATCGAAGAAAAAATTGCTCCAATGGATGAGGACAACCAGGATGATAGTCATGATGTTGATCCTCTACTCGAGAGGTCACGTCAACCTCTTTATGAAAGCTCAACAAAAAATATTCTATCTGCTATATTGTTGTTGGTGAACTTGAAGGATTTGAATTGTTTATCAAACACATGCCTCACACAAATACTAAGGTATTTAATTTGTTAATTATTTATGCGTACATGTTCACAAATACTTAAAAGGTTCAATTTTTCCTACATTGCTATTGTTTTCTAATTTGTAAACTATGGATGCGATATTGATGATTAATATTGTTTACATTGACTTATTGTTTTGAATTTTGTAAATTTTTAGGTGAACTTCTATTACTGACGTCAAATATTTTTCCACGCACATATCGAGAAATATCTGTGATTATGAAAGAAATTGAAATGGAGTATCAAGCTATTGATGCATGTCCTAATGATTATATCATATACTATGGACAATATGCATTAGAAAATTAATGCCCACAATGTCAAATAAGTAGATATCGAACCGATAAAGTGTCAAAGAAGGTGCCTTGCAAATTTCTTCGTTATATTGCGATAATTCCACGTTTCCAGCGGTTTTTTAGGTGCCAAAGTATAACAGAGTTTATGGATTTTCATGCAAAGAACATAATTCAAGATGATGTTCTTCGAATGCCTGCAGATGGTTCTTCATTGAAGTACATCGAACAAAAGTGGCCAATTTTTAAAGAAGAACCTCGTAATGTTAGACTTTCATTGGCAGCTGATAGTGTCAATCCATTTGGAGAGCTTCGTTTTACGTACTCAGTGTGGCCTATTTTTGTTATAAACAATAACCTTCCTCCTTTGATGTCGATCAAGAGAGAGAACACAATGTTGGCAATTATTGTTCCAGGTATTTAATTACCTTTTATTTGCTTTAAAGTATGACAAAATATTTCATTTCTTTGTTTTGTGCATGGTAATTATGTCTTTTATATATAACGACATCTAGATAAGTATAATTAATCACGTACGTTGAACCAATTAGGTAAGTACCAGGTTAAATATATGAACGTATATATTGATCCTCTTATCGATGAGTTGTTGAAGTTATGGGCTGGCGTCACTATGTATGACATCTCTAGACCAATAGGGAAAAAATGATTTCAATTCCATGGAATACTATCACGGACAATTCATGATGCTCCCAAGTTAACACATTTTTGTGGTATATTGTTACTTTCTTTTGTGATTTAATATTATATATGTTTATTGAAAATGTCATGCATTATTTGAAAATATCATGCATTAAGGGGTTTGTGGGTTAGTGGTTAGGTTTAAATCAAGTTAGGGGCTAGTGAGTTTTTTTGGGGTTAGGAGTAGTTGTTTAGTTATTAGGATTAGAAATTAGCAATTGGTGGGGAAGGGGTTAAATGGTTTATCGCTAAGACATTAAGTGAAGCAAGTTGCTCATACAATTTGGGGTGGACGAGATCATTGCTTTTGTAACACTAAAATGGAAAAAAATATTATTGACACCTAATCTCAAAGTTAACAACCTAACCCACTAATCCATTAACTCACAACCTCTATTACCCACAAACCTTAGTAACACAATAAAAAGTTAACTTGCATTTAACACATTAACCATAGTTGATCATGGTGGACCATGTTTTACCACATTGACCATGGTTAATTATAGTTGACTCATAAACCTCTAAACCACCTAACACAAAAACCTCATTTACTCCTAACCCACAAACCAACGAGCCCTAGTAAACCACTAATGATTAAAACTCATTGACCATAGGTTTAACATCATTGACTATATTAACCAAAATTAACTATAGTTTGCAAATAAATCATTGAACGTCGTAACCATTGACCTCACTAATAGCTAACGCCCTAACCCACTAACCTATAACCACTAAGATACTAACCTATTAACCACTTACCTATTAATCCCCTAATGAAAAATACCCCTAACCCATGAACACCAATAATCCACTAACCATTTTCATCCTTGACCTACATTGAAGTGCCCAATGTTCATCCCTACTGCTTGAAACATCTTAATGGAGCTCATATTACTCTCACGGGATACTGATTCTCTTTACACGCCTTGTGTGGTGGTTTTAGAGCTTGTGCCTATTCCATTAACCCTAAAATAATCTTGTATAAGGCCCTAAGATAATCCCTTTTATCCTTGAAATAATATGGACAAGGCCTCAAGACCCATCCATGGTGTGCAAAACCTATTAATGGGCACATATTACAATCATGGGACAAAGATTCCCTTTATATGGCCTATGTGTTGGTTCAACCATGTGCATGGTACATTAATCCTAAAAGCGTATTATAGGTCCCAATATGTTCATTTTCATCCTCAAACCATGGCTAGGATTGTAATAACCATCCCTAGTGCTCAAAACTTCATCATTGCACCATGTGACACTCATGGAGAAATATTTCCTTTAAAGGGCATAGGTGGTGATTTTGGATAGAAGGCATGGTTCATGAGACCTAAAATCATCTTATAGGTTGTAATGTTCCCTTTGTTGGGTTTTCCCTAACTTACCACAAAACTCTTATGTAAATTCGATTTTTTTTAAAACATCACAACATTCAACACAAGAACATGACACTCATACTTCTAACATGGTTTAACTTCTCACTAGTAATGCTTGCACATCCTTAAAAATGTTGGCAACATTTCATTATCTAAAATAGCAAACAATAAACTTAAGGCTTGTCTTTCTCTCTAGTGAACAATATCATCACGATACGTCACAAAGCTCCTCAAACCTATATATTAGTGTGTGGCCAAGGAATAAATGAGGACAAAGCATCAAAGACTAGAAAACTATCATTTTTTTTTAAACCTACGGAAGTCGTCGCAATAGCAACGTATGTTCGTCGCAAGTATGGAATCTGTGTCGCAAGCCATTGGTGGGTTTTCTACTCTGCCACTCTCCTTCGTCGCTATAGCGACGTATTTTCATCGCAATAAGGTATACGTCTCTTCTTGTTGCCACGAACTTATGTCCCCACAGCGACGAACATTCGTGTCAAGAAGCTAAATATTTTCTTTGGGATTCCATCTTTCTGGCGTATGTTTGTCGGTCTACTGACGATAGTTTGTCATAATTACGACGATGTGAAAAAAACAATTTAACATAAAATATTTAGGATGATGACACATGGAGACCTGATTTCATTGTTGTTTCCATGAATACTTAGTGCGTGGATATAGCGATGTAAAAATTTCCACAAAAAATAATGCTTGCCTTCGTGGAAAGTGCGACGGATATGTGTGGAAATGTTAATGAAAAATCGTGGAAAATTTGGTCATATGTAGTAGTGATGTCATTTCTAGTAACTATTAGTACTCGGCCTATTTTTGTTGGCATGGTGGTTGTTGGCATAGCTACTCTTTTCACTGGGTTAATTAAATAATAAAATGCTACTGGTGTTGTATCGATGACTGTTATACCTTTGACTCTGAAACCTTGACCTTTAGCTCCAATTCCTTTGCAACTTCATATCAATATTGCAACCAGATCTTTGGTTCAGGGTAAGCTGCTTGCTTGGGCTAGTGGATGGATGGCTAACACTCAGTAAAATAAGTATGTTGGCTATTGGTTAAGATGGTATAATCCAGTGGACTCCTCCAAAGAGAAAGTTGTGACTATATCTCAGTCAGTTGGATCAACCAGATCAATGAATTCAAACTAAACTAATCACGTTGTTGATGATGGTAGTAGTTTAGATACTGTGTATCAATCTCAATCTGGAGAATTAACTTAATTAATAACCTTAGCTTCTAGCTCATATGTGCTCATGATTAATCATAGAGCTGATTTTCTAAAGCCTTTTAAGCTAGACGTCAATGAAATAACAGTTTTCTGGGAACAAACAACACAGTTTCACATTATAATTTATGCTTTACAATTAACTGTTCACTATTTGTAACTTGGGAGCCCAAATTTTTAAAACACAGTAGCTTGGGAGCCCAAATTCACGCTTAACAACATAGTCTCACATTTTTTAAATTGATTTTAGAGTATATGATCAAGTTGCCAATATCTTCACTAAACCTTTAGCTGAATCCAAATTTTTCAAGATCCGCATGATTCTTGGGCTTCAGGAAACTACAATTATGGGGGGGTGTAATAATGATCTAATTTGACCTCCTTAATATCTAGAGACATGTGTTGATGGGGGGGTGTTGGAACATCAAGCATTGGTGGTTCATCACACATATCATGGGTTCACTTTGTCAAGATGTCAACCTACACCTGGATACAATCGATCGGGAAATCAAATAGCACACTACCTCATTGGATCGAGAAGTCAATGTAACTGTCGGTAGGATAGTTGACCAACAATCAAAGATAGTTAGGCAGTGGATCGACCGACCCAAAAAATGACTATGAGTTGGATGCATAGGTGGTCCTGTCGAGCAACCTTGTAAAGCCAACTGTAAAACACGGATTTGACGAAGTCAACTCTAACAACTGATGATTACATGTGGAAAAGAAATTCTAGATTCTATGGAAGTTGGTCAGATCTTGAGACTATAAAAAGTAGACCCCTCGGGTCATTATCCACACATTTATCAAATGATCATGGTGATCAAAAGATAAAATATGCACTATGATGTTTTGATCACGGTGTTATTTTATTAAGTGTTGTAATGATGTCTTTAAACACCACCCTGTCATCGAATTTATTTGTTCCTCTTCGATTATCTATAGTTTTGTGTTTTTTGTTTCATGTCATGTTCCACCCTACTCGAAAACATTTTACCCCCTCACATCCAAGGGTAACAAAAGGAAAACAATTTCTCCATTTCAAAAAAAAAATCTAATGATGTTATACCAAATTGTCCATAGATCTTTTCTTTCAGATGCCTCCCATCCATGCTTAGCTGATTTCACTCATATGATATGGTGTATTTATACACCCAAGTACATCGTTCCAACACTTCATATCGAGTGATAATCTTAAGACTTGAGGCATGAACATAGTGATCATGGGTTGGTTTGGATAATGAATCATCATTCTTTGGAGTCATGTTGTTTTCCTTGTCTCACATTGGTCGGCATTATTATTCTCTATATAAGTATTATCATGCTTAGGAAACATTGTAATATTGGGGGGCATTAATGGGGGTAATATGTCCATATCCCTTACCATAAATGACATATTTCATTTTTCACCTATTTGTTGTCCTTGATTTTGGGCTTGGTGTTACACATACCCCAAAAAGGTCTCTACCTCATAATCCCATGAGAAGAAGGGGCTAGAAATCCTGAGGTTGGTGGATATTTGTAAAAAATGATATAGAAAGAGAAAAATTCTCAATTCAAAATGCAGGGAAAATAAATAAATAATAAAAGAAAAGTATTAAAAACAAAGAAAAAGAAAGAAGCGTGAGCTCTACGTCCTTGCTAAGAGGCCATCACCCCAAGTCCTATGCAATGAATGCATATATTATGAAGGACTTAGTAAATCAAATGTTGAAATCCATAAGAGGTTAAAGCTATAAAGAAAAAGGAAATAAAGGGTTTTGAAAGACATAGTGTTGAGGAAAGGGAATCTCATTGCCTAAGCACTCCCTCTACAAAGGTGCTCATGAGGATGAATATTATGCATGGCATTGCATGTCAATGAAATCCACCCCATGAAGTAAATCCCAATCCATACCATTATCATTGCACGTAGCCCTTGATGGGTTTCCCTGGGACAAACCTCTTGTTCTTGGTACTGGCACACCTAATAGGGCATAATAATGACCCTCCCATACCTAGACTTGACAAATTACATAATTTTGTAGGAAAGTGTGAAGTTTGAATAGGATATTTTACGAGATCTATCTAATGGATTTTGTATTAACATTACTCACCTTATATGTTGTGTTTGGATTATGTATCTTCCCTCTATTCTTCATGATGCCTCTTGCACCACATAAGTCCTCTCCTTGGATGATGATTTCAAATGATTGATGACACTTGGATCCTTTGGAGGGTGGCTGAGGGGATATTACCCCACTTGTATGGAGGCCATCCCCATCATTTGAGGGAGTTCATTTGGAAATCCTAGGAGAACATTGGAGGATTTGATCACATTACTCCCCTAGCACATTTGGACATGACCTTGAGGTAATTGATGATGGTACATTCCATATAGAGGATTATTGGTTTATGGGACATTTCACCTTTTGAGGAGGATGTTGGGAATTTTCTTGAGGATGTTGTACTTGGACAGATTATGTGGCACCTCTCCATGCATGATGGCTACTTTTGGAGATGRGACATTACCCTTTGATGATGAGATATTGCACTAGGAACATGGATGTTTCACCTTTATGATGATTGGACACTTTGATGAGACGTTGGGGCTTCCTTGATGATGACATGTCACCTTTGATGAAGTCACACCATTTGGAGAGTTTCAGGCACCCTTGTAGATGAAACATTGCACCCTTTCATGGAAACGTTTCACATTTTTTTGCATATGTTCCAATTGTTTAGTGAGACATCCCCTCATTGAGGCCACATGTGCCACACGTGTGGGCCTTACAACACTTTTGAGTGGGACTATTTGTTCTTTTAGCTAGTTTAATCCATATTAAATGAATTGTGGGTGGTCGTAGATACCTATCCACTCTTACATATCATGGATTATTTATGTATTGTTTAATTATCCCTAAGATTTATGAGAGATAAAGGAATTATTTTATTTTTTTAGGGTTTGTATTGTTCAAAGGGTGTTACATCTCTCATATAAATAAGACAAGAATTTCTCAATTTCAAATCATAACCACGTGTGGATATTCATCACTACTTGTCTACTTATACGTGTTCTCTTTCATGAAGAATGTTATGGATGGTTAACTAGGGTGACTTCTTTGGGAGCTATGCTTGTGGATCTTATACTACTTGAATGAAATGGAACTTAAGATTTGATGGATGGAAGATGTTTTGAGAAAATCATTCATTATTTCTTGGGCCACCAGGAAGGGTGTCCCCCTTCCTTGGCCAACTAGTAGAAACTTCTATTGTAATATGATATCGCCAGTCTGGGATGTAAGGAGTTCTAAAAGAATGTACTATGTTAATTTATGATGTGTATAAGTGCTAGTCAGTTTATATATTTGTAATAAATCCTTCACTAGTTTAGTAAGGAAGGCTATGTCTAAATAAATGGTTAGTTAGTTTTTGTTAGTTCTTTGTTGCAAGAAACTTCTCTCACCATTCTGAATGCGCAAGGAGTTGCCGAAAATAAAAGTAGCAAATACTTTTGTAAGAAGTCGCCTTGCATTATTAAAGGGGACATTTTTCTCTAATACATTTGATGAAGTTCTTTCGAATCTTCTCGTATCTCTTTTTCTACATGTAATAATTTTATGTTGTGTGCGTATTTGAGATCGTTATGCACCATAGGAACTGGTGTGCCCTCTCTTGTGATCATGTTTTGAGTGTTGCATGGGCGTTTGTGAATGAAATGCACATTGGTTAAACTAGTGCTCCCTCCTCTATTAACCCCTTCGTTTTAGTTTGTTGTTGGGGCATTTTTGGGAGTAATGTGAATTGGCAAAGGAAGGCACACCTATCTCTCTCTCTTAGTGAATTTGTTGGTATTGAATGCGCCCTCCACAAAACGGATGCACCCTCTATTAAATTGAATCACCCTTGTTGATTGTGCACTCCAATCAGATCAATTGGTATCAAAGTCTGTGCGTTGGGGAAGTTTTTGCATAGAGAGAAGAAGCAGAAGACCGAGTTTCATCCACGAGATTCACAAAAAGAATTTTTTTTGGGGGGGGGATCTTCAACTCTTTCCTCACACTCTTGTTGTGAGTGTCCTAATCACCCTTCTCAGGGTTCTTCTGAGCCTTTGCATTGGTGCAACATTTTTCCCTTCTCAGGGTTAATATCACGCCCTCCTCAGGGTCTCTTTAGTGCTTGCATATGTATCCTCGAAGAGAAGTCTCTAGTGAGGAGTCCAACACATCCACATCAACTCCCGTTGAAGAATTGGTGATGGCTCTCCATGAACTAATTCAACTCCAACAACATTGGACTCCAACGACCATGCAGTTGGACATCCATTTTCAGTTACCCAATTTTTTCGGACAAATGAATGGTGAGACGATCAATTCCTCGATCCGTAGCCTCTCCACATACTTCAATATATCCCCTGAGATGGAAGAATCCACCAAATTGCATATAGCTAACCTCGAGCTTGAAGGAATAACAACAACTTGGTGGGACACACAATTGGAAAGATCCGAATTGATCATGGAGCTCGTTACATCCTTCTACTACAAATGGAAGTATTTATTCTTGGGATGCATTCTGTCACGCATTGCGGGAACACTTCTACCCTCCAGGCTATCTTCATAATCTTCTCTCCAAGTGGTTACAAATCTACCAACTTTCCACTTAGTTAGTTCAAGGATACATTGACATCTTCTGAAATTTTTGCATCCATATCCATATCAGTGAGCCACATGAAGTATTAATAATTAAGTTTAATTCTGGTCTCTTGTTACCTCTCTATTGGGAGGTAGATATTTTGGACAATGCTTCTTTGGAGAAGGCTTTCTTACTGGATTTGGTAGTAGAACGTAAGGTAGTCCCTCACATCTGATATCCTCCGAATCAAACCCAGGCTAACAACCCACCTCCTTCTCATCCTCAACCTTATCCTTCTTCCTCATCGACGACCAAAAATACAGTTTGGTGTAATTTTCACCAGACCAAATCCCATAACTCTGCTGACTGTCGAGCCATTAAAAATATATGCCCCCATTAGACCTTGGTTGCATAGGTCACACCCATTGATTTTCCCGAGCAACCAAAATTCATATTTCTAACCAACCCCACCAAAGCCGACCCATCCCTCATTCTCATGACTTACCACTCCGAGACCCTTTTCATAGCCAAATTCCTTTACAACAACTATGCCAAAGAATTCTACCTCCCAATGCACGGTTTGCAGAAGTGGTGCCCTTATAGTAGGGCCACACATTCTTCCACTAAATTCTTACCTTTCGAGGTCTGTCTTGGATTTTAGTCTATGGTACTCACAACGATGCCTCTCATTTTAACTACGTCGAGATCAACACATCAATACCGAGAATAATAGGCAGTGGAATTCATAATTTATCACATAAACACACTCTAGTCGCAACTGCCTTGCAAGTAACACTAGATCGTTCCAAGAAACATCATGTTTCATACCTGGTTGGTAAAAAATGCCAAACACCAGAGACAGGCCAAGTGGATGACAATCAAGACAATGCAGTGAAAGTTCCCTCGGTTGGTGGAAAAAGCAAGGACGCTTCCGGATCTAAACAGGGAAGAATTGGGCCACCAGGAAGGGCGCACCCCTTCCTTGGCCAACTAATAGAAACTTATGTTTTAATATGATCTCGCCAGTCCGGGAATCAAGGCCTTCTAAAAGAATGTACTATGTTAATTTATGATCTGTGTCAGTGCTAGTTAGTTTATATACATGTAATAAATCATTTGCTAGTATAGTAAGAAAGGCTATGTCTAAATAAATGTTTATTCAGTTTATGTCAGTTCTTTGTTGCAGGAAACCTCTCTCACCAGTCTGAATGTGAAAAGAGTTGCAAAAAATAAAAGCAATAATTACTTTTGTAAGAAGTCGCCTTGCATTATTAAAGGGATGTTTTTCTCTAATACATTTGATGAAGTTCTTTTGAATCTTCTCATATCTCTTTTTCTGTGTCTGATAATTTTCTATTGTGCGAGTGTTTGAGATCGTTGCGCACCATAGGGACTGGTGCGCCCTCTCTTGTGATCACATTTTGAGTATTGCGTGGGCATTTGTGAAGGCAATGCACATTGGTTAAACTAGTGCACCCTCCTCTATTATCCCCTTCATTTTAGTTTTTTGTTGGGGAATTTTTGGGAGTAATGTGAATTGGCAAAGGAAGGTGCACCTCTCTCTCTCTCTCTCATTGAAGTCGCTGGTATTGAATGTGCCCTATATTAAATTGAGTCACCCTTGCTGAGTGTGCCCTTCAATCAAATCAGTGCTGGAATTTACTACTTTAGGGTTAGGGTTTATTTAGTGCAAAATTCCATTTTCAACCATAGAAACCAAGACGTCTAGGATCTTTAGGCATACTATTGACCTAAAATTTACTATAGAAACCCTAATTTATTTTTCTAATGTTTTATTACAACCATCCAATGAAAAAATTCTAGGGTTTTACATTTGATTTTTATTGTTTTTTTTTTTTATTTGGTTGGTAAATAAAACCCTAAATTAACCTAGTATTTAGCCCTATAATTTACCATATCATGTTATGATCAAATGGTTATCTATTTAACTATTGTGATAAATTTATAGTTGTTGAAAACTCATTGTTACACTGTTGTTATACACTTTCTATTGTTGATAATTACATATTTTACTGCTAAAACAATCTTGTTACTATTAGATATAAATTATTTTATTGTTTTTATCACTTTATTTACTATGTTGGGGACCTCATCGAAACTCATACTTGACTTGGAAAGTCTCTCTTCTTGGCTTAAATCATTTATACTCCAAATCTGTAAATTGTCTAATCTCAACACCTCTTATTCACTTTTCTTATTCTTATCTTGGTTGTAGTGTTAGTAGTCACCCAAGGGGGCCCTAAACTTGATAGTGTCTTGCCTAGGGATTCATGGAGGCTGTTGGGGAAGCCTCCCTTGTATTGGGTAATATTCCTTTATGTTCCACTTGTCTTATTGCCTTGTGAGAGCTTTGCACTTGGTGAAATAATGTGTGGTAACAATGATATCTATTAGAACAAGAATGATGGTATTAAATGCCAAATTAAAGTGGTGGTGGAGTGACATTTTTAAAAAATTTCATTTTTTTAATTATTACAAGAAGGATAATAATATTAAATGGTAAATTAAAGTGGTGGTTTATAAAAAAATTCAAGGGTTTTTTTTTAATTAAATATTTTAAAACTAAATATCATTATAAAATATAAATTTTAAATTTTAATTGCTTGTGAAAAAATAAAATTAATAAACAAAAATTAGGACTTTTAAAATCCTCATACAATCACAAAAGCAACTAATTGGAAATCAAAATTATTTATCCTAAAAGTAATTAGGATATACTCTACAATTTTCATGTACCATAAAAGCATTTGGTAAGAAAAAACCATATACTTCTCCACCATATAGTTTACATTAATTTTTATGTATCAATTTGATTTCATGTTGTAATTTATTTATTTAATATCGGTTTTACTATACTTATGAATAAGTCTCCTAATTTAGTATTCGTGGAATTTATTAAATTTAATATGAATTAAATGATTAATAATGAAATAAACGTTCCACGGTGGCAGGATATATTGGCCGAAGCATGCACATGTCATGTACAAGCTTAGAGTGGACACGTCGTCCCAACTCGTCTTGTACGAACTAAAGCCAATAGGGTCATTATGTTGAGGCCATCGTTGATGTCATAGACTCCTGAAAAGGGTTCAATTTAAAACCGTTATTATAACTAGCACAAATGTAAACTTGTGGCTGGTGAACGTCGAAAGGCTTCAGCTGGTCCAGAAAATGAAACGTACGGTTGTATATGGCATTTCTCCACTCTGTAACAAAATTTTAATCTTTGTTAATCATTCAGACGTGGCAATTAGCTAGCCACCATAGTAAATTTTAAATATGATCAAGTAAAAGTAAAAAAATAAACGTGTAAACGGATGCCTTTATAATAGTGAGGAAGTTAGTGGTTGAAATCACAACCATTGATTTATTGGGATGACTAAGAATATTCCATCAATATTTAATCTTGTCCATACAAAACT
>ML794255.1:256161-285293 GCA_009831015.1 Picea engelmannii
TTTGTGAGCTAGAATGATTAGCTTCACTATAGCTGAGCTCCATTCCATGGCTCCTTGTGGCCATTTGCATGTCATCCACAAGTTGTTTCCCCAAACAAGAAACCAACAAAGATGGAGGGTTGCATTACCTGATAGGCATTATAAACAAAAATTCTTCTAGATACATCACTTCCAATGGATTGCAGGAAATCACTATCGACCAATGCCGATAATTTGGAAGGTCATCCCGCCTAAGTCCTTCCCCTCTCTATTAAATATCCCTTGTATGTTTTCATAGGTCCGCCCACATGTGGTTACCATAATTCAGGTCCTTCCTCATTCTAAGAGTACTTTCTCTCTTCTAAGTCATTGGTGAGTCATTTCTAAGGCACTCTCGCTAGTTGATGCTTGTTCCAAACAACTACATAATTCCATAATAGTCACATGTGAAGCATCTTAGGGTTTCAAGAATTGTGACCTACCAAACAACTACACAGGGGGTGTTAAACAAGGTACTCATGTGTGTATCTGGTCTGCAGTGTATATACAGACTTATATTGTCCTAAATGATTTTCCATTTTAGTCATGGAAGAAAACAATCCGACAGATATGTTACTTAGTTACCTCAAGTAGTGATGAGAGCGTATCGAATCCCATCGATTCCATGAAACCTTGGACAACAATGTAATCCCCGCGATTGGGATCATCATGAGAAGCATTTCTCATCGGGTAGTTGTTTGTGTCGACATCAATGCCATCCAATGCCTGTTAGTTGGAAACCTCAACGTAGCAGCGACTATACACTTCCAGTTGTACGAGTCCTTTAGGATTCATGTCAAGTTCTTGATCTTCTTGATTTGCTGGAGCTTATTTAGCTCAACTATTTTCCCTTAATGAATATACTCAGCACATTCTTGTTCCCAATTTGTCTTCTATGTATTATCTTCTCTACTTCTTATTTTGTCATGGTATCAGAGCACGGGATGTAAGTCTCTCCACAGTGCCTGGGGAGCAGCTTGGTCCAAAGAGTGAAGATCTCGGGAAGTGAGCCTTTCCACAGTGCCTAGAGAGTAGCCCAATCCTAGGAGGAAGAGAGCATAGAATATTTTTGCGTAGACGAGAGCACAGAAGGTAAGACTCTTCACAAATCCTAGAGAGCAGTCCACAATCCGCTAAAGGAGCGTTGGAGACAACAATCCGCTCAAAATATCGTTGGAGACATCACAGCGCATGGAAGTAGCCCTGCGGAAGGAGATTCAAAGAACGAAGCCTTTAAATATTTGTGAAATCCTTTGTTAGGAGGAAAATGGAGAAGTAGCATAGGAGAAGCTACAACAACTGTAAGATCAGCCGCGAGAACACATCTAAGCCATTAAATCAAGAAGATCAAGAACTTGACAGGAATCCTAACGGACTCATACAGCTGGCAATGTACAGTCACTACTATGTTGAGGTTTACAACTAACACTCCCTCTTAAACTAAGCGTTGGAGGTTTACAACTAAAACTCCCTCTTAAACTCAACGTTTACAAATATCAGCATTGATAAAGCCTAAGTGCTACATTTGGAAATAAAAAAATGGATTTACCCAATGGATTTTAACAAAAAGAAATTCAAAAATGCAAATGCTTGCTAGTCTATGTCTCAGCTAGGCTTACAATACATAACAATAAAACTAGACTTCATCTTTTTATTTGAGCTGGTTTTCTTTTTTCTCTTCTTCCAAACTCTGTATTGTTCTAATCTGATCATTTTTTTCATTTTGGCATTGATACTGAAAGCTCTGTGCTTTGTCCTTTTTCTTTTTCGTTGTAACTTCATATTCATAATTTGATCAGGCTACTTATGCATGTTTCTTTCATCTTCTTCTGCAACAATTTCTTTTTTGAGAGTTGGTTGATGCCACCACTACAAACTATCATCAATGCTCTTCATAGCTTGGGCTACACAGTCCATAGACTTCTTCCACATTAACTCATAATAAAATATGATTTATTCAAAACTCCATTGCATGAACATGGTTTCAAACTGGTCTTCATTGAAATCCTCATCCATGTCTTCATCTTCTTCTTTTGGCTGCTCACCTGCATACTCAAACAACTTTTCAATCTGATATAAAAAATTATAATAGGAACCATATTGGTTCTTTTCTTTTTGTTCTTTCTGAGAGCAGTTACCATCATCATCATCATCATAGATTGACTATTCAATCCATTTCAAATCTGCATCAACATTATATTCTGCTTTAGTTGCATCATTGGTAGCCATAAGTGTAGTGACTTGAATGCTTCTGTCATCAAACCTTCTTTCAATCACTGCTTCTGCAGTCACCAAATCATCCACTTGGTTCTAAATGCTAAGTAGGCTTCCTTCTCCAAACATTATTTCATCAATTTTATTCTTCTCTTCCATTATTTGAAGGTACTCATCACAAGATAGGTTATCATCATCAAATTCAACTTCAAGATTTCTTACCTCTATTTCAGAGAGGCCAATTTCTGCACAATGTTCATCAAACATTGTTGATTTTGATCCTTTGTTTTCATCAACAAACATTACTCGAATCATTTCATCAATGTCGGTTGTTGTATTGATAGATTCACCATCAATTTCTGCAATTTTCTCATGCTCTGCTTCACACACAGATGGACCTTTTTTCTTTTCTTCAGGTAGCTCTGCTTCAAACACATATTCTCCTTCATTATGTTCCTCTGGTATCTCTTCTTTAGACATAGATGCTTCTTCCAAAGTGGAAACATTCGATAAATTGTTTCTCCCTCTCTCACTATACTATGTTTTTAGAATACTCCAAACTTCTTTCAAAGATGTTGTTGTTGCAACCTTGTACAACATACTGTCATCCAAGGCTTGTTGGATGAGTTGCAATGCTAATGCATCCCTTTCCTGATCATGTAGATTATGATAACAGTCTACAAGACACAAAAAAACATTCATTCTAACAGACCAACATTCAAAATTCTTACCATTATATTGAGGCGGTAATGGTAGATTCATGCTAATGTTGCTCCAAATATAATCAATTTTCGTCTGATCTAATTTCTGTGTGAGATCCTAAGGTACAACTAGAACCTCTTCATTTATCTTTGTGAAATATGTTTCCATTTCTTTGTTGTTCTCTTTCCTTATTTGTTTGAGATCTCTTCTGGACTTCCTGAGTCATCTTTGTTGACCCATGACAACATTTCTTGGTTGTTCATTCACCAATTTGATCAAACTTGTGGATCGATTATTCTATCTTGTCACACTGATACCGCTTGATGCAAACAGACAGCGAAATTCAGGCTCTTGCCTCTTTTAAAAATTAGATCTACAGGAAATTTCTTGTTACCTAGTATGGATATTGCTAGATCTTATTATCTGAGCACAAGATCTTTCAGATTAAGAACTACGAGTTGAGTTAATTATTGACTGAAGCCCTTTAATGGTGGAATCAAGCTATCTGAGTTTAATCGAGAGCCAACAAAAAATTAAAGATCATCTTCTCATGTGACCGGGGGCTGAGAACTAGGCGCTCCAAGACTTCGGTCTTCAGGCGTTTCGACGTGTGAAGGCCTCAGTTCATCTGAATAGTCGAATTGTTGCAAGGATCAACAGTCCTCATTGATTGGAGATCAACGTCTCGCAATTACTTCGAGAGTTCGGGCTTCGGGCCTTCTCAATGCACAATACTACAATCCTTCAGAGTGTTGAATTATTGAACTCGTGGAGTGTTGGATCTGCCTCCACGTGTTCTCTTGATTGGACGACTGAGATTTACATCAGAATCCTGGGCTTCGAGAGTTCTGAGATGCACAACACCACAAACCTCTGAAGTGTTAGATCTACCAACACATGTCCTCAAGCTTCAATGGTTCATATTGACTTTGGGCTTTGGCCAATTCTTGCTCCAATGATTCACTTGGGCTAAGCCTCCAAAGTGAGAGATATGGCACCACGTGTCTTCGTTGATGGACGGTCCAGATGAAATTCGTGCTTTGGAGCTTCGGGAGTTCTCACTTCACGCATCTGTGTTTCCTCCGAAGTGGTTTTCCTCCGAAGCAACAGATCGATTGACACCTATCCCCTGCTTATGAATGACTCAGATGAACTTCGGCCTTCGGGCCTTCAAGATTTCTTGCTCCATTTTACTCACCTTTCCTCTGGAGCTCTCAATCTCCAAAGCAAGGGATTTTGTGCCACGTTTCCTTTTGCAATGGATGATTGCAATGAAATTCAGTCAATGGTTTGGATATACTACAGCTCTTCGGAGCTTTGGGTGTTCGGGAGTTCTTGACTCAACAAACCTTCTTTCTTCTGGAGTTCTGATCTTCCGAACTTTCAGAATGACATTGTGTGTCCACTGAAACCAATGGCCAAGATTAACTTCGGGCAACCAGCCCTTCAGCGACTACAGCTCCTTCACACTCCTTAGACCTTCAAATTTCTCTAGTGTCGAAGTGTGGGATTGTGTGACGCGTGTCCCCTCTATCTCCAATGGGCCATATCTACTTCAGCTCCTTCAGGACTTTCCGTCACTTCTACACAGATCACTGAACTACTGGATGGATTTCACGTGTCTAGTGTGATCAACGGTTTGGGTCTTTTTCGGGCCTCTGAAGTGCTTTCTCTCGGTGGTGCAAGATCTGGTGACATCTGTCCTCTCAGGATCAGATGGCCATATCTGCTTCGGCTTCGATGACTTCGAGATTTTTTCTTTGTCCAAACTTGATTTCTCTCGGAGTGCCTTTTCTCTGAAGTGTAGGATCTACTGACATGTGTCCTGTCTCACGGATTGTTTAGATTTACTTCACGCCTTCGAGACATTGATAACCTCCTTCTGCTATTCCTCCCGAAAAAATGAACCAGAGAAGCGTTGATCGGATGCCACGTGTCCTCCAATCCAACAGACAAGATTGTTTCGGGCTTTGGGACTTCGAAATATTTTGACTCCTCTACAACCTTTTCACGAAATACACTGAATACGCGAAGTCTGAAGAACTTCGATGGTTAAACCTTGCACACTTTTTCTTTATATGACGACTACTCTTGCTCTCGTCTAGATCTAACGACTGAAAATCGTTTTCCTCTTCTGCACGCTCCTCATCCTTTCTTAGATTGTTTTGTCTTAGTTGAAGCATAAGATAATGTTGATGCGAATTTGAAATGGATTGAGCAGTCAATCTATGATGATGATGATGGTAATTGCTATCAGAAAGAATAGAAAGAAGAGAACCAATATGGTTCCTGTTATAATTTTTTATATCAAATTGACAAGTTGTTTGAGTGTGCAGGTGAGCAACCAAAAGAAGAAGATGAAGACATGAACATGGTTTCAAACTGGTCTTCATTGAAATCCCCATCCATGTCTTCATCTTCTTCTTTTGGCTACTCACCTACATACTCAAACAACTTGTCAATCTGATATAAAAGATTATAACAGGAACCATATTGGTTCTCTTCTTTATGTTCTTTATGAGAGCAGTTACCATCATCATCATCATAGATTGATTGTTCAATCCATTTCAAATCTGCATCAACATTATCTTTTGCTTCAGCTGCATCATTGGCAGCCATAAGTGTAGGAGTTTGAATTCTTCTATCATCAAACCTTCTTTCAAGCACTGCTTATCCAGTCATCAAATGATCCATTTTTGAATTTAAGAGAGAGAGTGTTAGTTTTAAACCTCAATGTATTAGTGATTGTACACTGCCAGTTGTACGAGTCCGTTAGGATTCCTGTCAAGTTCTTGATCTTCTTGATTTGTTGGAGCTTATTTAGCTCAACTCTTTTCCCTTAATGAATATACTCTGCACATTCTTGTTCCCAATTTGTCTTCTTTGTATTATCTTCTCTACTTCTTATTTTATCATTGCCTACTATCCGCTCGTTGTGTCTGAGAAACACGGTAGACAATGTTTTCCCTACTATCCGTTCGTTGTGTCTAAGAAACAAAACCTTCATAGCTGCAATTTGGGTTCGACTTGTGAAGCAAATTCTACGGGTACTAAGGCTTCTGAAGTCTATGTGCTACGGAGCATGAACGAAGCAAAGATCTCTCCCATATATAGATCTTTTGGCACACCATCTCGATCGACGTCAGTCGGTTAGTTGCTTCAAATTAGTATATGACTTGAATTGGCTGCACCTGCTTTCTTTCCTCCAGTGAAGACTACTAGTAGGTTTCTCATCCATCTAGCTCTATAAGCATGATTCCATTTTATATTTATCATCAACAATTCCATTTCTACCGTTCATTTTTAATTATTTCCACAGTAGATATCTACATATGCGTATTTGATTCTTGTTCCCCATGACTTTGCACCTGATCAAACAACTTTGAGCCTCAACTTGGAACTGCTTTCAGCTTCTCAACCAACAATAGGTCTTTACCCTTATGTTGTCCCAACTTGGTTATTTGCAAGGAGTTTGATCTTCCTCCTCCATGGACGCGTGTTTATCTTCTCCTTTGCATAAATCTCTTTACCCATGTAGAATTCTTGGCACTACTGCTATGAGTTGCCATGCCATCATATCCCAATATCCCATCCTCTACCACATGACACAACACCTATCTTTTATAACCAACAACATTGTCTTCTCTTCCCTTTAGATAACACCCGATACGCTACTTATAGTGTTGACGAGAAAGAGAAGATCGGACCAATCCTTGTAGTCAAAGTTCATGAGGCATACTCATAATTGAGAGCCGAGTCAATTATAAATGAACCATAAATTGTGTAGGTCATAAGTCCCATTTAGTTTGCTTGTAATTAGATGAACATGTTTTTTGAAAATTAGGCAGTTATTTCCCTTCCCTTATAATACTGCTTAGGCAGTATATAGGCTCCTGGGTTGACTACATATTAGTCTAGTTTGACTTGAATTTTTTTGCAAACACCCATCTTAAGCAGAGAAACAAATATTTCTATTTTTTAATATATAAAATAATATATTTTTCTCATCATTGATTGGTTGATGTATTTGAAATTCTTATTGGAGTCTTCACTTATTTCGAGAATTCAATTTTTTGCAAACATCCTGATCTTAAACATAAGGAACAAACATTTTTATAAAATTCCGAGATCTTCAAGTGTATTGATCCATATTGACCTGAATATTCGCGTTTGATTTCACATATTTTCACCCATATTTTGCGTTGGTAATTCCAAGCACAGACTTTCCAAATGGTTTGAACGCGTCCCATGACCGTGAAATGGGCAACGTGGATTCATCTGAGCACCAAAATGCTGGATGGCCTCAGCAAACGTGGCCACTACTCACTATATGGGATCTACCTTTTTCACTCTTTCTTTCTAGCTTTTATGTTGTTTCCCAATTTCATGGATCACTAAATCTATTAACTACATACAATTTAGAAGTAGTATAAGCAACTTTGTTATCCTTATTTAATATTGTGTTTATTATATCTTATCAATAAATAAACTAATTTAATATAAATAAAATTTATTAAATTTCACATTCATGGACATGAATTATATTTAACAAAATGACCTTATAAATAACTTTAAAAAAATTGTGATGACCCTCCCTAGCACCAAATCGACCCCTGCATTTTCTGGTACAAGCAAAGCATATATATATAGGATGGGAAAGTTGACGCAAGATGCAAGACCATGACATGGGGACGGCAGTAAATAAAGTAATAGTATGGGAGTTTGGCATGACTCCTCTCGTCTACGATCTACGTCTAATTAAATGTTGCTAAAATGTCGGCTTGAGGGAAAGTTGTCCCTTTTTTTTTTTTGGATGTTTGGAAAGTCTTTTGAAGATAAATTCCAGCAACCCACTGAAATGAGATATTTTTCTCTAATTTAGTTTGAAGGTAGTTATTTCTATGTATCATATATTAAGTTAATTAAGTTAATGATTACTTTACTGTATTATAGTCATTGTTTTATTATTTTATCTATTGGATACATATTATATATTGTGGTCATTGTTTTTGGAATGGAAATAGTGATCAACAATAAGCATGATAAACTCAAATCAATTAAATTAACTTCTCGACACTACTACATAATACATAATTTAATAAAAAATAGAAACTCACACATAACTCTAAATCAATTAAACTAACCTTTAAAACTACATGATGCATAATGTTAACCCAGAATAAATGATTATAACCCGTATAACCTTATTAACAATCTAGTCAGTTTGGGTGATCCAATAACGACCGCATATAGACCATCTGGGTAGGGCCGCATATAGACCATCATGCTTCCAATCCAATGAGATATACATTGAACTCATGCAGCATTTAATGACAACAATGATCTGCTAGATGGATTGACTGTACACGATTTTTAAGTGATGGACAGACGTGGAGCAAACTGGATATTACATGGATATTTTAAGTTCAGAAATACATCCACTTTATTTAAATTAAAGTATTACATATTTTTAACTTGTCGTTTGTGCCGGCAGGTACAGTGAGGAAATTTGCCAAAAAGGAAATTTGTAGATTTATATGAAAGATGATCATATCAATGACACGAAGGCCACAATATCAAATGAAATCATTTTCGATACGAAAGACGTCTGAACTCCATACAGACATTTGAAAAGCGGAAACATCCCTAATATCCAAAATTTAAATATCTTTTATGAATTTCGAACTTGATTTGTGTCGGTTCTTGAGAAAGTTCATTTAAAAAAAATAAGAAAACTATTAGTTTAGTTGTTTTTGTTTAGAAGATCATATCGAATAACATATCCTTGGCATCTTTTCTAGATGGAATAGCTTATCGTTAGCATATTTTCTAAATTATATGTTGATATATATTTATTTATATAAATAATATAAAAAGTTATATATATATATATATAAACCATTCACACCAATGTTGCACGAGTTTCTGGAACGGGGAACGTTGGAAACGTGGGTATACGACTAAAAGTTTCTCCTAAATTTGTAGGAAGTGTCAAGTTGTGGGAGCGGCCATAATATATATTAAAATTTAAGATTTAAATAATATAATATTAAATTTTAATATATATTAAAAATTAAAATTGAAATTTGACACTTAAAAGTTAAACCATAAATATTAAAGTCTAAAGATAAATATTTATGCTTTTAAATTATTCAAAAGATTATATTTTGTATTTTAGTTTAGGAAATAAAAGCACCCACATCATGTTGATATTCATATTGGTAAAATGTCCAAAGTAATAGATAGTTCAAAAATGAGCAAAATGCCCAAAGTAATACATATTTGATATTTCAAAAGCTGGAAAAATGATCAAAGTAAAGCATAGTCCAAAAATGCCTAAAAACGAAGGTTCAAAATATATAATTAACAATGAAGGTTATCATAAAGTGTGATCTTCCACTGCAAGGCTATCCATATAAGCTTCAGCTTCACTAGGCACTGCAAATCCATCATCACCATCATCATCATCATCACCAAGATTAAATGCAATGTGATCTAAGGGTATGCCAACCAAGCCTGCATTTGGTGAAGGATTATCCTCATCATCATCAATCTGAGTAGAATCTTCAACATCCACATCCCATCGTGTTGTCGGGCCTTCTAAATACTCATGTAGCTTCCTTGAACAAAGTCGAAGACTGCTATGCACATAAACCAATTTCTCTGCTCTATTTGAGGTAAGCCTATTCCTCTTAACATAGTGGATGAAACTACAGGTGGACCAATTCCTTTCTGCTGCAGAGGAACTAGCAACTTGAGATAGCAAGCACGAGGTAAGTTGTTGAATCTCTTGGACTTCCCCCCCATACATTCTCCACCATCCAATGGGATTCTTTTGTGCATAAATATTGATGTCTTGCTTTGCATCCCGAGTGAATGTAGGGGGGCTTAAGGTACCAAAATCAATAAATTGTGCTCGTATCACACTTACTTCATCATGAGTATACATTCTGCTTATGGCATCAAGAAACCCATTCTTTACCCATTCATCATCAATTGGTATAACTCTATTTGGTCTCTCCATATACCACTTTGGATTAATGGCATATGCAGCCACATGAAGAGAGGTATTGAGTTTGAGCCATCTCTTGTCTATTATATTGTGGATTTCTTGGAAAAACTCCAAAGAGGGGTTTCTCTGATGAATTAAATGTGTCTTACCTTTCTCACCATGCTACCCATACATTCATATATTTCCCCAAGAGTAGGGGAATATGAATCTGCATACCTAATCAACTCCACAATTAGAGTTGTGAAAGAAACCACATATCTACACTCAGACCACCAATCTTCATCGAGAAGCATATCTCTTATTTTCTTGGCTTGAGCTAATTTAGACTGGGACCATGCATTCCGTTCTTAAGAAACAACAGTGGCTTGTAAGGATGCATGCACCTCAATCATACACTGAAGAAGAATGAAGTATGTGGCATATCTTGTTTCTGCAGGTTTTAAAAATTGTTTCCTTGCTTTCATCCTATAGATTGCTAATGATGCATGGTGGTTGCAAATGAACATTTGTGCATCTCTTGCATTTGAAATGAGTTTTGAAATCCAAGATATTTTTCCAATGTCTTTGAGGACATTGTTAAGGGCATGTACACAACAAGGAGTCCAAAAGATATGCCTATATCGACTTTGGACCATCAATCCCGCTGCTCTGCAAACAGGTGTTGCATCTGTGATTACATGTACTACATTTGAAGGACCAACCTCATCAATTGCATCCTTCAATACCTCAAACATGAAGGTAGCATCCTTAAGTTTTCCACTGCAATCAATTGCTCTTAAAAAACAAGGTCTTGCTAAACATGTGACAATAATATTCAACAATGGCCTTTGCTGAATGTCTGTCCAACCATCCATGACTATTGAACACCTTGTAAGAATCCAAGATTGTTTCAAGTCCCCTGTAAGCCCTTGCATTCTTGTCACCCCCTTATCCAACAATGATGTCCTCATTTTGTTGTAACCTGGGGGTGTATATCCTCGCCCAACAATTATGATTTTTCTCACCATTTCTTTGTAATATGGTGAATGAGTGGCATTAAATGAAATTCCATTTGCCATAAAAAAATCAGCGACAACATCATCAGCCGCATTCCTATGCACCACATTGTACATTTTACGAATTTGTTCAGTAGCAACACTAGTAGAACCCTTACTCCTTACGGAAGTATACCCCTCCTCACAGTCAATTTGGTTTAGTTGACTTTGATTCACTGAATCTCGTGTATCATGGGAGGATGATACAACTCTAGGTACCTTAAAAGAACGTGAATTGTCCACATATGTTTCACTAACACCTAAGGAACTCATGTGAAGCTTGGTTAAATCCATCATTTTTTCAATATCACATGTGCAACCTTTAACCCCTTCACCAGATATGGACAAAAGATGATGCCACACCCTAGTGTAGCTTCCCTTAAATACATGGTTGCACAATGTGCACATCCATTCTTCACAACCACCACTATTCTTTTTCTTGTTTTTAGTGATTTTTTTCACATACATTAACAACGGTTTCTTGGAGTTTGTGCTTTGTTGGACTTGGTTTTGGCTTGAAATTGGAATTGGAGTAGAACTTGTGTCTTGCCCCTAGATTGTAGACTCCCAGTCTCCATGATTTCCCTGGTGGTTAATACACAACATACAATTGTACATTAAAAACATGAAACAATATGTAAATTATTATTAATAAATGAAATTTGTGTCTTTAAACTTTAAAACTTTAAAACTTAGAAATTATAATCTTTTTAAATTTCCAAAAAAAACTTTAAAGTTTGAACTTGTATACTTTAATTTCAATTGCAGATTCCCTCAAAAATTTTAATCATGGTTTTAAGTGCATGACTTCTATCTACTTCTCTAAAGCAGAATTAAATGATGACCACACTTACTAACTAGAGTTATACCAAAATTTTTACTAACCATTCTAATATGGGAATGATTTGCATGTTAAGTTTTCATTAATGCTATATATAGTATATACATTCTAATTTAAGATGTTTCATAAATGATAAATATTACAACATGCAAATTTGAAATATTTCATTTAAGTGAACAAACTGTCAAACTCTTACAGATAATTGAAGCTGCAAGAGTTCATTTGTACAAGAGTTCATGAAGAATCTGCAAGAGTTCATTTGTGTGAGAGTTTAAGTGAAATGAACATTTGTGCATCTCTTCAAAATAGTGAATAATTTAACTGTACTTTAGTGAATAATTACAGTTATTAGCACGCACAACTTGGCTGAAATACATCATGAATTTCTTTTCTAGCACAGGTCGTACAATTGAAATGGAACTACACATGTAATAAAGTATGCAAAGAAGAAATATATAGGTTTGACAAGATAATATAGTGTGAAGAGAACAAATACACAAGTTTTACAGAGGTTGAACATCAAACTAGAAAAAAGGGAGGCAAACTTTAATTGATAATTTCACTTACCTATTTCATGGAAATTGAAATATAATCTAAATTGTTGCATGCTAGAGACGATTATTTTCTAACTCTCAACTCTATTCATTCTATCTGCCACAACTCTATTCATTCTGAGAATAGGAAATAGAAGATGAAATGTGTAACGAGAATTTAAACAAAACATAAATTGTGTAATGCGTGTACAACCTTTTCCAACAGAAACCATGCTAATAAACTTACATTAGCACTTGACAAGTTTACTCCTAAAGTGTAAAGACAAGTGGAAGGATTTAAAAAGAACAGTTAGTTAACTTAGTATATGGATGGATAAGAAGAGTTGATATGTTTTCTAAAAAATTATAATTGAAAATATATAAATCCCAGATGTGAAAAGAGAAATAGTTTGATAGTTGCTTCCCAAATTTCATTAAAAAGAATATATAAATCTAAAACATTAGAAAAACTCCAAAACATCAGAAAAACATGAGTATGCTTGGCCAAATTCTAGGCCCAATATATAGGCTTGCCATTTCATGTTAACTACTATACGATATTAAAAAATATTACAGGTTTGGGCTCATAATGTGAAATGAAGAGCATTAATGAGGCATGTCCCTTTCCAAGTATAGGATGAGTTAAAATTTACTTTTAAGTTAAGTCATAAATACACAGTGCACACACTCTATAACATAATTTTTTTTTTTTAAAACTGGCCTTTCAGGTTCTAAATATTAAGTGAATGTCATTCGTTTTAGAATTATGATTATATCCATATCACAGATTAATCCGTGGGAGAGGGTGTCACGGTCGTGATTGTTAAGACGTTGAATAATAAATGAAGTGCCGACCATTCAAATCACGTTATAAAACATTAACAGATGCGTGCCTACTATCTATAGCACGCGTGATTTTCATGGTCCAAAGTCGAGAAGCTTCAAGCATTATAAATATGAAATTCGAAAATAGATCACGACCTTGAGCATTACAAATATGAAACTCGAAAACAGATTGCTTGTAAACGGAATAGTGACTGTTACCTTAACAACTGTAGTGTAGTTTCTGCTCGACGACTCTCACACTCTCTTGAATCTAAAACCACCTCTCCACGAAATTAATTGTGTATCATGTATGAGAGGGGATCTTTTTATTGGGAATTTTTGAGAGATATTTTAGGCTTTAGCCAGAGAGCTTTTAGGCTTTAGTGTCGGAAAAAATTAGCGATTGATGATTTTTCAATCCGTGAGTGCTCTTTGTTTTATGGGAAGCTTGTACAAGTTCCCAAGATTCCAAAACTAGTCCCCATATTTTTTCATATTACCGGCTCCCAAATAGTTCCCAAGCTCCCGGAACAATGAAAGCATTATTAGAAACGTTTCGTTTTTTCATATTAGCAGCTCCCAAATAGTTCCCAAGCTCTCGGAATAGTGGGAGCATTATTAGAAACATTTCGTTCCAACTCCTAAGCTCCCTAGAATTCGGGAACGTGGGGAACAAAGACTTTCTAAAGGTTGGGAGCGATTCCCGTGTAACATAGATTCACACATAAGAATATTTATTATATTCTTAAAAATATTGATATATGATTAGTTTATGGTTAATCACTGTTATTTGATTTTAATAAACTAAATCATTTTTATCATAAATGATTATATTATGATATAATAAAAATATAATATATATATATATATATATATATATATATATATATATATATATATATTATTTATCATTTATCATGTTGTAATAATAATAATCAAAATTTTAAAATATATTTATTGTATATAATTATTTATTATGTTTAAGAAAATAAAATAATATTAACATAATTATTATTTATTAAAAAGAATGTGAAATTTATAATATTTATCAATTTTATTACATGATTATTATATATTATTGTTAAAAATATTATTATTAATAATTAATTTGTAATTGATTACTCTAATAGTAAGACCAAATTTTTAAAAAGTTTTTTAAATTATAAATAGAATGTGAAATTTATAATATTTATCAAATTTATTACATGATTATTATATATTATTGTTAAAAATATTATTATTAATAATAAATTTGTAATTGATTACTCTAATAGTAAGACAAACAAAATATATATATGAGACAATTTTTTAAAATGTTTGTTAAATTATAAATAGAGTTTAGAAAAATATGAAAGTTATTATACATTTACTATTCTATATTAGTAATATAATTAAATAGATAGATATTTATCAATGTTATGTCATTTATTTATACTAGTTAAAAGTATTTCTAACAATAATTTATTAAGTATATTTAAGATGTAAATCAATTTATAATTGAAGTTTACATTCAAAATGAGTTTTTAATTTGGTAGATGTTGTTACAAAATAAATAGTTAATTATTTTAAAATAATGTGACAACATCTCCATCTTACTAAATTGTAAAATATTATTACATAAATATAGTATAATTTATAAATATAATATTAATTTTAGTAATAATAGAATATATCAATATATATATACTCATGTTTTTATTATTGTATTAATGTAACTAATAAAAATGATAATCATTATATTTATAATTATTAAGAATTATTAATATCATTTAAATGATTATATATAAATATATGTGTGTAATTGTATGTAGTTTGATATGATTTAAGATTTTTTTGTGAGTACATTGGGAAAACAAATTTAATTTGTCACTAGAGGATCCATGCAAAAATTATGAGTTATTCATCTCTCACCATGGATACGACTAGTAGCAGAGGAAGATATTAGTAGACTAAAAATTTTGAACGATGTTTTTAAATAGTCTCTGGCTTACTAGATAAGAAAAATATATATTTTTTTGAGAGTGGCTAGAAAGGTTAACACAAAGAGATGCATGATCTTCATTTTAACAAAACTCGAAAGAAAAAACATACTAATTATCCAGATGGAGTTGGGGCATGTAGCTCCTGTGGAGGAGTGGGAGTTCACTGCCTATTGAGTTGCGCTGCTACTATTGAACTAGAAGGCGGTAGATTATTAATGACTTTGTGAAGGAGGAGGTGGAATTCATCAAGTTGGAGTTGGATGGTGCTCCGAGCTTCTTCCCCAATTTGTAGCATTTTCCCAAAAAACATCTTCAAGTGCCAATAGAGTGCGATGGTTCTCTAGTATTTTGACCCACGACCACACAAGCTTACCATGTTAGGAACCCAATTGATAATTCCCTAGTCCACCTGTTGCGTTGATTTGAAGGTACATTTTTTCCGAATATCTGCTTCGACCTCTTCAATTTTCTCCTGAATATGCTAAGGAATGGCTTCTTGGAAAGTTGATGTTGTTGTGTAAGACTCTCGTTGGACCGGATGGTGGGAGTCCTTGTTTCCCTATGACTCGAGGATCTTTCCGAAGGTGAGCCTCCGCCTCATCAAAAGACATTGTTGTATCCTCTCTGTGAATTCAGTGCTCGAGGCCATCCTAGTCTACTCGATGTCCCTCACCTAGACTCTCGAATCCATCTTAGAGAGGATCAAATAAAACAAAAAGGAGAAGTTTTATATGTAACGATTTTTATTTTCAAACATCAAGAATTGATGGTTCATCACACAAATCTTAGGTTCAATTAGTCGAGAAGTCGACTTACACATGGATATAGTTGGTCAAGGAATCAACTAGCACACTACATCAATTGGTCGATTAGTCAACATGTCTGTTGGTCGGAAAAATGACCAACATTCCAAGATAGTTGGACGACAGATCAACTATCCCATCAATAAATTATGAGTTGGACGCATAGGAGGTCGAGTCAAGCATCCTTGTAGAGTCGAATAGAAAATGCAGATTTGACAGGGTCAACTCTAACAGTTGATGGTTACATGTGGATAAGATCTTCCACATTTTATGGAAGTTGGTTAGATCTTGAGACTATAAAAGTTAGACCCCTTTGGTCATTAGCAACACATCAATAAAGTGATCATGGTGATCAAGAGATCAAATATGCATTTTGATGCTCTTATCACAATGTGATGTGCGTAAGTGTTGTAACGGTGTCTTTAGACACCACCTCTGTCTTCGAATTGTTTTGTTCCTCTTTGATTATCTATAGTTATGTGTTTTTTGTTTCATGTCATGTTCCACCTTATTCCCCAACATAGTATCAGAGTTGATGGTTAAAAACCTCGATCTGTTATTTGCCAACCTTTTTGAGTTAGATTTGTTGTGTGATTGACTCTGGATCAGTGGTTTGCTAATTGGAATGTATTGAAATAGACTATTTTTTCTCTAGATATCGAAAATGGATTCAACGATTGATCTTGTTGTCTTGAATGGATCAAATTATGCAGTATGGGAACCAGATGTGGAAACCCTAATAAAGAGAAAAGGATCATGGCAGTATATGAAGGTTGTGACTCTAGATCCAACACACCATCAGGAAAATTTCATTGTTAATGGCAAGAAGGATGAGGTCGTAGGGATCATCATGACATACATCTCAGGGGAGATTTGATTTCACCTTCGTGGAATTGATTGCCCTCATCAAGTCTAGAAGAAGATGAACTTATTGTTTGACTGAGTCGATGAGAGCCATGTCATGTAGTTAGAGAAAGAGTTGATCTATCTCGATCCTCATTCTTTTGATAGAATGGAGGACTATTTGGTGAGTGTCAAAGAACTCTAGTTGAATTTGGTAGAATTTGGAAAGAACCATCAGAAGAAGGATGGACAACTCATCGAGTTGGTCCTGATGAATTTGAGAATACCATTTGATGTGTTTTTTTCAAACTTCCACACCAACTAGAAAGCATGCAAGGAAGGTGGTAATGATTACACCTTTGAATATTTTTGTGGTATTTTCATTACCAATAAGCACATACTACTTGAAGAATGAAATCATGGTGGTAAACACCAATCCCACTTGTTTAAGAGAAAGAGAAAGATGGATCCTAGGGATATAGTACAATTTGATACCTCTACATAGAAACTTGCATAATGTGACTAGAAATCATAGAGATAGACAGATGAACCCCAGGGAAGTCAAAATAAGAAGACATGTGAATACTGTGGAAAGACTGGACATGTGGAGAAAGTATTCTATAAGAAGCGAGACTATTTAGAGGAGAAGGTTAAAAGCCTTGAAGGAGACATGTATGTTGTATGCTAACCCACTAATAATTTCACCTTCCAAGTTGAAAATTATCAGTCCTTGTTGTCCCATTTTGTGAAGAATGAATGGGTAGTCGACTTTGGGTGCACTCATTACATGTATTAGTATGCCTCCTTGTTCACATGGTTGAATGAATCTAAGAAGAGGAAAATCTATGTTGTTGATGATTTTTCTTTAGATGTTGTTGGTTAGGGTGATGTTGCTTGTTGACATGGGAGGATTGTTGATGTCTATCATGTGCCAAATATCATTGCCAATCTATTTCCTATTGCTTAGTTGACAAAGAAAGGAAATATTGTGGAATTTTGGCCAGATCAGTTCTATGTTCGTTATAGGAAAGTTAATTTTCTTCAATGGGATTCTTGACCCAATGAAGAGTTTGTAAAATTTTTGTGGTGTGACATGACCTAACACTGAACCGAATGCACTTGTTTCTCACACTGATGAGAGAAGTAAAATTTTGCATGAGTGACTGGGACATCGGAATTTATAAAGTTTTTAGGCACTGGAAACTCATAACATGGTTATTGGTTTACCGAAGGTATCCCCCCTTGAAGGAGTATGTAAGGCTTGTGTTCCTGGGAAGCATCATCAAGAACCATTCTACTGTGAAAAATTGTGGCGAGCATAGAACCTATTGGAACTAGTTCAAAGTGATGTATGTTGTATCAATATACCTTCATTGGTAGATGCAAGCTACATTTTGAATTTCATTGTTGATGTCTCTCGCTTTACGTGGGTTTACTTTATGAAGAACAAGAACCTTGTCTTTGAAAAGTTCAAGGAGTTTCAAGCCTTTGCTAAAAACAAATGTGGTTGAACCATAAAATGTGTGAGATCAAAAAATGGTGGTGAGTATGTCAATTGACCTTTTCAAGAATACCTCTATCTATCTAGTATTGACTGGAAGTGGTCAATTCCTCACACGCCTCAGTAGACTGACATCGTAGAACGCAATAATTGAACATTAGTCGAAATGGCTAGATGTATAAATTGTAGGATAAAGATTTTCCTACTCACTTTTGGGAAGAAGTGGTGTATTGTGTAAATTATCTACTCAATCGCATATGGACTAGAGTTGTTCCTTCCATGACTCCAGTTGAACGATTGTGGGGAAACAAGCCTTCAGTCGACCAACTCTATGTGCTTGTATGTGTTTCCTGGGCTCACATTTCCGATGGTTGTAGAAATAAGTTGGATGCAAAGAGTCATTCTTGCATCATGATGGGATACTCTGAAGAGTTGAAAGTCTATAGACTAGTTGACCCTGTCAAATTCCAAATCATTATCATACAAAATGTATGGTTTGATGAGAATTAATCTGGCGTTCAATTATTGAATGCCTCCTCTAGATTGTTTTCAGATGACTCCTTTGATGTTGTCTCTAACACTATTTCCCATGTTCCATACTTTTTTCGTTTGACTGGAAAGCTGAACATTGTTCTTGTTTCGACTAGACCGTCGACCTTTGCATCAACTTGTTCGACATCCTCTGTTTCAATTGGTTCACTGACTGAATAATTTCCAACTTCTGATTGAACTGCTAAAGTGAGCCATAGTTCAACTATTTCTTTTCTACCCAGATGGGATGCCAAGACATTTGAAGTTTCTATAGTTGAGGCTATAGATTCCTCCTCTAGACGACAAACTTGAAGTTAAAAGAAACATGACAACATTGCATTGTTGACTCATGTAATTAAAAACTTATGATATTGTTACCTACTCAAAAGATGAAGGACGACCTCAATGGGAGTAGGGTATGTAGACATAAATTGATTCTTTGTCGAAGAATCACACTTGGGACTTAGTTCCCCGACTACAAGGAAATAACGTTGTGAAACATTGATGGGTCTACCAGACCAAATTCACCTCTAAAGGTGTTTTTGAGCGACATAAAGCATGTCTCATTGTGAAGGTATTTTCTCAACAAGAAGGAATCAACTACACTAAAACCTTTTCACATGTCGTAAAGATGAACTCTTTTCAACTGCTTCTTTCCCTTGATGCTCATTTTGGATGGAAAATCCATCAGATGGATCTAAATAGTGCATTTCTTCATTGAGACCTATTTGAAGAGATTTTCATGGAGCAACCAGCTGGTTTTTTGAAAAATACAAATTTGGTTTGTCGACTCAAGAAGTATCTTTATGATTTGAAGCAAGCTACCCAAGCTTGGTCTACTAAGATTGTCAGTTTCTTTCTTTGAATTGGTTTCAAACGTTGTGAATATGATCATAGCTTGTATGTACTCCGTACGAATGGAGACCTTTATTGTTCCTGTATATGTATATGCCTTACTCATTACTTGCAATAATAATGATCTCATCCTTAGATTGAAGAAACAACTTGTTGACTCCTTTCACATGAAAAATCTTCATACTCTGCATTATTTTTTGGGTCTTCAAGTATTAGCACTTGGTGATGGATTTTTCATTTCTCAGTCTAAATATGTGATGGATCTATTGACACATTTTAAAATGGATAATTGCAAGCCTTGTACTACTCCTTTTCAATATGAGGTAAAGCTTACCAAAACATATCAAACTCCTATAGTCCATGCTACTCTTTATCAACTATTGGTAGCCAATATTATCTATCTTACTCATAGTTGACTTGACATTTCCTTTTTCATTATTGTGGTTTCTCGGTTTATGAAGGACCCTAAAGAAATCCATTGGAAAACAGTCAAATAAATTGTCTGCTATCTCAAGGGTACCACTCATTTTGGTATCAAGTATTTTCGAAGTTCATATTCACTAGTCAACTTCATTGACTCCAAATGGGTTGGAGACAATGATGATTAGAATTCCATGTCTAGATATGTGTTTCACTACTACACTGGACCATTGATTTGGTCATGTAAGAAATGGGAGGTCATCTCTTTGTCATCTACAAAAGAAGAATATCATGGTGTCATTCAAGTAGGTACTAAAGTAGTGTGGATTCTCCAACTTTTGGTAGAACTTGGTCTTCATGTTCATGCATTGACTACAATCTACTGTGATAACCAGATTGTTATACATGTTTCTAACAATCCTGTTTTCCACACTAAAATGAAGCATGTTGAGCTCCTTGCCCACTATTTAAGACAATTGGTTCATGAGAACATTGTCTCTCTTGAATATTTCAAAACAAATGATTAAGTTGCTAATATATTCAGTAAACCTTTAGTTGGATCCAAATTTGTCAAGCTCTGCATGATGCTTGGGATTCAGGAAGCTGCAATTATGGGGGGAGTGTCACAATGATGTAATTTCACCTCCTGAATATCTATAGACATGTGTTGATGGGGGGTTGTTATAAAATCAAGCATTGGTGGTTCATCACACATATCATGGGTTCAATTGGTCAAGATGTCAACCTACAATTGGATACAATCGATTGAGTGATTGGATAGCACACTACATCAGTATATTGAGCAATCAAGGTACCTTACGGTCGAAAATTTGACCAACAATCAAATATAGTTAGGCGGTTGATCGACCGACTCAAAAAATGACTACGAGTTGGATGCATATGTGGTCCGGTCGAGAAACCTTGTAAAGCCAATTGTACAAGGTGTATTTGACGAAGTAAAATCTAACAAATGGTGATTACATGTGGAAAATAACTTCCAGATTCTATGGAAATTGGTTAGATATTGAGACTGTAAAAAGTAGACACCTTGTGTTATTATCAACACATTGATCAAATGATCATGGTGATCAAAAGATCAAATATGCACTGTGATGTTTTGATCACGGTGTGCTTTTCATAAGTGTTGTAACAATGTCTTTAGACACCACCCATGTCTTCGAATTTATTTGTTCCTCTTCGATTATCTATAGTTTTTTGTTTTTCGTTTCATGTCACGTTCCACCCTACTCCCCAACATTTTATGCCCTCACATCCAGGGGTAACAAGAGGAAAAAAATTTCTCCATTTCAGAAAACAAATATGATGATGTTATACCAAACTATCCATAGATATTTTCCCGCAAATTCCTCCCATCAATAATTAGCTCATTTCACCCATATGATATGGCATATTTATACACCCAAGTACATCATTATGGCACTTCATATCGAGTGATAATGTTAATACACGAGGCATGAAAATAGTGATCATGGGTTGGTTTGGATAATGGATCATGATTCCTTGGAGTTATGTTTTTTGCCTTGTCTCACATTGGTCGTCATTATTATTCTTTATTTAACTATTATCATGCTTAGGAAAAGTTGTAATATTGGGGGGAATTAATGGGGGTAACGTGTCCATATCCCTTACCATAAATGAAATATTTCATTTGTCACCTATCCATTGTCATTTATTTTTGTCTTGGTGTTACACGTAACCCAAAAACGTCTCTACCTCATAATCCCATGAGAAGAAGGGGCTAGAAATCCTGAGGTTTGTGGATATTTGTAAAAAATGATATAGAAAGAGAAAAATTCTCAATTCAAAATGCAGTGAAAATAAACAAATAATAAAAGAAAGAAGCGTGAGCTCTACACCCTCACTAAGAGGCCATCACCCCAAATCTTGTGCAATGAATGCATATCTTATTAAGGACTTAGTAAATCAAATGTTGAAAGCCATAAGAGGTTAAAAATATGAAGAAAAAGGAAATAAAGGATTTGGAAAGACATAGTGTTGAGGAAATGGAATTTCATTACCTAAGAACTCCCTATACAAGGGTGGTCATGAGGATGAATATCATGCATGGTCTTTCATGTCAATGAAATCCACCCCATGAAGTAAATCCCAATCCATACCATTATCATTGCACAAAGAAGCATGAGCTCTACGCCCTCGCGTGATGGGATTCCCTAGGACAAACCTCTTGTTCTTGGTATTGACACACCTAATAGGGCGTAATAATGATCCTCCCATACCTAGACTTGACAAATTACATAATTTTGTAGGAAAGTGTAAAGTTTGAATAGGATATTCTATGATATCTATCTAATGGATTTTGTATTAACATTACTCACTTTATATGTTGTGTTTGGATTATGTACCTTTCCTATGGTCTTCATGATGCCTCTTGTACCACATAAGTCCTCTCCTTGGATGATGATTTCACATGATTGATGACACTTGGATCGTTTGAATTTGTATGGAGGCCATCCCCATCATTTGAGGGAGTTCATTTGGAACTCCTAGGAGGACATTGGAGATTTCATCACATGACTTTGGTCACATGACCTACCTAGAACATTTGGACATGACCTTGAGGTCATTAATGATGGTACATTCCATATAGAGCATGATTAATTGATGGGACATTTCACCTTTTGAGGAGGATGTTGGGAATTTTATTCAGGATGTTGTACTTGAACGAATTATGTGGCACCTCTCCATGCATGATGGCATCCTTTAGAGATGGGACGTTACCCTTTGAAGATGAGATATTGCACTAGGAGCATGGATGTTTTACCTTTATGATGATTGGACACTTTGATGAGATGTTGGGGCTTCCTTGATGATGACATGGCACCTTTGATAAAGTCACACCCTTTGGATAGTTTGAGGCACCCTTGGAGATGAAACATTGCACCCTTTCATGGAAATGTTTCACGTTTTGTTGCATATGTTCCAATTTTTTAGTGAGACATCCACTCATTGAGGCCACATGTGCTACACGTGTGGGCCTTACAAAATTTTTGAGTGGGACTATTTGTTCTTTGATCTAGTTTAATCCATATTAAAGGAATTGTTGGTGGTCTTAGAGACCTATCCACTCTTACATATCATGGATTATTTATGTATTGTTTCCTTATCCCTAAGGTTTATGAGAGATAAAGGCATTATTTTATTTTTTTAGGGTTTGTATAGTTTGAAGGGTGTTACATCTCTCATATAAATAAGATAAGAATTTCTCAATTTCAAATCATAACAACTTGTGGAGATTTATCACTACTTGTCTACTTCTACTTTTTCTCTTTCATGAAGAATGCTATGGATGGTTAACTAGGGTGACTTCTTTGAGAGCTATGCTTGTGGATCTTATACTACTTGGATGACATGGAACTTAAAGCTATGATGGATGGAAGATGTTTTGAGTAACTCAATCATTATTTCTTGGGCCACCAGGAAGGGCATCCCCCTTCCTTGGACAACTAGTAGAAACTTGTATTGTAATATGATCTCGCTAGTCCAGGAAGCAAGGCGTTCTAAAATAATGTACTATGTTAATTTATTATTTGTGTCAGTGCTAATGAGTTTATAGATTTGTAATAAATCCTTCGCCAATATAGTAAGGAAGGCTATGTCTAAATAAATGGTTATTCAGTTTGTGTCAATTCTTTGATGCGAGAAACATCTCTTGCCAGTATGAATGCACAGAGAGTCACAAAATATAAAAGCAACAATTAATTTTGTAAGAAGTCTCCTTGCATTATTAAAGGGGACATTTTTCTCTAATACATTTGAGTAAGTTCTTCTGAATCTTATCGTATCTCTTTTTCTTTGTGTAATAATTTTCTATTGTGTGAGTGTTTGAAATCCTTGCGCACCATAGGAACTGGTTCACCCTCTCTTGTGACCACATTTTGAGTGTTGTGTGGGTGTTTGTGAAGGAAATGCACATTGGTTAAACCAGTGCTCCCTCCTTTATTCTCCCATTTGTTTTAGTTTGTTGTTGGGGCGTTTTTGGGACTAATGTGAATTTCCAAAGGAAGGCACACCTCTCTCTCTCAGTGAAGCCACTGGTATTGAATGTTCCCTCCACAAAACTGATATGCCCTCTATTAAATTAGGTCACCCTTGTTGAGTGTGCCCTCCAATCATATCAATTGGTATTAGAGTCTATGCCTTGGGGAAGTTTCCACACATAGAGATGAATGAGAAGACCGAGTTTCATCCACCACATTCATAAAAAAAAAAAAAATTGGGGGGGGATCTTCATTTCTTTCATCATGCTCTTGCTGAGAGCATCCTAATAAACCTTCTCAGGGTTCTTCTACGCCTTTTCATTGGTGCATCAATGCACCCTTATTAGGGTTAATACCATGCCCTTCTCAGGGTCTCTTTAGTGCTTTCATACTATGCCACCTCGAAGAGAAGTATCTAGTGAGGAGTCCAGCACATCGACATCAACTACTGTTGAAGAATTGGCGCTGGCTCTCCATGAACTAATTCAACTCCAACAACATCGAACTCCAATGACCATGTAGTTGGATACTTGTTTTCAGTTACCTAATTTCCCCATACAAATGAACGGTGAGACAATCGATTCTTGGATCTGTAGCCTCTCCACATACTTCAAGACTTCCCCCGAGATGGAAGAATCTACCAAATTGCAGATAGCCAACCTCCAACTTGAAGGAATAGTAACAAATTGGTGGGACACACAATTGTAAAGATTTGAATTGATCGTGGAGCTCGATGCACCTCCTTCTCCGACAAATGGCACTATTGATTCTTGGGATGCGTTTTGTCATGCATTGTGGGAACGCTTCTACCCTCAAGGATATCTTCAGAATATTCTCTCCAAGTGGTTGAAACTCCACCAACTTTCCACTCAGTCATTTCAAGGATACATCGACGTCTTCTGCAAGTTGCACATCCAACTCCATATCAGCGAGCCAGACAAGGTATTAATAATTAAGTTTAATTCTGGTCTCTTGTTACCTCTCTGCCGGGAGGTAGATCTTTTGGACAACACTTCTCTGGACAAGGATTTCTTACAGGATTTGGCCATAGAATGTAAGGTATTCCCTCACATCCGATATTCGCAAAATCAAACCCAAGCTGACAACCCACCTCCTTCTCATCCTCAACCTTATCCTTCTTCCTTGTCGGCGACCAAAAACACAGTTTGGTGTAATTTTCACAAGACCAACTCCCATAACTCTATCGATTGTCGATCCATTAAAAATATCCACCCCCATAAGACCTTGGTTGCAGAGGTCATGCCCATTGAGTTTCCCGAACAACCAGAAGTCATCTCTCTCACCAACCCCACTGAAGACGACCCATCCGTCATTCTCATGACTAAGCCCTAACTGGGTCACACTAATGTTCCCCTCTTTATGCTTAACTTCCAAATTACACATGAACTCACCACTCTCATTTTGGACAATGGAAGCCAAAATAATCTAGTCTCCCAAGACTTAGTACAACATATGCAACTTCCCACCACCCCCCACTCAGATCCATATCAAATTGGATGGGTACAAAAGGGAGGATGCCACATCACTATCGCCTGGTGTTGCGCCGTAACTTTCTCCATTGGCCCCTTTCACGACACTGTGGTTTGCAATGTTTCACCTTTAGATTATGTTGATATCTTACTGGGTCTCCCATACCAACCAGACCGACAAGCCGTGTACCAATCAAAATCCCATCAGTACAATCTTCAACATGAAGGACATACGTTACTTCAACACCTCACACTTCCCCCACCCTGCATCTTGGGAAAGAAGAAACTAACCATGTGTCATTCACCACAAAGACATCTCATTGTGTTTGGCCCACCATGTTAAGCCAAATAACCTCACTAATCCGACACCTCCTGCCGTACTCCCTCTCCTACCAAAATTTGCAAATGTCTCTCAGCCTCCCACAAGGCTCCCACCCCCTTGAGCCATTGCAACCTCCATCGATCTCATTCAGGATGCATCATTTCCCAATGCACCATCATCTCAACCTATTCCCAATGACACTACCGAACTCGAATGACAAATGGGTGAATTACTCGAATCTAGCCATTGTCAATCCTCCTCCCCCCTGCGCCTCTCTAGCTTTACTTCTTCCAAAGAAGGAGACTATCGAATGCCGTCTCCTTACCACTTACCACACCCTCACCCTCGCCACAATTAAATATCACTACCCCTTACCTGGGATTTCCTCTCAGTTTGCTATAGGAGCAGTGCATAAACAGGGAGGTCACCCGATGACTTACCACTCTGAGACCCTTTACACAGCCAAATTCCATTACAACAACTACGACAAAGAATTGTACCTCCTGATGTAGGCTTTGCAGAAGTGGTTCCCTTACAACAGGGCCACACACTCTTCCACAGACTTCTTACCTTTCCAGGTTTGTCTTGGCTTTCAGTATATGGCATCCACAAAGATGCCTCTCATTTTGACTACGTTGGGATCAACACCGAGAACAATAGGCTGACCATAGTGGAATTCATAATTTATCACAGAAACACACTCTAGTCGCAAATGCCTTGTAAGTAACACTGGATCATGCCAGGCAACATCATGTTTCATACTTGGTTGGTAAATAATGCTAAACTGCAGTGACAGGCCAAGTGGATGACAGTCGAGACAGTGCAACAAAAGTTCCCTTAGTTGGTGGAGGAAGCAGGGACGCTTTCAAATCTAAACAGGGAGGAATTGGGTCACCAAGAAGGGAATCCCCCTTCCTTGGCCAACTAGTAGAAACTTCTATTGTAATATGATCTCGCTAGTCTGGGAAGAAAGGCGTTATGAAAGAATGTACTATGTTAATTTATGATCTGTGTCAATACTAGTTAATTTATATATTTGTAATAAATCCTTCGTCAGTATAGTAAGCAAGAATATGTCTAAATAAATGGTTATTCAGCTTGTGTCAGTTCTTTGCTGTGAGAAAATTCTCTTATGAGTCTAAATGTGCAGAGAGTCACAGAAAATAAAAACAACAATTACTTTTGTAAGAATTCACCTTGCATTATTAAAGGGGATGTTTTTCTCTAATACATTTGATGAAGTTCTTCTGAATCTTCTTGTATCTTTTTTTTCTGCGTCTAATATTTTTTTGTTGTGTGAGTGTTTGAGATCGTTGTGCACCATAGGAACTAGTGTTCGCTCTCTTGTGATCATGTTTTGAGTGTTGCGTGGGCATTTGTGAAGGCAATGTGCATTGGTTAAACCAGTGCACCTTCGTTTTAGTTTGTTGTTGGGGAGTTTTTGGGAGTAATGTGAATTGGCAAAGGAAGGCACACCTCTCTCTCTCTCAATGAAGTCCCTGGTATTGAATGTGCCCTCCAAAAAACTGATGTTCCCTCTATTAAATTGAGTCACCCTTGTTGAGTGTGCCCTCCAATCAGATCATTGCGGGAATTTACTACTTTAGGGTTAAGGTTTATTTAGTGCAAAATTCCATTTTCAACCATAGAAACCAAGACGTCTAGGGTCTTTAGGCATACTCTTGACCTAAAATTTACTATCGAAACCCTACTTTATTTTTCTAATGTTTTATTACAACTATCTAATGAAAAAATTATAGGGTTTTAATGTTGATTTTTATTGCTGATTTTTTTTTATTTGGTTGGTAAATAAAACCCTAATTTAATCTAGTATTTAGCCCTATAATTTACCACAACATGTTATGATCAAATGACTATCTATTTAACTATTGTGATAAATTTATAGTTGCTGAAATCTCATTGTTACAGTGTTGTTATATACTTTCTATTGGTGATGATTACATATTTTATTGATGAAACAATCTCGTTACTATTAGAGATCAATTATTTTATTGTTGTTATCACTTTATTTACTATGTTGGGGACCTCATAGAAACTGATACTTAAGTTGGAAAGTCTCTCTTCTCGGCTTAAATCATTTATACTCCAAATCTGTATATTGTCTTATCTCAACACCTCTTATTCACTTTTCTTATCCGTGTCTTGGTTGTAGTGTGAGTAGTCACCCAAGGGGGCCCTAGACTTGATAATGTCTTGCCTAGGGATTCATGGAGGCTGTTAGGGAAGCCTCTCTTGTGTTGGGTAACATTCCTTCACTAAAGAGAGGGAAGTTGTTTCCTAAGTGACACTCATGACATCTTCCATGTTCCACTTGCCTTAGTGCCTTATGAAGGCTTTGCAATTGGTGCAAGAATGTGTGGTAACAATGATATCTATTAAAACAAAAATAATAATATTAAATGCCAAATTAAAGTGGTGGTGAAGTGACATTTTTAAATAATTTCATTTTTTTAATTATTACAAAAGGATAATAATATTAAATGGTAAATTAAAGTGGTGACTTGATAACTTTTTTCAAGTTTTTTTTTTAATTAAATATTTTAATACTAAATATCATTATAAAATATAATTAAAAAAATTAAAATATAAATATAAATTTTAAATTTTAATTGAAAAATTAAAATTAATTAAAAAAATTAAAACTAATTAAAAAAATTAAAACCTTTAAAAATCCTCATAAAAATCACAAGCAACTAATTGGAAATCAAAATTATTTATCCTAAAAGTAATTAGGATATACTCTCCCATTTGCATCCATTTGCATGTATAATAAAAAAATTGTTAAGAAAAAACCATATACCTCTCCACCATCTAGTTTACATGTATCAATTTTTATGTATCAATTTGATTTCATGTTGAAATTTATTTAATATCGGATTTACTATACTTATGAATAAGTCTCCTAATATAGTATTCGTGGAATTTATTAAATTTAATATGAATTAAATGATGAATAATGAAATAAACGTTCCACGGTGGCAGGATATATTGGCCGAAGCATGCACATGTCATGTGCAAGCTTAGAGTGGACACGTCGTCCCAAATCGTCTGGTACGAACTCAAGCCAATAGGGTCATTATGTTGAGGTCATCGTCGATGTCACAGATTCCTGCAAAGGGTTCAATTTAAAACAGTTATTATTAAAACAGTTATTATAATAACTTGA
>ML794255.1:299710-320188 GCA_009831015.1 Picea engelmannii
GGGGGGGGGGCATTATTAGATATAATTTTTTAATAAATTTTATCTAATAATGCCCCGCCCCCCGCTCCAACCCTCTATATAGAGGGTGGTAGGGGCGCGGCATTATTAGATAAAATTTATTAATAAATTTTATCTAATAATGCCCCCCCCACCCCCGCCCCCCCCCCACCCTCTATGAGGGTGGGTGGGAGGGGGGGGGTCATTATTAGATACAATTTATTAATAAATTTTATCTAATAATGCCGCCCCCCTCCCAAATAAATTTTATCTAATAATGCCCCCCCCTCTATAGAGGGGGGGCGGGGGCATTATTAGATAAAATTTATTAATAATGCCCCCTCTATAGAGAGTGGGAGGGGGAGGAGGCATTATTAGATAGCCATCTCTTGTCTATTATATTGTGGATTTCTTGGAAAAACTCCAAACAGGGGTTTCTCTGATGAATTATATGTGTCTTACCTTTCCCACCATGCTACCCATACATTCATATATTTCCCCAAGAGTAGGGGAATCCGAATCTGCATACCTAATCAAATCCACAATTGGAGTTGTGAAAGAAACCACATATATACACTCAGACCACCGATATTCATCAAGAAGCATATCTCTTATCTTCTTGGCTTGAGCTGATTTAGACTGGGACCATGCATTCCATTCTTGAGAAACAACAATGGCTTGTAAGGATGCATGCACCTCAATCATACGCTAAAGAAGAATGAAGTATGTGGCATATCTTGTTTCTGCAGGTTTTAAAAATTGTTTCCTTGCTTTCATCATGTAGATTGCTAATGATGCAAGGTGGTTGCAAATGAACATTTGTGCATCTCCTGCATTTGAAATGAGTTTCGAAATCCAAGATATTTTCCCAATGTCTTTGAGGACATTGTTAAGGGCATGTACACAACAAGGAGTCCCAAAGATATGCCTATATCGACTTTGGACCATCAATCTCGTTGCTCTGCAAACAAGTGCTGCATCTATGATTACATGTACTACATTTGAAGGACCAACCTCATCAATTGCATCCTTCAATACCTCAAACATGAAGGTAGCATCCTTAAGTTTTCCACTGCAATCAATTGCTCTTAAAAAACAAGGTCTTGCTAAAGATGTGACAATAATATTCAACAATGGCCTTTGTTGAATGTCTGTCCAACCATCCATGACTATTGAACACCCTATAAGAATCCAAGATTGTTTCAGGTCCCCTGTAAGCCCTTGCATTCTTGTCACCCCCTTATCCAACAATGATGTCCTCATTTTGTTGTAACCCCGGGGTGTATATCCTGGCCCAACAGTTATGATTTTTCTCATCATTTCTTTGTAATATGGTGAACGAGTGGCATTAAATGAAATTTCATTTGCCATAAAAAAATCAACAACAACATCATCAGTCACATCCCCACATCCCTATGCACCACATTGTACATTTTACAAATTTGTTCAGTAGCAACACTAGTAGAACCCTTACTCCTTACGGAAGTATACCCCTCCTCACAGTCAATTTGGTTTAGTTGAATTTGATTCACTGAATCTCGTGTATCATGGGAGGATGATACAACTCTAGGTACCTTAAAAGAATGTGAATTGTCAACATATGTTTCACTAACACTTAAGGAACTCATGTGAAGCTTGGTTAAATCCATCATTTTTTCAATATCACATGTGCAACCTTTAACCCCTTCACCAGATATGGACAAAATATGATGCCACACCCTAGTGTAGCTTCCCTTAAATACATGGTTGCACAATGTGCACATCCATTCTTCACAACCACCACTATTCTTTTTCTTGTTTTTAGTGATTGTTTTCACATACATTAACAATGGTTTCTTGGAGTTTGTGCTTTGTTGGACTTGGTTTTGGCTTAAAATTGGAATTGGAGTAGAACTTTCTTGCCCCCTAGATTGTGGACTCCCAGTCTCCATGATTTCCCTCGTGGTTAATACACAACATACAATCGTACATTAAAAACATGAAACAATATGTAAATTATTATTAATAAATGAAATTTGTGTCTTTAAACTTTAAAACTTTAAAACTTAGAAATTATAATTTTTTTAAATTTCCAAAAAAAAATCTTTAAAATTTGAACTTGTATACTTTAATTTCAATTGCAGATTCCCTCAAAAATTTTAATCATGGTTTTAAATGCATGACTTCTATCTACTTCTCTAAAGCAGAATTAAATGATGACCACACTTTCTAACCAGAGTTATACCCAAAATTTTACTAACCATTCTAATATGGAATGATTTGCATGTTAAGTTTTCATTGATGCTATATATAGTATATACATTCTAATTTAAGATGTTTCATAAATGATAAATATTACAACATGCAAATTTGAAATATTTCATTTAAGTGAACAAACTATCAAACTCTTACAGATAATAGAGGCTGCAAGAGTTCATTTGTACAAGAGTTCATGAAGAATCTGTAAGAGTTCATTTGTGCGAGAGTTTAAGTGAAATGAACATTTGTGCATCTCTTCAAAATAGTGAATAATTTAATTGTACTTTAGTGAATAATTACAGTTATTAGCACACACAACTTGGCTGAAATACATCACGAATTTCTTTTCTAACACAGGTCGGACAAGCGAAATGGAACTACACAGGTAATAAAGTATGCAGAGAAGAAATATACATGTTTGACAGAGATAATATAGTGTGAAGAGAACAAACACATAGGTTTTACAGAGGTTCAGCGTAATCGAGAACATAAAACTAGAAAAAAGGGAGACAAACTTTAATTAATAATTTGCCTTACCTATTTCATGGAAATTGAAATAGAATCTGAATTGTTGCATGCTAGAGCCGGTTATTTTCTAACTCTCAACTCTATTCATTCTACCTGCCACAACTCTATTCATTCTGAGAATAAAAAATAGAAGATGAAATGTGTAACGAGAATAGGAAACAAAAGATAAATTGTGTAATGTGTGTACAACATTTTCCACCAGAAACCATGCTAATAAAATTACATTAGCACTTGAAAAGTTTACTCCTAAAGTGTAAAGATAAGTGGAAGGATTTAAAAAGAACAGTTAGTTAACTCAGTATATGGATGGATAAGGAGAGTTGATATGTTTTCTAAAAATTTATAATTGAAAATATATAAATCCGAGATGTGAAAAGAGAAATAGTTTGATAGTTGCTTCCCAAATTTTATTAAAAAGAATATATAAATCCAAAACATCAGAAAAACATGAATACTCTGGAAAGTGAAGTTGGTGAAATTCTAGGCCCAATATATAGGCGTGCCATTTCATGCTAACTACTATATGATATTAAAAAGTGTTACAGGTTTGGGCTCATAATGTGAAATGAAGAGCATTAATGAGGCATGTCCCTTTCCAAGTATGGGATGAGTTAAACTTTACTTTTAAGTTAAGTCATAAATACACAGTGCACACACTCTATAACATAAACTGGCCTTTTCGATTCTAAATATTAAGTGAATGTCATTCGTTTTAGAATTATGATTATATCATATGAAGGACTAATCTGTGGGAGAGGTTGTCACGGTCGTGCCGACCATTCAAATCACGTTATAAAACATCAACAAATGCGTGCCTACTATCTATAGCACACGTGATTTTCATGTTCTAGAGTCGGGAAGCTTCAAGCATTATAAATATGAAATTCGAAAATAGATAACGACCTTGAGCATTACAAATATGAAACTCGAAAACAAATCGCTTGTAAACGGAACAGTGACTATTACCTTAACAACTGTAGTCTCACACTCTCTTGAATCTGAAGCCACCTCTCCATGAACGCAACTCGTTAGTCCCTCTCACAGTGCGTCTCACACTCTCGTGAATCTAAAGCCACCTTTCCACGAAATTAATTAATTGTGTATCATCGATGAGAGGGGATCTTTTTATTGGGAATTTACGAGAGATATTTTAGGCTTTAGCCAGAGAGCTTTTAGGCTTTAGTGTGGGAAAAAATTAGCGATTGCTGATTTTTCAATCCGTAAGTGCTCCTTGTTTTATGGAAAGCTTTTACAAGTTCCCAAGATTCCAAAACTAGTCCCAAGCTCATGTTTTTTCATATCGGAATGGTGGGAGAGTTATTAGAAACGTTTTGTTCCAGCTCCTAGGCTCCCTGGAACGCGAGAACATGGGGAACGAAGACTTTCTAAAGGTTGGGAGCGGCCGTGTAACATAGATTCACATAATAAAAATATTTTATTATATTCTTAAAAATATTGATATATGATTAGTTTATGGTTAATCACTGTTATTTGATTTTAATAAACTAAATAATTCTTATCATAAATGATTATATTATGATATAATAAAAATATAAACAATATTCATATAATTATATATATATATATATATATATTATTTATTATGTTATTTACCATGTTGTAATAATAATAATCAAAATTTAAAAATATATTTATTGTATATAATTATTTACTATGTTTAAGAAAATAAAATAATATTAACATAATTATTATTTATTAAAAACAATGTGAAATTTATAATATTTATCAAATTTATTACATGATTATTATATATTATTGTTAAAAATATTATTATTAATAATTAATTTGTAATTGATTACTCTTCTAATAGTAAGACAAACAAAATATATATATGAGACAAATTTTTAAAAAGTTTGTTAAATTATAAATAGAATTTAGAAAAATATGAAAGTTATTATACATTTACCATTCTATATTAGTAATATAATTAAATAGATAGATATTTATCAGTGTTATGTCATTTATTTATACTAGTTAAAAGTATTTCTAACACTAATTTATTAAGTATATTTAAGATGTAAATCAATTTATAATGGAAGTTTACATCCAAAATGAGTTTTTAATTTGGTAGATGTTGTTACAAAATAAATAGTTAAATATTTTAAAATAATGTGACAACATCTCCATCTTATTAAAATTGTAAAATATTATTAAATATAATTAATAATATAACATGAATATAGTATAATTTATAAATATAATATTAATTTTAGTAATATATATATATATATATATATATATATATATATATATATATATATATATATGTGTGTGTGTTTTTATTATTGTATTGTAACTAATAAAAATGATAATCACTATATTTATAATTATTAAGAATTATTAATATCACTTAAATGATTATATATAAATATATGTGTGTAATTGTATGTAGTTTGATATGATTTAAGATTTTTTTGTGAGTACATAGGGAAAACAAATTTAATTTGTCACTAGAGGATCCATGCAAAAATTCTGAGCTATTTGTCTCTCACTATGGATACGGATACGACTAGTAGCAGAGGAAGATATTAGTAGACTAAAAATTTTGAATGATGTTTTTAAATAGTTTTTGGCTTACTAGATAAGAAAAATATATATATTTTTGAGAGTGGCTAGAGAGGCTAACACAAAGAGATGCATGATTTTCATTTTAACAAAATTTGAAAGAAAAAACATACTAATTATCCAGATGGAGTTGGAGCATGTAGCTCCTGTGGAGGAGTGGGAGTTCACTGCCTATTGAGTTGCGCTACTACTGTTGAACTAGAAGGTGGTAGATTATTAATGACTTTGTGAAGGAGGAGGTGGAATTCATCAAGTTGGAGTTGGATGGTGCTCCGAGCTTCTTCCCCAATTTGTAGCATTTTCCCAAAAAACATCTTCAAGTGCCAATAGAGTGCGATGGTTCTCTAGTATTTTGACTCACGACCACATGAGCTTGCCATGTTAGGCACCCAATTGATAATTCCCTAGTCCACCTCTTGCGTTGATGTGAAGGTACATTTTTTTTGAATATCTTCTTCGACCTCTTCAATTTTCTCCTGAATATGCTAAGGAATGGCTTCTTGGAAAGTTGATGTTGTTGTGTAAGACTCTCGTTGGACCGAATGGTGGGAGTCCTTGTTTCCCTATGACTCGAGGATGTTTCCGAAGGTGAGCCTCCGCCTCATCAAAAGACGTTGTTGTATCTTCTCTGTGAATTCAGTGCTCGAGGCCATCCTAGTCTACTAGATGTCCCTCACCTAGACTCTTGAATCCATCCTAGAGAGGATCAAATAAAACAAAAAGGAGAAGTTTTCTATGTAACGATTTTTATTTTCAAACATCAAGAATTGATGGTTCATCACACAAATCTTAGGTTCAATTAGTCGAGAAGTCAACTTACACATGGATATAGTTGGTCAAGGAATCAACTAGCACACTACATCAATTGGTCGATTAGTCAACATGTCTGTCGGTCAGAGAAATGACCAACATTCCAAGATAGTTGGATGACAGATCAAGTATCCCATCAATAAACTATGAGTTGGACACATAGGAGGGCGAGTCGAGCATCCTTGTAGAGTCGAATAGAAAATGTAGATTTGACAGGGTCAACTCTAACAGTTGATGGTTACATGTGGATAAGATCTTCCACATTCTATGGAATTTGGTTAGATCTCAAGACTATAAAAGTTAGACCCCTTTGGTCAGTATCAACACATCGATAAAGTGATCATGGTGATCAAGAGATCAAATATGAATTTTGATGCTCTGATCATAATGTGATGTGCGTAAGTGTTGTAATGGTGTCTTTAGACACCACCTCTGTCTTCGAATTGTTTTGTTCCTCTTTGATTATCTATAGTTATGTGTTTTTTGTTTCGTTTCATGTTCCACCTTATTCCCCAACATAGTATTAGAGTTGATGGTTAAAAACCTCGATCTGTTATTTTCCAACCTTTTTGAGTTAGATTTGTTGTGTGATTGACTCTGGATCAGTGGTTTGCTAATTGGAATGTATTGAAATAGACTATTTTTTCTCTAGATATCGAAGATGGATTCAAAGATTGATCTTGTTGTCTTGAATGGATCGAATTATGCAGTATGGGAACCAGATATGGAAACCCTACTAAAGAGAAAAGGATCATGGCAGTATATGAAGGTTGTGATTCTAGATCCAACACACAATCAGGAAAATTTCATTGTTAATGGAAAGAAGGATGAGGTCGTAGGGATCATCATGACATACATCTCAGGGGAGATTCGATTTCACCTCAGTGGAATTGATTTCCCTCATCAAGTCTAGAAGAAGATGAACTTATTGTTCGACCGAGTCGATGAGAGCCATGTCATGCAGTTAGAGAAAGAGTTGATCTATCTCGATCCTCATTCTTTTGATAGAATGGAGTACTATTTGGTGAGTGTCAAAGAACTCTAGTTGAAATTGGTATAATTTGGAAAGAACCATCAGAAGAAGGATGGACAACTCATCGAGTTGGTCCTGATGAATTTGAGAATACCATTTGATGTGTTTTTTTCGAACTTCTACACCAACTGGAAAGCATGCAAGGAAGGTGGTAATGATTACACCTTTGAATATTTTTGTGGTATTTTCATTACCAATAAGCACATACTACTTGAAGAATGAAATCTTGGTGGTAAACACCAATCCCACTTGCTTAAGAGAAAGAGAAAGATGGATCCTAGGGATATAGTACGATTTGATGCCTCTACATAGAAACTTGCATAACGTGACCAGAAATCATAGAGATAGACAGATGAACCCCAGGGAAGTCAAAATAAGAAGACATGTGAATATTGTGGAAAGAATGGACATGTGGAGAAAGTATTCTATAAGAAGCGAGACTATTTAGAGGAGAAGGTTAAAATCCTTGAAGGAGACATGTATGTTGTATGCTATCCCACTAATAATTTCACCTTCCAAGTCAGAAATTATCAGTCCTTGTTGTCCCATTTTGTGAAGAATGAATGGGTATTCGAATTTGGGTGCACTCATTACATGTATCAGTATGCCTCATTGTTCACATGGTTGAATGAATCTAAGGAGAGGAAAATCTATGTTGTTGATGATTTTTCTTTAGATGTTGTTGGTTAGGGTGATGTTGCTTGTTGACATGGGAGGATTGTTGGTGTCTATCATGTGCCAAATATCAGTGCCAATCTATTTCCTATTGCTTAGTTGACAAAGAAAGGAAATATTGTGGAATTTTGGCCAGATCAGTTCTATGTTCGTTATAGGAAAGTTAATTTTCTTCAATGGGATTCTCGACCCAATGAAGAGTTTGTAAAAAAAAATTGACGTGACATGACCTAACACTGAACCGAATGCACTTGTTTCTCACACTGATGAGAGAAGTCAAATTTTGCATGAGCGACTAGGACATCGGAATTTATAAAGTGTTTAGGCACTGGAAACTCATAACATGGTTATTGGTTTACCAATGGTATTCCCCCTTGAAGGAGTATGTAAGGCTTGTGCTCCTGGGAAGCATCATCGAGAACCATTCTACTCTGAAAAATTGTGGCGAGCATAGAACCTATTGGAACTAGTTCAAAGTGATGTATGTTGTATCAATATACCTTCATTGGTAGGTGCAAGGTACATTTTGAATTTCATTGTTGATGTCTCTCGCTTTACGTGGGTTTACTTTATGAAGAATAAGAACCTTGTCTTTGAAAAGTTCAAGGAATTTCAAGCCTTTGCTGAAAAGAAATGTGGTCGAACCATAAAATGTGTGAGATCAAAAAATGGTGGTGAGTATGTCAATTGACCTTTTCACTCTATCTAGTATTGACTGGAAGTGGTCAATTCCCCACACACCTCAATAGAATGGCATCATAGAACGCAATAATTGAACATTAGTCAAAATGGATAGATGTATAAATTGTAGGATAAATATTTTCCTACTCACTTTTGGGCAGAAGCGGTGTATTGTGTAAATTATCTACTCAATTGCATATGGACTAGAGTTGTTCCTTCCATGAATCCAGTTGAACGATCGTGGGGAAAGAAGCCTTCAGTCAACCACCTCTATGTGTTTGTATGTGTTTCCTGGGCTCACATTTCCGGTGGTTGTAGAAATAAGTTGGATGCAAAGAGTCATTCTTGCATCATGATGGGATAGTCTGAAGAGTTGAAAGTTTATAGACTAGTTGACCCTGTCAAATTCCAAATCATTATCATACAAAATGAATGGTTTGATGATAATTACTCTGGCGTTCAATTGTTGAATGCCTCCTCTGGATTGTTTCAGGACGACTCCTTTGATGTTGTCTCTAACACTTCCATACTTTTGTCGTTTGACTGGAAAGTCGAACATTGTTCTTGTTTCGACTAGACCGTCGACCTTTGCATCAACTTGTTTGACATCCTATGTTTCAATTGGTTCACCGACTGACTAATTTCCAACTTCTGATTGAACTGTTGAAGTGAGCCATAGTTCAACTATTTCTTTTGTACCCAGATGGGATGCCAAGACATTTGAAGTTTCTAGAGTTGAGGCTAGAGATTCCTCCTTCGGACAACAAACTCGAAGTCAAAAGAAACATGACAACATTGCCTTGTTGACTCATGTAATAAAAAACTTATGATATTGTTACCTACTCAAAAGTTGAAGGACAACCTTAATGGGAGTAGGGTATGTAGACATAAATTGATTCTTTGTCGAAGAATCACACTTGGGACTTAGTTCCCCGACTACAAGGAAATAACGTTGTGAAACATTGATGGGTCTACCGGACTAAATTCACCTCTAAAGGTGTTTTTGAGCGACATAAAGCATGTCTCATTGTGAAGGTATTTTCTCAGCAAGAAGGAATCAACTACACTAAAACCTTTTCCCATGTCGTAAATATGAACTCTTTTCAATTGCTTCTTTCCCTTCATGCTCATTTTGGATGGAAAATACATCAGATGGATCTAAAGAGTGCATTTCTTCATTGAGACCTATCTGAAGAGATTTTCATGGAGCAACCACCTAGTTTTTTGAAAAATTTAAATTTGGTTTGTCGACTCAAGAAGTATCTTTATGATTTGAAGAAAACTACCCAAGCTTGGTCTACTAAGATTGACAGTTTCTTTCTTCGAATTGGTTTCAAATGTTGTGAATATGATCATAGCTTGTATGTACTCCATACGAATGGAGACCTTTATTGTTCCTGTATATGTATATGCCTTACTCATTACTTGCAATAATAATGATCTCATCCTTAGATTGAAGAAACAACTTGTTGACTCCTTTCACATGAAAAATCTTGGTACTCTGCATTATTTTTTAGGTCTTCAAGTATTAGCACTTGGTGATGGATTTTTCATTTCTCAGTCTAAATATGTGATGGATCTATTGACACATTTTAAAATGGATAATTGCAAGCCTTGTACTACTCCTTTTCAATATGAGGTAAATCTTACCAAAACATATCAAAATCCTATAGTCGATGCTACTCTTTATCAACTATTGGTAGCCAATATTATCTATTTTACTCGTAGTCGACTTGACATTTCCTTTTTGGTTATTGTGGTTTCTCGGTTTATGAAGGACCCTAAAGAAATCCATTGGAAAATAGTCAAATAAATTGTTTGTTATCTCAAGGGTACCACTCAGTTTGGTATCAAGTATTTTCGAAGTTCATATTCACTAGTCGACTTCATCGACTCCAAATGGGTTGGAGACAATGATGATTAGAATTCCACTTCTAGATATGTGTTTCACTATAACACTGGACCATTGGTTTGGTCATGTAAGAAATGGGAGGTCATCTCTTTGTCGTCTACAAAAGAAGAATATCATGGTGTCATTCAAGCAGGTACTGAAGTAGTGTGGATTCTCCAACTTTTGGTAGAACTTGGTCTTCATGTTCATGCATTGACTACAATCTACTGTGATAACCAGATTGCTATACATGTTTCTAACAATCCTGTTTTCCACAATAAAATGAAGCATGTTGATCTCATTGCCCACTATTTAAGACAATTGGTTCATGAGAACATTGTCTCTCTTGAATATTTCAAAACAAATGACCAAGTTGCTAATATATTTAGTAAACCTTTAGTTGAATCCAAATTTGTCAAGATCTGCATGATGCTTGGGATTCAAGAAGCTGCAATTATGGGGGGAGTGTCATAATGATGTAATTTCACCTCCTGAATATCTATAGACATCTGTTGATGGGGGGGTGTTATAAAATCAAGCATTGGTGGTTCATCACACATATCATGGGTTCAGTTGGTCAAGATGTCAACCTACAATTGGATACAATCGATCGAGTGATTGAATAGCACACTACATCAATATATCGAGCAATCAATGTACCTTTCGGTCGAAAAGTTGACCAACAATCAAATATAGTTAGGCGGTTGATTGACCGACTCAAAAAATGACTACGAGTTGGATGCATAGGTGGTCTGGTTGAGAAACCTTGTAAAGCCAACTGTACAAGGTGGATTTGATGAAGTAAAATCTAACAACTGGTGATTACATGTGGAAAATAACTTCCAAATTCTATGGAAGTTGGTTAGATATTGAGACTGTAAAAAGTAGACACCTTGTGTTATTATCAACACATTGATCAAATGATCATGGTGATCAAAAGATCAAATATGCAATGTGATGTTTTGATCATGGTGTGCTTTTCATAAGTGTTGTAACGATGTCTTTAGACACCACCCATGTCTTTGAATTTATTTGTTCCTCTTCGTTTATCTATAGTTTTGTGTTTTTTGTTTCATGTCACGTTCCACCCTACTCCCCAACATTTTACGCCCTCACATCCAGGGGTAAAAAGAGGAAAAAAATTTCTCCATTTTAGAAAACAAATATGATTTATGTTATACCAAACTATCCATAGATATTTTCCCGCAAATTACTCCCATCAATAATTAGCTCATTTCACCCATATGATATGGCGTATTTATACACCCAAGTACATCATTCTGGCACTTCATATCGAGTGATAATGTTAATACATGAGGCATGAAAATAGTGATCATGGGTTGGTTTGGATAATGGATCATGATTCTTTGGAGTTATGTTTTTTTCCTTGTCTCACATTGGTCGTCATTATTATTCTCTATTTAACTATTATCATGCTTAGGAAAAGTCGTAATATTGGGGGGAATTAATGGGGGTAACGTGTCCATATCCCTTACCATAAATGACATATTTCATTTGTCACCTATCCATTGTCATTTATTTTGGGCTTGGTGTTACATGTAACTCAAAAACGTCTCTACCTCTTAATCCCATGAGAAGAAGGGGATAGAAATCCTAAGGTTGGTGGATATTTGTAAAAAATGATATAGAAAGAGAAAAAATCTCAATTCAAAATGCAGTGAAAATAAACAAATAATAAAAGAAAGAAGCGTGAGCTCTATGCCCTCGCTAAGAGGCCATCACCCCAAGTCTTTTGAAATGAATGCATATCTTATTAAGGACTTAGTAAATCAAATGTTGAAAGCCATAAGAGGTTAAAAATATGAAGAAAAGGGAAATAAAGGATTTGGAAAGACATAGTGTTGAGGAAATGGAATGTCATTACCTAAGCACTCCCTATACAAAGGTGGTCATGAGGATGAATATTATGCATGGTCTTGCATGTCAATGAAATCCACCCCTTGAAGTAAATCCCAATCCATACCATTATCATTGCACAAAGAAGCGTGAGCTCTACGCCCTCGCGTGATGGGCTTCCCTAGAACAAACCTCTTGTTCTTGCTACTGACACACCTAATAGGGCGTAATAATGACCCTCCCATACCTAGACTTGACAAATTACATAATTTTGTAGGAAAGTGTGAATTTTGAATAGGATATTCTATGATATCTATCTAATGGATTTTGTATTAACATTACTCACTTTATATGTTGTGTTTGTATTATGTACCTTTCCTTTGGTCTTCATGATGCCTCTTGTACCACATAAGCCCTCTCCTTGGATGATGATTTCACATGATTGATGACAATTGGATCCTTTGAACTTGTACGGAGGCCATCCCCATCATTTGAGGGAGTTCATTTGGAACTCCTAGGAGGACATTGGAGATTTGATCACATGACTTACCTAGAACATTTGGACATGACCTTGAGGTCATTAATGATGGTACATTCCATACAGAGCATGATTAATTGATGGGACATTTCACCTTTTGAGGAGGATGTTGGGAATTTTATTCAGGATGTTGTACTTGGACGGATTATGTGGCACCTCTCCATGCATGATGGCATCCTTTAGAGATGGGACATTACCCTTTGAAGATGAGATATTTCACTAGGAGCATGGATGTTTCACCTTTATGATGATTGGACACTTTGATGAGACGTTGGGGTTTCCTTGATGATGAAATGGAACCTTTGATAAAGTCACACCCTTTGGATAGTTTGAGGCACCCTTGGAGATGAAACATTACACCATTTCATGGAAATGTTTCACATTTTGTTGCATATGTTCCAATTTTTTAGTGAGACATCCACTCATTGAGGCCACATGTGCCACACGTGTGGGCCTTACAAAACTTTTGAGTGGGACTATTTGTTCTTTGATCTAGTTTAATCCATATTAAAGGAATTGTTGGTTGTCTTAGAGACCTATCGACTCTTACATATCATGGATTATTTATGTATTGTTTCCTTATCCCTAAGGTTTATGAGAGATAAAGGAATTATTGTATTTTTTTAGGGTTTGTATCGTTCGAAGGGTGTTACATCTCTCATATAAATAAGATAAAAATTTCTCAATTTCAAATCATAACAACTTGTGGAAATTTATCACTACTTGTCTACTTCTACTTTTTCTCTTTCATGAAGAATGCTATGGATGGTTAACTAGGGTGACTTCTTTGAGAGCTATGCTTGTGGATATTATACTACTTGGATGACATGGAACTTAAGGTTATGATGGATGGAAGATGTTTTGAGTAACTCAATCATTATTTCTTGGGCCACTAGGAAGGGCATCCCCCTTCCTTGGCCAACTAGTAGAAACTTGTATTTTAATATGATCTCGCTAGTCTGGGAAGCAAGGAATTCTAAAATAATGTACTATGTTAATTTATTATTTGTGTCAGTGCTAATAAGTTTATAGATTTGTAATAAATCCTTCGCCAGTATAGTAAGGAAGGCTATGTCTAAATAAATGGTTATTTAGTTTGTGTCAATTTTAATGCGAGAAACGTCTCTTGCCAGTATGAATGCACAGAGAGTCACAAAATATAAAAGAAACAATTACTTTTGTAAGAAGTCTCCTTGCATTATTAAAGGGGACATTTTTCTCTAATACATTTGAGTAAGTTCTTCTGAATCTTATCGTATCTCTTTTTCTTTGTGTAATAATTTTCTATTGTGTGAGTGTTTGAAATCCTTGCACACCATAGGAACTGGTTCACCCTCTCTTGTGACCACATTTTGAGTGTTGCGTGGGTGTTTGTGAAGGAAATGCACATTGGTTAAACCAGTGCTCCCTCCTTTATTCTCCCCTTTGTTTTAGTTTGTTGTTGGGGCGTTTTTGGGAGTAATGCGAATTTCCAAAGGAAGGCACACCTCTCTCTCTCAGTGAAGCCGCTGGTATTGAATGTTCCCTCCACAAAATTGATGTGCCCTCTATTAAATTAGGTCACCCTTGTTGAGTGTGCCCTCCAATCATATCAATTGGTATTAGAGCTTGTGCCTTGGGGAAGTTTCGACACATCGAGAAGAATGAGAAGACCGAGTTTCATCCACCACATTCACAATTTTTTTTTTTTAGGGGGGGATCTTCATTTCTTTCCTCACGCTCTTTCTAAGAACATCCTAATAAACCTTCTCAGGGTTCTTCTATGCCTTTTCATTGGTGCATCAATCCGCCCTTCTTAGGGTTAATACCATGCCCTCCTTAGGGTCTCTTCAGTGCTTTCATACCATGCTGCCTCGAACAGAAGTATCTAGTGAGGATTCCAGCGCATCAACATCAACTACCGTTGAAGAATTGGCACTAGCTCTCCATGAACTAATTCAACTCCAACAACGTCGAACTCCAGCGACCATGCAACTGGATACTTGTTTTCAGTTACCTAATTTCCCCGGACAAATGAACGGTGAGACAATCGATTCTTGGATCCATAGCCTCTCCACATACTTCAAGACTTCCCCCGAGATGAAAGAATCCACCAAATTGCAGATAGCCAACCTCCAACTCGAAGGAATAGTAACAAATTGGTGGGACACACAATTGTAAAGATTTGAGTTGATCGTGGAGCTTGATGCACCTCCTTCTCCAACAAATGGCACTATTGATTCTTGGGATGCGTTTTGTCATGCATTGTGGGAACGCTTATACCCTCCAGGACATCTTCAGAATATTCTCTCCAAGTGGTTGCAACTTTGCCAACTTTCCACTCAGTCATTTCAAGGATACATCAACGTCTTCTGCAAGTTGCGCATCCAACTCCATATCAGCGAGCCAGACAAGGTATTAATAATTAAGTTTAATTCCGGTCTCTTGTTACCTCTCTGTCAGGAGGTAGATCTTTTGGACAACACTTATCTGGACAAGGATTTCTTATAGGCTTTGGCCACAGAATGTAAGGTGTTCCCTCACATCCGATATTCGCAAAATCAAACCCAGGCTGACAACCCACCTCCTTCTCATCCTCAACCTTATCCTTCTTCCTCTTTGGCGACCAAAAATGCAGTTTGGTGTAATTTTCACAAGACCAACTCCCATAACTCTATCGATTGTCAATCCATTAAAAATATCCACCCCCATAAAACCTTGGTTGCAGAGGTCATGCCCACTGAGTTTTCCGAACAACCAGAAGTCATCTCTCTCACCAACCCCATCGAAGACAACCCATCTGTCATTCTCATGACTACGCCCGAACTGGGTCACACTAATGTTCCCCTCTTTATGCATAACTTCCAAATTACACATGAACTCACCACTCTCATTTTGGACAATGGCAGCCAAAATAATCTAGTCTCCCAAGACTTAGTCCAACATATGCAACTTCCCACCACCCCCCACTCAGATCCATATCAACTTGGATGGGTAGAAAAGGGAGGACGCCACATCACTATCGCCTGGTGTTGCGCTGTAACTTTCTCCATTGACCCCTTCCACGACACTATGGTCTGTGATGTTTCACCTTTAGATTGTGTTGATATCTTACTAGGTCTCCCATACCAACCAGACCGACAAGTCGTGTACCAATCCAAATCCCATCAATACAATCTTCAGCATGAAGGACACACGTTACTTCAACACCTCACACCTCCCCCCCTGCATCCTGGGAAAGAAGAAACTAACCATGTGATTCACCAAAAAGACATATCATTGTGTTTGGCCCGCCATGTTAAGCCAGATAACCTCACTAATTCGACACCTCCTGTCGTACTCCCTCTCCTACCAAAATTTGCAAATGTCTCTCAGCCTCCCACAAGGTTCCCACCCCCTTGATCCATTGCAAACTCCATCGATCTCATTCATGATGCATCATTTCCTAATGCACCATCATCTCGATCTGTTCCCAATGACACTACCGAACTCGAATGAGAAATGGGTGAATTACTCGAATCTAGCCATTGCCAATCCTCCTCCCCCCTGCGCCTCTCTAGCTTTACTTCTTCCAAAGTAGGAGACTATCGAATGTCATCTCCTTACCACTTACCATGCCCTCACCCTCGCCACAATTAAATATCACTACCCCTTACCTGGGATTTCCTCTCAGTTTGCTATAGGAGCGGTGCATAAACAGGGAGGTCACCCAATGAATTACCACTCTGAGACCCTTTACGCAGCCAAATTCCATTACAACAACTACGCCAAAGAATTGTACCTCCTGATGCAGGCTTTGCAGAAGTGGCTCCCTTACAACAGGGCCTCACACTCTTCCACAAACTTCTTCCCTTTCCAGGTTTGTCTTGGCTTTCAGTATCTAGCGCCCACAAAGATGCCTCTCATTTTGACTACGTTGGGATCAACACATCAACACTGAGAACAATAGACTGACCATAGTGGAATTCATAATTTATCACATAAACACACTCCAGTCGCAAATGCCTTGTAAGTAACATCGGATCATGCCAAGCAACATCATGTTTCATACCTGGTCAGTAAACAATGCTAAACTACAGTGACAGGCCAAGTGGATGACAGTCGAGACAGTGCAACGAAAGTTCCCTTAGTTGGTGGAGGAAGTAGGGACGCTTTCGGATCTAAACAGGGAGGAATTGGGCCACCAAGAAGAGAATGCCCCTTTCTTGGCCAACTAGTAGAAAGTTCTATTGTAATATGATCTCGCTAGTCCGGGAAGAAAGGCGTTCTAAAAGAATGTACTATGTTAATTTATGATCCGTGTCAATACTAGTTAATTTATATATTTGTAATAAATCCTTCGTCGGTATAGTAAGCAAGAATATGTCTAAATAAATGGTTATTCAACTTGTGTCAGTTCTTTGCTGCGAGAAACTTCTCTCATGAGTCTAAATGTGCAGAGAGTCACAGAAAATAAAAGCAACAATTACTTTTGTAAGAATTCACCCTGCATTATTAAAGGGGACGTTTTTCTCTAATACATTTGATGAAGTTCTTTCGAATCTTCTCGTATCTTTTTTTTTGCGTCTAATAATTTTTTGTTGTGTGAGTGTTTGAGATCGTTGTGCACCATAGGAATTGGTGTGCCCTCTCTTGTGATCATGTTTTGAGTGTTGCATGGGCATTTGTGAAGGCAATGTGCATTGGTTAAACCAGTGCACCTTCATTTTAGTTTGTTGTTGGGGATTTTTTGGGAGTAATGTGAATTGGCAAAGGAAGGCGCACCTCTCTCTCTCTCAGTGAAGTCGCTGGTATTGAATGTGCCCTCCACAAAACTGATGTTCCCTATATTAAATTGAGTCACCCTTGTTGAGTGTGCCCTCCAATTAGATCATTGCTAGAATTTACTACTTTAGGGTTAAGGTTTATTTAGTGCAAAATTCCATTTTCAACCATAGAAACCAAGATGTCTAGGGTCTTTAGGCATACTATTGACCTAAAATTTACTATCGAAACCCTAATTTATTTTTATAATGTTTTATTACAACGATCTAATGAAAAAATTCTAGGGTTTTACTGTTGATTTTTATTGCTGATATTTTTTTATTTGGTTGGTAAATAAAACCCTAATTTAATCTAGTATTTAGCCCTATAATTTACCACAACATGTTATGATCAAATGACTATCTATTTAACTATTGTGATAAATTTATAGTTGCTGAAAACTCATTGTTACAGTGTTGTTATACACTTTCTATTGGTGATAATTACATATTTTATTGATGAAACAATCTCGTTACTATTAGAGATCAATTATTTTATTGTTGTTATCACATTATTTACTATGTTGGGGACCTCATCGAAACTGATACTTGAATTGGAAAGTCTCTCTTCTCGGCTTAAATCATTTATACTCCAAATCTGTATATTGTCTTATCTCAACACCTTTTATTCACTTTTCTTATCCTTGTCTTGGTTGTAGTGTGAGTAGTCACCCAAGGGGGCCCTAGACTTGATAATGTCTTGCCTAGGAATTCATGGAGGCTATTAGGGAAGCCTCCCTTGTGTTGGGTAACATTCCTTTACTAAAGAGAGGGAAGTTGTTTCCTAAGTGACACTAATGACATCTTCCATGTTCCACTTGCCTTAGTGCCTTATGAAGGCTTTGCACTTGGTGCAAGAATGTGTGGTAACAATGATATCTATTAAAACAAAAATAATAATATTAAATGCCAAATTAAAGTGGTGGTGAAGTGACATTTTTAAATAATTTCATTTTTTTAATTATTACAAAAGGATAATAATATTAAATGGTAAATTAAAGTGGTGACTTGATAACTTTTTTCAAGTTTTTTTTTTTAATTAAATATTTTAATACTAAATATCATTATAAAATATAAATTTTATATTTTAAAAATATAATTAAAAAAATTAAAATATAAATATAAATTTTAAATTTTAATTGAAAAATTAAAATTAATTAAAAAAATTAAAACCTTTAAAAATCCTCATAAAAATCACAAGCAACTAATTGGAAATCAAAATTATTTATCCTAAAAGTAATTAGGATATACTCTCCCATTTGCATCCATTTGCATGTATAATAAAAAAATTGTTAAAAAAAAACCATATACCTAACCATCTAGTTTACATGTATCAATTTTTATGTATGGATTTGATTTCATGTTGTAATTTATTTAATATGGGATTTACTATACTTATGAATAAGTCTCCTAATATAGTATTGGTGGAATTTATTAAATTTAATATGAATTAAATGATGAATAATGAAATAATCGTTCCACGGTGGCAGGATATATTGGCCGAAGCATGCACATGTCATGTACAAGCTTAGAGTGGACACGTCGTCCCAACTCGTCTTGTACGAACTCAAGCCAATAGGGTCATTATGTTGAGGCCATCGTCGATGTCACAGATTCCTGCAAAGGGTTGAATTTAAACCAGTTATTATAAAACTTGAGAATGTTCGTTTTCCACAGACCATATATAATATTCAGAAAATTCGCCTTTAATAATACACTGAATTTTAAAACACTGAATCGATAAATTAAAGCATCAGGATTCAGGCCAGAGCTATCAGCGGCTCACTTGGACATAACTAACTGAAAATGGAGATGAGTAAGAAAACATAGGAAACGAATTTCGGATGAATTATTCCATCATTTAGATTAATCTGAATGGTTTTTGAAATTTTTGCCGCGATATCAAGTAACAAATATGCAACGATGCCAGAAATGGTAATGCACAATTTGCACAAACAATTCGAAGAACGACTTTTTTTTTTTTATGCTAAAAATGTTGTATGGATGCCACAGCTATTTCTCGTCCGCACGAGATTGAAGCACCGTCTATACAGATATAAAGAAAGCTTGCATTCATCACATGCCACTGGCAATTTCCAGTCTACAAGCAGCTGAAAAATCCCCTTCAAATAACATGGCCTGGCTGAGAAAATCTCTGTTTATATAATCGTCAAACTGTATCGCATCCCAGGAATTGTCATACAATGTACACTGTTGATAGTTTTCAAAGTCGTCCTCGAAGTGCCTGTTTTCACCAATGGATTTAAGATCCCGGTTCTCCCGCAAACCCTCGGATGTTTCCTTCGAAGATTGACAGACTTTTTTCTTTAAGTCCAGAACGGGGCTCGGGGGAATGCCGAGCTCGTCGTCTGAAGCCTCCAGGAGATAACACAGATCGACCCCCGACTCCGAAACTAGGGTTTCGCCTTCATTGCCTCTAGAAATATCGGGATCCGCAGAATTATCCCCAGAGATGGAGGAAGGATAAGAAGTGGAACATGTCTCGGCAATCTCCTCCTCCAGGCTTCTCATGACACTGTTTACGAGCTCCTCACTGGGAGCAAATTCTTCTTCTTCGTCGTCTGCTAAGGTTTGATCTAATTGCAATAGATGGAGAAACCAGTCTGTTTCTTCACCGTGGAAGCGTTTCGGCTCCCGGACGTCAATGGAATCTGCCAGAGCCTCGGGCTGCCGGTCACGTTTTCTAAGGGATGCCTCTGTCATGATTGAGAGACGGCCCAGATATTCGAACACGGAATACAACGGTGTTGCAAAGACAAGAGGATGATGATAGTTCTTCTGCAGCCAAGGACTTGCTCTTTTCTGATACGATAGTAGCGGATAGCTGGATTGGCTATATATA
>ML794256.1:0-36929 GCA_009831015.1 Picea engelmannii
TGAAATCTCGAACCACTCTTCTGTTTCCAGTCTCCACGAGACTCTGCCCGATGTCCATATTGTTCATGACAATATGTTGCCTTTCGTATAGTGTCTTCTAAGGTCTTTGGCTCGTCAAATTCAATTCGGTTCCGGTATTCCTTAGGTAGTCCACTGATGAAGCGTTGTGCCTTCGCCTTCTCTGCTTTGAGGTAGGGTACATATCTCAGTAAGTCAAGGAATTTGTTGACATACTCTTCCATAGTAAGTTGTCCCAGTTTGAGTTCATAAAACTTGTTAGCCTTCTCGTCGAAATACCTTTCCGACAAATACTTCTTCCAGAAGTACTTCTCAAACTGTTTCCAAGACAGGTCCTCCTCGCGGATCCCTTTCATATTCTTAAGGTCTTCCCACCAGATGGAAGCTTTTTCGTTTAGATTGAAAGTGGCCACCTGGGCCTTCAAGTTCTCTGAAAAATCATGGACTCTAAAATATTTCTTCAGTCCAAGTAGCCAGGCCTCGGCTTCCTCTCCCTTCTTTATCTCACTGTCGAAGGAGAGCGGTTTGGCCTTCCTGAATTCCTCAAACTTATGACTCTTGGAAGTCTTTTACTTCTTCTGTTTCTTTTGAGAATAGGAACTGGTCCTGCTATTGGAAGAGCCTTCTGAATCACCAGCTTCCTTCTCAGTGGAATCGTTTGGCATTGGTCCTTTACCTCTGGGGTGGACCTTTCTGGATGTGCTTCTCTCAGTGTGGCCACTGACACGACCACGACTCTGCATCTCAGGTTCATGCTGCATTTGTCACTGTAGGTCGGATAAGCTTTGCAGTAGCACTACATTAATTTCGATTTTCTTTTCTTGTTCTTTCATCATCCTTTCATTATCGGCCTTGCAGCTTTGCAATTCGACCATGAGACTCCTCACAGTCTCAGCTAGGCCTGGAGGGGTTCCTATTGCTCTTCTTTCATCAGACTCTTCATCTCTGTTGTGGGAGCCTTCTCCCAACTCTTGGTGAGTCACCATACTCTACGTTTGTAGATTCCCATGGTTGATCATCCGCTTGAGTGAAAAGACAAACGCTGGCTGTTAGTCAAGAGTTAAATTCATTTTTATAAATTGCGCATAAATTCATAACTTCTTTCACTTGCATACATAGACGGGTTCTCATTTTCCAAGTTTTTAATCCTGGACAAGGGAGTTAAGTCAGGAAGTTACTCCTCATAGGAGTGCTTCGAACAAGGTTTATGCGCGACTCGTGCATGAGCCCAATCAGGCCGAGTGTTGTAACCATGCTCTGATACCACTTTGTAACATACCCACTACAACGTAATAAATTTTCATTCTTCCTCAAGGAACAGAATCCCCGAAGTCCTACGGGGGTCTAGTGCAGGCTAGTTCTTCCCTGTTCACTTCCTTGTAATAGATTGGTTAGGACCACAGGCCAAACAAACCGGATGCCTTTTCATGTTTCGTGACTCAGCGATACCATTGAGTCCAATCTTGAAGGTATAATGGCGAGGGGACTTTGGAATGAGACCCTGGCCATAGATCTGGGCGCGCAGATTTTGGCTATCCAGAACTACCCGCCTCTTAATCGACAAAACACTAGCTCCCTTTCTTTAGTCCTTAGTTCGATAGGACCACATACGTGCCTAAATGCAGGCACCTTTTACAACTTGCGACCTCGCGAGCCTTGAGTCAAAGACCCTCAAATTTTCTTCACATATCACCAATACCCGAGATCACGAAATGGGTATAGCTTCCTTCTGTCTGCGTCCTCTACGCATGACCACCGGCTAGGCTAAAATCTAGCTCCTCTCGCTATTCGCCACTTTGTGAGCTCAACGGTTCAACTCTCATTCCTCCCTAATGCGATCCTCCGAGACTTGAAAGTCAGCGAAGGTTGACCTTCCCTTCGCATTGCTCGCAAGTCGCCCCTTCGCGAGTTGTAGCATCAAATCTTGGCACCTTCCCTTCACGAACCCTCGAGAAGCGATATTTAATTTTCCCTCTCGCGTTCTCGCTACTTGTGACTTCGTAAGTCCAAGTGTTGAGCTCTCATGCCCTTCTCCCGCGAATCCCCAAGACACGAGAAGTAAATGGGGCATTGAATCCCTTCTCTAGGCGATGCGTGTCCACCCGTCAATCACGCGGGCCCTACCTGGAAGCTTTTCCATGTGTTCTCTTGGGCTCATCTCTCGGCACATCGCTACTCGCAACTTGAAGCATACAAACTTTGGGCTTTTACCTTGCGAACCTTTGAGTTCGCGAGATCCCCGGATCTCTGCCACCTATCCTCCTTGGATGGACGGTCCTGATCCTTTCGTGGCTTCGCCACTCGCGACTTGGAGCATCCAACCTTTGGGATTTTACCTTGCGAAGCTCCGAGTTTGCGAGATCCCCGATCTCTGCCACCTATCCTCCTCGGATGGACGGTCCTGATCCTTTCATGGCTTCGCCACTTGTGACTTGGAGCATCCAACCTTTGGGCTTTTACCTTGCAACCCTCCGAGTTCGCGAGATCCCCGGATCTCTACCACCTGTCCTCCTTGGATGGATGGTCCTGATCCTTTTGTGGCTTCGCCACTCACGACTTGGAGCATCCAACCTTTGGGATTTTACCTTGAGAACCTCCGAGTTCAAAAGATCCCTATTCACGAGGGCCTAACCCTCATCTATCTCCCTATAGATCTAACGACTGTCGGGTTTTCTAGCTAAGATCTGACGGATCAGATCAGTCCCGATGCCGCGCCCTTTCCCACTACTCCTTGGACGTGGAAAAACCAACGGTCTAGATGTTCTCATGGACCCTGGGGGTCTACAATTCTGATTTCCTCGCTATTCACGAAGATAGAGGAAAAAGGGTTAAGGCAATTCCCTCCCTCGTTTATTCCTTCGATTTAATGGTAGTGAATGACCACAGATCCCCCAATAGGATCTCATCCGTTGATCAATACTTATCCCTATGCTGCTACTTCGGGATGCTAAGAGGGTCATTCCCCTTCGTACAGGGTTGTCAAGGCTTGCACATTCAAGTCCTTTTTCTAGGTTCTTGGTAAACCTTTCTAAGGAGGGAATCTTTGTGAAGAGGTCTATTCCGGGGTATTCCTGGATACAGATAAGGGAAACAAATTCCCGAGAACGGAATCAAGATATGACTTGGTTCAACTTATGCATAATTAGATTCATTTATCAACATAAGCCAAGCATGATTTTTCTATTATAAGCATATACAACTACTAATACTGATCAAAATACCACACAGACCTTCTTATAATGAAAACATTCACAGTTTCACAGCTTATGAGCATAATTATCAGAATACATATATTTTCCAGATACCAGAGGCAAAACACTTATTAGAAATAACACCAGGGTTAATCAACTACTGAGAGGGGTGCTCGTTTCCACCCAACCGTAGGCTCAGTGACTCCCAACGGATTTACCAATAGCCACCCCCGAGCTGAGACCACGATGTTGTTGAGACTGCGTCTCCTTGTCTGCCAGTGACCAGAAGAAAAGGTTGTAATCCTTCCTCTCTGCTATCACTCACTCTACGTAATGCCAGAGTTCCCCTCGCGTCTACCCCCTCAATCGCTTCTGCCATACGCCTTATTCTCTTGCGAGGTTGTGTGTGGCACGATTACCCTCGCGTCGATCAGGCCTGACGACTGTATGGATGGGTGGTTCACCATCCCATCCCTCATCAATCCATCCACCTACCAGTCTGCGAGCCATTAAATTTCAGGGCCAACGAGCCGCTTTTGGTTCTCCGTGCTAGTGGAGTCCAAATACGATATTTTTTTTTTCTTGGTGGAAGTTAACGCCACCTTTTCAGGTGCCTTCCACCGCCATCGTGGTCTCTTTTTCTGCACATCCCCTCATCAGCAGTCCTGCAATAATTTATGAATGTTATTCACATTCATTGACCTCTTCCTCAAGGTCCATTTACATCACATATTCACATTTATGAGTTTGCCATAGTTCTTGGCCAGTCCAGTTATATTTACAAGATGGGGGAAAACAGGGTGTTACAGTGTCCTATCATGAGATTGTTGAATGGTTAGTAACCTTTTGGGGACCAAAAGGTCCTTAGTGGGGAGGTGTGATCCAGAATTAGATCCAGGAGGCTTCTGAGGTCTAGAAAAGGCTCAAAATGAAAGTTCTTGGAATTGAATGAAACCAATTCAATTGTGACCGACTCGTCGTGCTGATTTCGACCATATATTTACTTCCTCAAATGGACGTCATATGAGAGAGTTATCGCACTCTGATCATTTTGCCAAACAAGAAAAAGTCAACAGTAAAAAAAAAGTCAACGCTGACTTCAGGATGATGACATGGCAGATTGACATGTGGCAGAGGCATAGTTGGCAGACCGTACCGTTGACGTGGTAGATATTCAGTATAGTTGATGTGGACCAACCAAGAGGTGCCACATGTCACCACTGAAAGGGTGACACGTGGCACTCGCACAACTGACGTGTCACTCCCGTATGGCGACACATGGCAGAAAAAGAAAGGTAAGGGTGGAAGATAGGTGGTCCAATCATTGATTGACATGTGGAAGGTGTTCTTACATGGCTGATTGCTGACAGGGTAGAGTACGATGCTGACACATGGGCAAATCATTGGTTGACAAGTGGCATCAGTCCAACGAATTAGGAGGTGCCATGTGGCCCAGAATTGGGCCACCACGTGGTACCTAGGTGTTGATCTAAGTTTCATTGCAAAAAAAATTAGTTTTCAAAGGATTCGAACTCAGAATATCCCATGGAAGGCTACACCTTGGCGCCCGGGCATAATTACCATTACACCATTGTGGGACTTATAAATAAAAGTCCGCAAACTTTTATTTAAAGTGCTTGTAGTGTTCAAATGGAAGTGGAAGGGGTTGGGGCTAAGCCCCAGCCCATGGGTTTATCATTCCACATAACCGCTAGGCCTAAATATGGCACCCCACTATGGTTAGTCAACAGTTAAAGTGCAGGATTTTATTGGTGTTAGTCTGGCTCCCGATCCCATGGGGAGACACCATATAACCGGTACTAAGGGTTAGGTTGTTGGCGCGGGGATAAACCCATGGATTTGTGGATTCCCATGTGACTTGGAGATATGGTATGCATGTGGTGGTTAGTGCTTAATATGGGGCACGGTCCTATTACAAGCCACCATGTGACCTTTGCTTTCAAAGATTAAGGCCAGTGCGCAACCCTTTGGGCTGGTGCTTGGACATATATAACTGCCATATGACCATATAAAGGGGAGCACGCCCAATCCAAGGAGGCTTAGCCCATAAATGTTGCATAAAGTGGGTTTTACACTTATATTAGTGTATTTAATTGTCTTAAGCAGCTTATATTGAAGATTTTTGCCCATTTTTGGGAGATATTGGGCCCTTTTTTAGGCCAGATCTTGGGAGGAAGTTGGGGAATGATAACCAAATTTAGGCCTATATAAACCAGGCCTTCTTGAGGCCATGGAGGATATTCAGAGAAGATTTATGATGAAGGAAAGCCAAGCCAAAACCATTTTTATGCAGGGAAGTTGTTGAGGAGCACACCTTTGTGGGCCATTTCTGGGAGCTTTGGTCATCCGATTTGAGTGTCGTTTCTTCTGTTGGTTTCTAGAGATCTTGCAGAACAAGACCAGATTAGTATTGAAGCCTTTTGGCACTATTGTGATGTACTTATTGAGCTTTCAAGATAAATAAATAAGCCTTACCCACTAAGACAAAGGCTCGAAGATGTAGGCGAGATTGCCGAACTCCGTTATCACATTGGTGTTATGGTTTGCTATTGTTTATTGCTTCATTTATGTTATGTACATGTTTATGTGGTTGTGATATATTCTCATATATTCTTCCTCTTTCACTAATCTTCCTTAATTGTTTAATGAATAAATGCATAATAACTCAACCATAGTCATGTAAAAGATCTTTTCGGATCATCAAAGCACATCACAACAATTTTCTCGGAGCTCTAGATTGACGAACTTCGGAAGTAGAGTGGATCAAAAGTCCATGACTACCCAGCATCCCACTGCTAGAAATTACTATGGAACCTCAGGCATATGAGCTCCAAGAATTTGGAGCTTCAGAGCTTCGGGACTTCAAAGGATTTCACATTTGCACACCCCCAACAGCCCGAACTATTAATCTCTGAACACTTCCATGTCAAATTTGGTGACATCATTATGTCCCGTCACCTTGGCGTTATGAAAATTTTTGAAAGTTCTTCCTTTCGTTCCCTTATGAACCATTCTTCTAGATTGTCAAGTCTCCATACTTCACAATTAGCGCCACACGTACACTGGGACCCATGATTTTCGTACTTGAACTAAGATACCAGATAGTCACAACACTTAACACCTTTCAAATTGTGGGGGCATGCAACGACGGTTTGGAGTAACCCTCCTTTCGTCCCGCAATTCTTCTGACGCTGACATGTAACCCCCCTCATAAAACCATGGTTTGGATTGCAGGACCTCCTTGGGGAATTAACTCCCATGCAACTTGGGTCCCTGGAATGCCTCCTGGTCATCGATCTTGATGTATTGTGATCAACGCCAGTGTGGGTTTTCCGACCTTTAACTATGTCATGTAACCTCAGGGCCCACATAGTACAACTGTCAACATTCTAGGTGGGGTCACGTGGTAGGTATATGGTAGGTCCACGTCACCTCCAGGTGATGCATCATGAATCACTACTTCGGCTCTTCGGGGCTTCAGAACTTCAGGCTTCAAGAGTTCTTGCCTCCGCACATACTAATTCTCTCGAACGTCGAAATCCTGAACAATCCAATCTACTAACATGTGTCCCTATTGACGGACGGTCCGGTTTGAATCCCAACTTCAGAGCTTTGGGGGCTTTCTCCCTTCATCACTGTGTTTTCCCCTTTTTAACTTGGCTTGATCCAATGGTAAGGCTTCTCCCCAGATCTACAGTGTAGATCTCCTCTGGGAATTCAGATCTTTGGGCTTCGGGCCTTCTCTTATTTTTTCACCTAACTTCACCGAAGTTGTGAAGTCTGAAGGGCTTCCAGGTTAGCCCTCCTGTACTTTCTCTAAATCTGACGGTCGTGAAGGATTCCCCTTATCCCAAACAAATCCTATGGCCCCAACACCATGAATGTTGTGATTTCTTTCTATGTGGCCATTTCTTAAATTTATTTCCTATGTTCTGAATGAAGTCCAAGTGTTCTTTGAATGCCCTTCTAGCACTCTGGACCTCCTACTCTGAATTTCTTGTTCGTGGCCCCTCCAGGTTTCGAGTAGGAACCATGGGCTCTGAACTTGAATTTTATCCATTTCCAAAACTATTCTTTTCTGAAACTTTTGTTTCAACTTCCACTAGCATGGCCCATCCAGGCTCGGTGTTGAATCCATGGCTCTGATACCAATTTGTAACATCCCTGACCACCGACCCCTTCCAGGTAAAGCTACCCAAACAACCTTATCCTTGCCTTTATTGCTCTGATACCAATTTGTAATGTCCCCAACCACCAACAGGTCGGGCAATGCCACATAGGAACATACATATATATATACATAACATGCATGTCTAATGGATTTAAAACAAATAACAAAGAATTACTGCTACCATACAGACTCTTGTTGGAATTGACAGTAATTCATACATAGATTAATGCAGAAATAACAATAAAATCATACATGCAGTACTCACAGGGACCAATTATCAATTATAACACATGTACATATGCACAACATGTAATTGAACATAGGGATAGGTACTTATATTTCAATTAGAGTACACCAACTGCATGTAGACCTTCCATGAACCTCCCAGCCTTAAACCACGTTGCTCATCACACTTAGCAGTGCGTCACCCCTGAGTTGGGACTAAGCTCCACCCAAGGTAAGGGAATCCTAGACTAGGCTGAGGTTACAAGAGACTGCACAATGCAACTGGAAGGATTATCTCAGAGAGACTTACACCCACTACTCACAGACTCTCATCCCCCACATGCATGTTCCACCCCGGGAATATGCACCTTCATTGTTCCACAGTCCATCAGTTGCTCCACTTCCCTTTTCAAGGTCTCAGCAATAAGCCGTATAAGGAATTCTAAGAGCTCCGAAGCTGGTGATGGGCTCTCTCTAGGAGAAAATCACTTCCCAACAAACTCTCTCACCTAGAGAGAGCTGCTCATAGGCCTGACAACTTGCCTCTTCAACCACGGGCTCGACAACCCACTTCTTCAACCATGGGCCTGACAACTCGCTTCTTCAACTAGCTTCCACTCAGTTTCCAGCAAGGTGAGGACAACAACAAAGCTCAATAAATATCAGGGAATGGAAACAACCACAATTCAGTAAGGCACAACATGGTTTTGGCAAGTACAAATATGTTGGGATTCACAGGAACACACAGGTCAGCTTCACAATTTATTGGTTTGAGTGATGCAAGAAAGATGCATAAGATGACGATGAAGACCAAGTGAGTTAGGCCGAGGATGGGAGAATGGAACGTGAACCCCCCCAACAAGATGAATTTCTAGCTTAAACTACATGTGCCTGAGCCGACACCTATCGCCCATGAGGCACGTTCATTTCCATTTGGAAGTCACCCGTCCTCCCAAAGGAACTTAGGATAAAAACATGTCCTTCTAATCAACTTTTGGAATAATAATAAATTATTAATCTCTTGGACATAAGCCCTTAGGCTTAGCCCCTCTTTCCAACCTCTCATCCCCCTCTCCCTTACCCAACCTAGTGGAGCTTCGTCCCCCATCACTCTTTTTTTGTGGTCGGTCTATACACAATGATGTATAAATTTGATTAATGATCTGCATAATTACATATACAAAAATCAGGCTTATGGCCTTTAACGTCTAGGCTCTCTAGCCTAATAACACATAAGCCTACCAACTTATCAACACTTGGCTCACCAGCCTACAAACATCAATACATTTCACAAGGGCTCGGCCTGGGGTATTATAGGATCCCTTCCATAATAGGATCCATTGTATGGTGTTTCCCTACCTCAAAGGTTTTCTATAATAAAGTGTGGTTTTCATATATTCTTCTTGGATCTATTCTAGTGTATTTTGTATTAAGATCTATTCAGGTACTTAACACCATGGCCAATAGTCAATCCATATAGCTTTCAAAAGTCTAGAAGTCTATTGGCTTACCTAGAGGGAAACCATACTAGTTGATTGACAAAATGGAACATGAGTAACAGAGTTTTAAAAATATTTGACACTACCAAAAGATGACACAAGTAAACTAGATAAGACATGTAAACTATAATAAGCAAGAAAAACCAAAAAACCTGAGACTACTGCAAACAAATCAATTGTCCAAATTATAAACATGGGGTGCAACCTTGGGTCATTTCACATCAACCTTGGCATCCAAATGAGAAGGAAAAACTTCCAAGGATTATCCATCACTCTTTACCAAGTGAAGAGTGCCTCCATTTCTTTCAACCAACCAGAAGACCATAGATATCAGTAATTTGTTCCGTCCCTCGAAGACTTCCAAACATTGGATGAGTTTCTTATAATCATGTTCTTTGGGAAGTATTCCTACTGCCACCATGGTTTTAACATGCCAATATAATTCTAGAGTCCCATGAAAATTGGTATGTTTATTTCTAGTGCATCCCAGATCAGAGACTATGTCCCCCACCTGCTCATCAACCTCGACATCCTCATGGTAAGCATACACAAGCTGAACCTCCTCCTCCACAAGATCCATAATCTCCTTTGCAACAAATGAGACAGAGCATTGGTAATGGCCAATCACAACCTCTGTTGCGAGAGTATCCTTGGTTTTACAACCCGAGGAAGATGTGACATCACCCTTTCTTGGAGCCATAGAAAACTAGAATCCAAAATACCAATCTAGCTAGACACAACCAGAAGGGAAAACAACAACAAGAATAACCCTTTAGGATGAATACATACTTGCGAAAATAAGATTCCTACCATGCTCTGCCATAATAAAGGTTCGTACCAGTCCGAATAGGTTCTCAATCATCAAAACAGGAAGGGTTTCCATCACCAACACTGACAACCCCTGAATCCTGCTCACTTCATTTTCTTTCTCACACAAGCCTTGAGCAGAACATGAAATGTTATGATCAAACATGGAGGAATGGACAAGGGACACGATCGAGAGAATACAACCTTCATCACCCTCCCCTGTGTCGTATTGATGGCCCATAACATTTCCATTTATCACTTGTGTGTGGCTTGTCACGCCATTTGTCACCCCATGTAACACACTCCACCCCTAAGTACCCTTTTTAGGGATGGGGCATCAAAATTCATCTTTCCTTAATCATCTTGAATCCTCTTCTCGAGATCTCTATCACCTTATGCTCATCAATAGATTTCCAACCACAGTTACCATGCTCAATTATGAGCTTTGGATTGGAATGTATTCCCTTCTGAAGTTCTGTGAGCATCATTGGTGAAAGGCCATGTGGTGCCCATGTGGATTCACCTCATTCGTACTATCCCAAATTTCCCCAAAATCCCGAAGCTCCCTAGCGCTCCTGCATCTATGGTGGAAATCCATCCACCGTTAAATCCACCAAAGGGACTTCATCCTTGTTTAATGTACAGGGTTATGGGAATTCGATGTTCGGTGCTTCGACGCTAAATGCCCCTTTTTCTTTCTATGTGCATATCCTCCGGAGTCCCGAAATCCTAAACTCCTAAAGGACCCTGAAATCTTTCCATGTGGCTCCGGCCTTCGACCCTTTCAGCTTATCTAAGATACTACACACCAAACCATTCCCAGACTCCCAAAGGGTCCACCCTTACATGTGATGGCACATTAAATGCAGAGGCAAGGACAAGTGGGTCCCAAGTACTCCTCCCGCTATTAAGCCAAGTGAGTATGTGCCAGGGGGGATGACACATGACAAGGCAATGATGGCACATGTCACATTCTAATGAGCACATAGGGTCCGTGAAAAGCATGAATCAAGGTGACACATGGCACGTTGAATTTGGCTCCATGTCACCCTGGGTGGCATCGATGTGCCACATCATTCCGGACTAACAACCTTCCAACACCCTTTAGATCTCATGGTTGAGATGTGTCCATGTGATCTGTAGATCTATGACCTTCGTTTCTTCGTAAATTTGATGTTCGGGAAATCCATTGTGTAACTTCCTCTTCGCTCCTAGAGTGGTCAGCGTCAATCTGACCATGGCCTAGATCTAACAGTCATGGGAGATCTTGAAGCGTCCCTGGATCTACGTTCTGCGTCACTTCGCAAGTTCGGTGTTAGAGGATTCCTTCCACTTAACAATCCTTTTCACCTGGAGTGGTCAACGTTAGGTTGAATGCGACATAGATCCAACGGTCAGGGAAGATCACAAAGTATCCCTAGATCTACGGTTTGCATCACTTCACGAGTTCGACATTCGGGGGTTCTACTCGCTTAATACTCCTTTTCTTCCAGAGTAGGACTTCACCGAAGTGATACACGGGAATCCTTCCACTGGTGGATCAGACGGTTGAGAGGGGTTCTCAATGGACTCCCCAGATCAATGACTCACAACTCTAATTCAAGTGTCCCTTGGTCTCAATATTAGGCCACTCCTAGAGAGACATCTATCAACTCGAAACACATTGGCAAGATACGTGGAACATGACTCAGGTCATTGACATATCCTTTCTCTGCCACAAAGCCACCACACATGATATCATCATTGCTCAACACATGGACCCCACACATGCTCTTGACGTGATACTCATGTCCCCACGATCAGACGGTCGAGAGGGATCGCGAAGGATCCGTAGATCGACGACCCACAATACTTAGCAACTCTAGAATTTAGGGGATTTTGTGTTATAACACCTCTATTCTCCTGAAGTGGTCAATGTTAAACTAACCATGGCAATGATCCATTGTTCAGGGGAGATCCTGAATACCCTCATATCTATAGCTCGCATTATTTCATGACCGAGAAGAGGATTTGGGTTTAGAAAGGGGACGAATCCCATGTTTATAGGTAACTAACCACCAGTTGTCGATCATCCGTCAAGATACCGAATGGATAGGTCACCTTCGACACATTTGGATGTTGCAGTGTTCATTCGCCCTGGAGTTCCAGACTCTCAGAGTCCCGAACAACTTAGCTCCTTTTTTAGTGTAGTGAAGGGTTCCATGGCCCTGGTCCTATGGAACTTTTTCAAGCACCGGAGGATACACTCTTTAACTCTTAGCCAAGACTTGGATTAAGGTCATGGGCATGAGCCCGTGGTCTCTTGTCTGAGGGCATGAGCTCGTGGTCTCTTGGACAACTGGTTTGAAAGGAGTTCCCTCTAATTCACAATACTTAAGTTCTAAAATAGGGGGAGGTATTTTCAAACAATCCCATAGGCCAAGCTTGTCACCTTACACCCATTCAAATGCAACATATTACATAAGAGAAATAAGCATTATAACCATTAATTTCACGCAAAGCATAATTAATCACAATTACAGACATTCAAATCATGCATTTCAATCCAAGTGCACATGGTAAACGAAATACTTATCTATTACAGTCGATCACTAACCAATTGACTATGGGTGTTCGCCTTTCCACCCAACCATAGGCTTAGAGGCATTCATTCTTAGAATTATGGCCATCCCCGTGCCAATCCATGATATCACTAGAGAACTTTTTTAGTTTCTCAAAGACTCTCTCTCTGTCACAACAACTCTTGCAATTCCTCATAGACTCTCTCTCTGTGTCACGAGCTCTACAAGGTTTATCAGATGCTCCCTCAACATCAAGCTCCTGATATTTTGCTCAGGTCATGTTTTATTCAAATTCTCAGAGATCCTTTCTCTTGTTCTCTCCAGTAACTAGAACAACTTATCAAGCTTCTAGTTCTTCTTCTCAACTAGAGATCCTCATGCATTCTTCCTCTTTCCTTTTGCATATCTGGGTTGCGCATTCCCCTCCCAGTGCGTCTCCTTCTTGTCTGTCTTCATGTGTATTATTTCACACTTTTCTCCTCCTTAGGAAGGTTCTAGACCTGTCATGTTCCTTCTGTCAGAAGGAAACTCATATCAGTCTGGATTTGCATGAAAAACTGCCCTCTGTGGTACTTCGGGTTGACAGTTTTTTATCTCCCTAGCTAGACCCTCCATGCTTCCATTCATTGGGGTAGTTGATTGTTCAACCACCATTCCTTTTCTTGTTAACCAATTTCTCCTTGGGATCAAGATGAGGCTTATTATTTCAGCAAGGAGAAATTTGGGTCATTTTGACATAATGAACCCTCTCCATAGTTTCCTCACTCTTTCTCATCTAGTGATATCATGGCCAGTACTTCAAGGCTTCACCCCCCACAGTCAGTTATTGGAAGTCTAGACAATAATACATTTACATTGTTCACATTCCATAGCATGTTAATCATAATTAATGATTAATTACAAGCTGGGGGAAACAGGGGTATTACAATCCTCTCCCCCTTAAAAAGGAACACCATCCTCGATGTTCTTTCTCAGTAACACCCATCATGCCTTTTTCATTCAGTTGTTTTAGAAATATTGATCCTCTTTCTTGGTCAGGTCCTTTCCAGACTCTTGTTCTTTCTCACCTGCCTTCAATAATCTTGGACAACAAGCATATTAATCACAATTTCATGCGGAAACATTTTATTGTTGTGCAAAATTCAAGAGGGAAAATTTCAAAATCTAGCACAATACTTATCTGTGCAGTTCATGGATTTGCATCCACATGGCTATTGTTATCTTGGCTCACTGTTTTTCCTAGACATACCCATTGTGTGCATGATCCCAATCAATAGTTTATAAGAATTATCAAAGTCTCATCTTCCTTGCGGTCACTCATCCTCCAGGACCAAGCTCAAGCATCCCCTTCTCTGTTATTCAGTTCCTCAGGCAATCCATCTTGCCTTGCCAAGGATTTATCGCACAAGAATATTTCTAAAGACTTCATTGAGGATTACAGTCAAGGCGTCCCTGAGACTTTCTCTATTGAGGCATCCCTCCGGCTTGTGTTTCCACAACATAACATATTCTAGGTCGATAATGGCTTACCACAGAGTTCTCATGTTTCAACAATATCCTTTTTCATTCTTTCCATCTTGAAAACCTTCACTCGTCCTCCTGAGATAGATCTTTTTCATCTCACCTATATCACAGGTATACAAAAATTATGAGATATTATCATTAATTTCAAATTCATAATTTTCTTGTAAATCTATCACCCACAAATTTCCAAATTCCACACTTATTTTTAGATCTGTTCCGCACAAGAACCAGATTCACAAGTATGGGATTTTTCTTCCCATAGCAGTCTCGCTCAATAGGCAATTAGTCTTCCTTATGGGCTTACAATGTTGCCATATCCAAGACCATTTTTCTTCCTACAATTTCAACATTCCTCGACCAAACAAATTGTTAGTTTTCTTGCACATTATATTTTCAACACTATGCATACTAACAATCCAAGTCATTTTCATCTATTCAAGGGCACAAACCAAAAGGAAATATGAGTGGAAGACTAAAAAATGAAGGTTGACCATTCTGATAACTGAATGGTAATGTGCAGAATGCATAGGTTCATGACTCATGATGAACAAAAAGGTATGCTATTAGAGCATGTTGATGTATCCAATAGGTTAGGGCAAGCCTAACCAAGGCTTCTCAAGGAAAGGAGCAAGAAAATCCCAACAGGGAGTAGATTGCATAAGCAAAGAAGGAGAAAAAGGGGGAATCATTTTCTCACCCTAAAAGCTCTGAATTATTTAACAGGGTTGTAATCCTTAGAAGAGTAGTTGTGGAAACAAGTACATCTAGAAAAAGGGGGAAATAAACCAATGAGTAAGTTCGAATGAATAGGCTTGGTTAAGATGTGATAAGTAAAGGCAGTGAGGCCTTGGGAAAATAACTTAGTTGGACTGAAAGTCTAGGACTATGTGGAAGGAGTAGAGGAGGGAAGAGTTCCTTGACCCCTTCCTTGATTGTTTATTGTATTTCTCTGGTACGATAAATTGATTTACTAATGCAAGTAAGTGTTTTGGCATAGGGATGTTGATGGTTGTTGTTAGGTGGAAATATTGTCATTTAATTCCATTGTAGTATTTGCCCAACTATTTGATTTTTATATCCGAGGTTTGTAGGCTTACGAAGCACACACACTATATATGAAGGACTGAAGTAGAAATAATCTAATCTAAATTGTTGAAATGAAATTAATCTAGGAAAGCATCGAAAGACTAACTAGAAAAGCAAGAAATTAAATAAGGGAAAAACAATACAACATGTGAAGAGTTGAACGACAAAAGACATATGTGAGCTCACACAATATATCAATCTCAAATTATATTACAAGAGTCAAATGACAAAGCATGAAAGAATAAGAAAGCTAAGAATCAAAGTTAAGAATCCCCTTCTCCTAATCACAAAACTAAATTATGAATTACATGATCTCTTATGAATAACATCCTCCAATTATGAATAACATGATCTTGCCCCCCTTCATGAAGAGAGACAACTCTCTTATATACATGAAAGTCTTGAAGAGTGTCATAATTACAGATCCACTATTCTCTCAACTTATTCCTTCAAATCCTCCACTCATATTTTGGATAAGATATCCTATCAAAATCTCCATGATCTTCTCCTTTGAATATGCTTGAATGATTGTCCCAAATATTCTTCAAATCTTCAATGCTTGAAGATGAAATTCGAATTTGAGGCTAGGTGGTAATATTTGACTTTGTTGAAATCTTCACATATGCCTACACACATCATCAAACTCATCCAACCTTGATATATAATGAAAATATGTCATTTTTCTAAGATTTAATCATAAAATCACTTATAATACTAAAATGAATACAATGGAAAATAATAAGGAGAAACCCACATGTATGTATGGAAATGGTATGATAGAAGGTTAATGGGAAAATGAAATGTAAGGAATAATGAAGGTAAAGGTGGATGAAAATAGGACATTTCTGAGGCCCAACAGTTGTATGATTATATATTACAATTGAAAATTGGATTGTGATTGCACTAGCTGACACATTGAGTAATGTGGTAGAGTGCATAGAGATATATTGGGGAATATCTGAAAACGTTTTATTGATTTAAATGCTATGATACATGCATTTTTTTTTACATGATGACTAATATATATATATATATATATATATATTTGTGATGCATGTCATGTATAAGAAATGAATATATATATATATATATATATATTTGTGATGCATGTCATGTATAAGAAATGATTGGAGTTGTTGGGGAAGGACAATTGCCAATGGTAGATAACCTATGATAAAGGACTCTGTTCTCCTGACAAAGTCTTAACATAGTTCCTCCACAAGGAAATCCTTCAACATGCCACTTCCTTATTGCATATACTTCACTATCTATGATGGCCTCAACGTTGAGTTAGCTTCAGTTGTTTATCAAATATTCCATAAGGAATATAAACATGCATCTTTGTTTTGCATCCAGATTATTTATCCACACATATTCCTTGTTTTTTTTAACTTACATCCATGATGCACTTAACTACATGCATAATCATAATCCTATGCGTATCTATCATAGGTATATTTTGAAGCTCACATACATCTTTACATTAACATATTTTAACTCATGATTGTTCACAATTGTTCTCATGCGGTCCTCAAAGGAATAATCATGTTGCCTTTTATCATGACAACAGAGCATCCTTGTTCATTTACTCTCACATCTATTTATACTATCCCTTCATGAGGGAATGGAACACATTCCCCTCTGTTATCACATGATGTTGTCTAGAGTCTTATGTGTTCGTTGTTAATACTTAAATTTGTAATTGTTTCCCTGTCTCTCTTTCCCTATCGTATGCCAAGTCTCAAAGTTTTTTCCCCCTTCGACTGGTAACATCATTTTTTGTTTGCCCCTTTTGTGTTTAAGTTCCCTGGTCTCCCTTAATGTCTTATCCGGAAGGAGTCTCAGCCCCAAGCCCCTCTGTTTTTCCAGTCATGGTCTCCCTGTTTTCCCCAACCCACAACAATTGTCCAAGTCCTTATTTACACAGGCCACAGCCATGGACACAAAGCACAACTTTCATAATAGTCCATTTCAGGCTCAAAATGCAAGCAACAGGAAGTTTTAATATTTCAGCGGTGAAGATTCAGGAGCAGTTCAAATCAGCGGCTCATGGGAATTCAGAAGTCCAAAATTACACAAAATATAGCTCTAGAGAAAAAGGTCTGAAGTCCCAAGGCCCAAAACGAGCATGAGCCGTCGATATTGAGGGGGATAGGTGGCATCCAATCCAGAGTGTTCGGGGAAATGAGCTTCGGGAGATTCGAAGTGAGAAGTGCATAAAACTCCCGAAGAGATGAAGCCCAGACTCCCAAATCAATTGTGGACCGTTGATCTCAAAATCAATCAGAGCCATTGATCTTGGTGGCAGTGCCTCAGGAAGCCCCTAAGAGCCACATTCCCAAAATAAAATCTGAGCCATCAAAAGCCGAGGAAACGTAGAAGCAGATCCCTCGCTTCAGGGTTCGACGCTCCAGATAATCATGGAATCTAAGCTTCGAAAAGTGCCAAAGCTGCTAAAGTCCCGAAGTGAATCTGGACCATCCATTGACGGGGACATGCGGTAGCAAATCATTCACTTCAGAATTTTTCCTCCGAGAGAATTTTCATGTTTCACATTCAAGCACTCGAAGGCCGAAGGACCTAAGTAAATATTAGCCGTCGATCTACGAGGGCCATGCGTCAACAAATCGCCAGCTCTGGGTAAAAGCACTAAGGGAAAATGAGGTTTGAGATTTTATTTTCCTGAAGTTTGGAGCCACGAAGGGATCTCAACCTTTGATCTCTGCAGGCCACGTGTCATTAGATCCTTAAATCCAAATGTTTTTCTTCTAGGGAAGAATAAGTTTGAGTGTTGATTTTCCCAGAGCCCGGAAACCTGAAGGGATCATAGCCGTCAAAATCATGAGGCCACGCCTCAGTGTATTGTCAACTCCGGGTAAAAGAACATAGAGGAGGATGAGGTTTGATATTTGATTTTCCTAGAGGCTAGAGTCCCGAAGGGATCGTAGCCGTCAAAATCAGGAGTCCACACGTTAGTGGATCGTCAACTCCGGGTAGAAGCACATAGAGAAGCCAAAGGAAAAGGATCTAGTGCCTGAGCCCTAGAGCACCAATTTCATGGCAACCATCAACACAAACATGTGGAATCCATCTAGCGCTGACACATGGCACTCATTTCAAGCATTTTAGACATGCTTTCATCCTGTTTTTGAGTGACACATGTCACCTCTTTGTCTGTGAAATATCAACATGGTGATGTCAGGCCTCCACGTCAGATCATCCTCCAAGAGTTGTTATTGTTCAGCGCCAAAAGTAGCACCCCATCCCAAGGCACACTTTTGGCAGATCCTAAAGTTGGTGGGCGATTAAGCTTGGCAGTGGCACTAAATCTGGAAGGTGTGCCTAGATCTCATATCAGGACTAGATCTACAGCCACAGTCCATTGCAGGGACGCAACATACTCGGGTGATAATTTTCTTAAGTGGTCCCACAATGGAAACCATGGTATGGAAAAAGTGTTACATGGCGAAAGATGGTGGATTGCAGGCCCAAAAGTGGTTTGAACCCAAATCACCTTTGAGCAGCCCCCCAATCACGTGTTTATATGGAAACCTATTCGATAACAACACATGGTCGTCCCCTAAGCATTAGGTCTCATTCAATCTCCGAAGAAAAGCAGTTAATGGAAGGTAGGTTTGGTGGTTGAAACCTCGTCTCACCCCATTAATGGAAGGCGTGGGGGGATCTGGAGCTGTCAGCCCGTGGTACCTCTATGAGCAGATTTTCCTACCAACCCATGTCAATCTGAGCTCACGTCCAACAGAGAGATGCACGTTCAGTCTGATAGAAGAACTCATCGATGCAAAGCTTTGATTTTAGTGGCCAGGTCACACTCTTGGTAGTGGTGAATTGTTCTGAGTATAAATAGTTAGTTTTGATATTCTCTTAAGGTCATCAACTGGTTGAGCAGAGCTCCCTATCTTGTAATGTTTTGATGCGAGAACTGTTCTTTGGTTATGTATCAAATTTGAGACTTTCATGTTAATAGAAGTCAACTTCTTTCCATCTCTCTGTAAAAACTGTGTTAAAACACTCAAGCATGGAGGATCTAGTCAAGGGTTGTTATGTTGTTGTAATGTAGGTTTGATTACAGTGGTATCATGACCAGTTTTAGTCAGGTCCCCTGTTATCTTTTTCCCTCTTACACTGAATGGTTCGGGCATGGAGGATCCAGTCGAGTTGTTGTAGCTACATTGTGATGTAGGTTTGATCATTGTGTTGTTGTGACTGTGTTGTTTGGACATATTTCAGTGTCTATATCTTGAGCTCAAGAGTGATCTTGAGTATGAGTTTTTCTTATCCAACCTACTTGAAAGGTTGATGCCCATATCAGTCTTGTTCACCTTTCTCACTAAGTCTTCCCTCTGCTCACCATTAAACTCAATTCACTGACTGAATTTAATGTGGCCCTCACTTCCCTGTGCATTTCTTGTCCAGTTATGTGTTGAACATCATTCATATTTTGAGTTTTGTCCATTGACCTACACTCATATAAAACCAACATCCACCAAAAAATCTGATGGGTATTAGGCTTATCCTCCCGCAATCTAAGGGTGACTCTCAATGATAACACCCTCAAGATATCATTCAAAATGAAACTTTCACGACTCTTCAGAATAGATTCATCCATGCATCCATGGTATTCATTCAATCTTGGCAACTGAAATTCTTGCCTTACATTTCACTCATCCAAGCAGTCATATCGTGCCTTTAGTATACATATATTCTTACATCATACATGTGCATCACTTGCACATTTAATATCACTCATATATATTTGGTCTTAACATCAGTCTTTATATCAAGAAACCTCACAATGCATTAAATCCATGCACTCAAGCATATATATACACATAGCCCAAACATTCATCATGCAAGCTCATTGCTTGCACCTTTTCCATGTCATTCATACACATAGACATATCAGACTTCCAGATCCTCCTCCCAAGGATCTTGTTGCCATCCTTATGACAAGCCTCATAGAGACACTCAACACTGAGCTTCCCTCTCAGTTGAGAGTTTGTAGTCATATTATTCTTTTAAGCATGTATACACATACTTGTATATATGTAGGTGCATCACTTGCACCTTTTTACCTCATTCATTCACATTGATATTTTAGTTTTAATATTCGTGTTCTTTAGTGATGGATTACAGCCAATCATATGACTAGTATCACAGTCATAATTCATACTGATGTTGCCCTCTCTACATGGGAATAACCAACAAGGGTCACTTTTCCCCTCTCTATTGTAAAACCTTCCATGATTCAGAATCCAGATAGGTAGTTATTGTATCACTCAAGGCAGTAAGATAACCACTTCTAGTATCTTCTTCATGCCTAAATTCATTCTTGGTCAACAAATCTCTACAAGGGAATCTTTTCCTAAACTCCCTCTTATAGCTATCTGAGCATACAAATCCATATCCATATGGCTACCATCACCTATGAATGTCAATATGATCCATTGGTCATCCAAAGGTGTTTTGACACCTCCTTAATCATACCTTGCTTCTGTCTCTCATTAATCTTTATAGTCCTATCTTATTAAGGTAATAGGCTGCAACATTATCAACATTTAATTCCTGCTAACATAGGGTAATTGTCATCAAAAGGTCCATTAGTAGACCATACCTTACAACCTACCATAGGTTACAACACACCCAATTTGCATGTTCAATATTTTTCCATATGCATCCAAGTTTTTATTATTAATTCCCCTCGTCATAATCCCACTTTTGTAGGATTGACTATCATTTCTCCAAAATAAATGATGGGATTCTTCTACCACAGTCTAGCATGATTCAATTTCATTGGATAAAATCTCCATTGCTTTTTAATTTTCATCCTTCTCCTCAAGGAACTTATGCAGATAATTTTCGTACGACAGTAATACTCTCAATGGGCTCATCTTAACATTGGTGAACTAGTCTCATGATTGTTCCCCAGCCCATCCAGGCCTGTGTTTGAATCATGCTCTGCTAGATAGGGAAGAGTTCCCTCTCCCTTAAATTTTTCTAATAAAGAAAATAATCACTTGACTCTTTCGTGAGCCAAAGCAGGACATGTGTTGTTTCCCTCTTTTATACCAATTTGTAACACACTCGACCCATAAGTACCATTTTTAGGGATGGGGCATCAAAACTCCACTTTCCTTAATCATCTTGAATCCTCTTCTCGAGATCTCCATCACCTTCTACTCGTCAAGAGATTTCCAATCACCGTTACCATGCTCAATTTCGAGCTCTGGATTGGAAGTTATGCCCTTTTGAAGTTCTTCGAGCATCATTGGTCAAAGGCTACATGGCACCCATGTGGATTCACCTCATTCGTACTATCCCAAGGTTCCTTGAAGTCCCAGATCTCCCTAGCACTCCTGCATCTATGGTGGAAATCCATCCACCATTAAATCCCCCAACAAGACTTTTCCCTCGTTTAACGTACAGGGTTACGAGAATTCGACGTTCGGTGCTTCGACAATGAACACCCTATTTTCTTTCTATGTGCATATCCTCTAGAGTCCCAAAATATCGAACTCTTGAAGGACCCCAAAATCTATCCACGTGGCTCCGGCCTTCGGCCCTTTCAGCTTATCTAAGATACTACACCCCAAACCCCCAGAGTCCCAGATTCCTGGACTCCCAAAGGGTCCACCCTTACATGTGTTGGCACATTAAATGCAAAGGCAAGGACAGGTGGGTCTTGATTACTCCACCCACTATTAGGAAAAGCGAGTATGTGCTAGGGGGATGACACGCGACAAGGTAGTGATGACATGTGGCCCCATCATTGGGTGACATGTGTCACATTCTAATGGGCACATAGGGTCTGTGAAAAACAAGAATCAAAGTGACATGTGGCACATCAAACGTGGATCCATGTCACCCTGGGTGACGTCAACGTGCCATGTCACTTTAGACTGACAACCTTCCAACGCCCCTTAGATATCACAGTCCATATCTGTCCACGTAGATCCATAGATCTACGGCCTTCATTGCTTCATAACTTTGGTGCTCGGGGAATCTGTTGTGTAACTTCCTGTTCACTCCCAGAGTGGTCAATGTTGGGATGACCACGGTCTAGATCTAATGGTCATGGGAGATCCCAAAGCATCCGCGGATCTACAGTCTGTGTCACTTTGTGAGTTTGGTGTTCGGGGATTCCTTCCACTTAAAACTCCTTTTCACCCATAGTGGTAAACGTTGGGATGACTACGATGTAGATCCAACGGTCAAGGAATATCCTGAATTGTCCCTAGATCTATGGTCTGCTTCACTTTGCGAGTTCGGAATTCGAGGGTTCTACCCTCTTAATACTCCTTTTCTCTCGGAGTAGGACTTCACCGAAGTGCTACACGTGAATCCTTCCACTAGTGGATCAGACTGTTGGGAGGGGTTCTCAATGGACTCCCTAGATCAATGACTTACAACTCTATCTCAAGGATCCCTTGGTCTCAATATTAGGTATAGAGACACCTGTCAACCTGAAACACGCTAGAAATATACGTGGCACATGCCTTAGGTCATCGACATATCTTTTCTCTGCCACAAAGCTTCCACACATGGCATCACCATTGCTCAACATGTGGATCCCCATGTGCTCTCAACGTGATATGCACATCCCCATGATCAAACGATTGAGAGGGATCCTGAAGGATCCGTAGATCAACAGCCAACAATACTTTGCAACTTCGACCTTCAAGGGTTTTGGTGTTATAACACCTTTGTTCTTCTGAAGTGGTCAACACTGGACTGACCATGACATCGATCCATCGGTCAGGGGAGATCCCGAATACCCTTAGATCTACAAATCACGTTACTTCGTGAATGAGAAGAGGATTTGGGTTTAGCAAGGGTACAAATTCCATGTTTACAGGTAACTGACCGCCAAGCACCGGTCATCCGTCAAGTTACCGGTTCGACAGGTCGCCTTCGATGCATTTGGACCTTACAGTGTTCATTCGCCTCGGAGTCCCGAATGGATTAGCTCCTTTTTTAGTGTAGGGAAGGGTTCCATGGACTTGGTCCTATGGAGCTTTTTCAAGCACCAGAGGCTACACTCTTTAACTCTTAGAAAAGATTTGGATTAAGGTCATGGGCATGAGCTTGTGGTCTCTTGGACAACTAGTTTGAAGAGAGCGCCCTCCAATTCATAGAACTTAAGTTCTAAAATAGGGGGATGTATTTTCAAACCATCCCAGAGGCCAAGCTTTTCACCTTACACCAATTCAAATGAAACGGCTTACAGAAGAGCAGTAAGCATTATAACCATTAATTTCACGTGAAGCACAATTAATCAAAATTACGGACATTCAGATCATGCATTTCAATCCAAGTGCACAGGGTAAACAAAATACTTATCTATTACAATCGATCATCGAGAAAATGACTGTGCGTGTTCTCCTTTCCACCCAACCATAGGCTCAGAGGCATTCATTCTTAGCACTCCGGCCACCCTTGTGCCAAGCCATGATATCACTAGGGAACTTTTGCAGTTTCTCAGAGACTCTCTCTCTCACAACAACTCTTACAATTCCTCAGAGACTCTATCTCTCTCTGTCACAACCTCTGCAAGGTTTATCATATTATCCCTCAACATCAAGCTTGTGATCTTATGCTCAGGTCATGTTTTCTACAAAATCTCAGAGATTCTTTCTCTTGTTCTCTCCAGTAACTAGAACAACTTATCAAGCTTCCAGTTCTTCTTCTCAACTGGAGAGCCTCACGCACTCTTCCTCTTTCCTTCTACATATCCGGGTCACACATTCCCCTCCTGGTGCATCTCCTTCTTGTCTTCCTTCACGTGTATTCTTGCACACCTTTCTCCTCCTCAAGAAGGTTTTGAACTTGTCCTGTTCCTTATGTCAAAAGGAAACTCGGATTAGTCTGGTCCTGTAGGAAAAACTACCCTCTGTGGTACTTCGAGCTGACAGTTTTTTGTCTCCCTAGCTAGACCCTCCATGCTTCCATTCATTGGGGTAGTTGATTGTTCAACCACCAACCCTTTTCTTATTAATTGATTTATCCTTGGGATCAGGATGAGGCTTATTATTTTAGCAAGGAGACATTTGGGTCATTTTGACATAATGAACCTTGTCCGTAGTTTCCTCACTCTTTTTCCTCTAGTGATATCATGGCCAGTACTTCAAGGATTCACCCCCCACAGTCAGTTATTGACAGTCTAGACAATAACACATTTACATTGTTTACATGTCATAGCATGGTAATCATAATTAATGATTAATTACAAGCTGGGGGGAACATGGGTATTACACCCCATTTGCATATTCAATTTCATAATATAAAACTTGTTACTATAATAATATATAATGTCAAAATAACCAATCAATAATTGAGAACCATTTTACTTATATTTAAAAAATAGTAAAATAATAAATTTATAAAAATCATATTTAATATTTATTATTATATTAACTAATTATTGAATTTTCTTTCAATTTTATAATATAAAACTTCTTGATACTATATAATATATAAATTTAAAAGATTATGTATGTTTAATTAATTTTAATTAGTAAAGTGAAAAGAAATTATTATTATGAGAGAATCATTCTAAAATATATTAAAATAATAAATTTATGAAAATCACATTCAATATTTATTAATTATTAAATTTCTTTCAATTTTATAATAGAAATTTTTTTATATAGTATAATTTTAAAAGATTCTATATATTTAATTAATTTTAATTATGTTATTAGTCCTTGTCGTAGGCATAGAGGGACTATAATGATCGATAAATCGTTGACTTGGCATTAGCTTGTGCGTTGACCAAAAATATTTCCCTATTGTCTATTGTTGGAACAAGGGAAGTGAAAATATCGATTTTAATATAATAAAAAGTATCATGTTTGTCAAGATCTGAATGGACAACGGATTGGAGGTCTTATTGCCGCCTTCGCTATTCCCAATGTAAAATATGTTTTCATTTCCAAAGTATTTGGTAGTATATGGTCTTTTTGAATCATAAATTTTGTTATGCATTCGTGGAGCGTGGATTAATGCTAGCATTAGTTTGAATGTTTCCCTTAGCATTTTCTGCTGGGTGGAATACATTCTCCACGATATTGCTATGTCTTATTTTTTCTTTATTGTTGTGTGCTTCAAGAGAACAGTCCTACCACGTTGCATTTTTTCTTAAATGCTTGCACAGGCCTACGCCCTTTGATGGTCCTTATTGTCTTAACTGTTTACCTAAGAGCTTTGCCAGTCTTAAATGTTTATTGTACAGATGCCTTGCAATATAGTTTTTTTCATGCCCGACATCCTTGTTCTTGTGCTCCATCCTTGTTCGCTATTTCATTCCATGATTCTGGTTCTTGTTTGATTCAACTTTGCAAAGTTGAGGTCCTACACTTGCAATTCGAGCTCTTCGTGGTTGTTCATTGGTTTGTTGTTCTTCAACTTTGCAAGTTGTTGCACCTGTTGTTGTGGTTTGCATTTTTTTTGTCACTAAGGTCTTCTCATCCTTTGTTGACAGATAATTTTCCCTGTTCTTGCTGATTTTCAATATTCTGTTCCAAACCATTTTTGTCTGTGCTCATAGTTTCTGTTCCTGGAAACAATGCGTCTTCATATGGCGGATGTTGTGCCCATAGTTTTTCCAAAAATTTCAATGCAGAGGGCTTTACGAAAATTAGTTGGGAGCTATCAGAAGAGGGAAGCATCAGGTGGGGTGTAGACGCAGTGTATGCTTCTACTCTATGGGCCGGAAAACTATGTCTGCCTGTTTTCTTTCTGCTGAGTTAAGCTATGGTTTTATTTTTTTGTGGTCTTTCTTTTGTTTGGTTTAGTTTCCAGTGTCAGTCTGTTTTCTTCTCATATGCTATGGAAAATAGGGGGGATTCAAGTTGAGAAGAAGAAGGTTTAAAGATACATATGGGGATTGGTGCGCTATTTTTCTTTTCTTTTTTCTTTTGCCAGTTTTTATTTTTTGCCTGTGCTTTTCTCTGTTTTGATAGAAACTGAAAATATCTAGCAAATAGCTTGAAAATAACAGTTGAAAAGATGGAAGAGATAATATATGTTGAGTCGTATGAAAAAGATACACAGTCCATTGTACATGGCAACATTGACGTGGTTTTTCATAGGAATGGCCTTTTTAGATTGGATGCATTCTCGTATACTATTGGGGATTTCCTTTTCGATACATTCCAGATTCTATTGCATTTCCAGTATTCGTCGACCGAGATGCACAATGGATTGATAGATTATTTCTTGGCCTATTTTAAAAATGGCGATGCTGAGGCTTTGCAGTCCTATGAATACGAACTGGAATATGATTTTCTTCGTCAGTTTCATGGACTACATGATGTGGCTACGTATTTTTCAAAGATGCAGTTGTCTACATATCCAGTTCTACCTGCACATCAAAGGGGACTTTGGGGAGATACATTTTGTATTCGGTGGCTGTCTAACTGGATGCATATATTAGTTGACATATGGTCATTGACAAGAAAATCAAGATATCTACTATTCAACAAAACTACATATGACAATCCATATTGCATCTTGTTCCATGATGTCGATTCCCTCAGTGGCCATTATCAACCACTGTTGTACATAAAAATGTCCATATGTAATATAGAAGGTCCTCGTATCTACTTGTCTGTTATTTGCAAAGACCTTCAATCACAATGGAAACAAATTTTGGATGGCATAGATTGCTATAGTTTACAAATGGCAAAAAATGTTGTGTCTAGCTGTGGAGATAGTATGTTTAATGCAATTTGTTGTTTGGTAGTAGCCGAGTTTGATGTTCAGTCACTACGTCTTTACACTGTACAATCCTTCTGCAATGCAATTATAGGTGAAAGCGAACATGATTTTAGGTTATTGCATTAGCACCTTTGCCCATATCTCATGGAAAATATGCTGGCAGTTGGAAGTTGACAGGAATAACTTGTGAACATGGAGCTTCCATATGAAGAAGGGAATATGGAGGGTTGCAGATTCTGTTTGCAATGGTTGTCTATGGTATTTAGGGTGAAGACATAGGTTTGGTTGGCCTCGCCAGTTGGCACTGTCCATTCCTGGGTTATCGATTCAAATTACGATTGAACAATTCACATCCTGTCGTTGAAAACAGATACAACACATATCCATTATGAACCTTTTCTTGGAGATATCTATAGTTCAGGGTTGAGTGTGCATGCCACCCAAACGACATCGAATCTTCATACGCGTGGAATTCTTTTTAGTGAAAATGAGAGTCCTCCTGGTTGCGATATGGGCAGACAGGGCTTGAACAAAAAAAACATGCATAGAATTCATTTTAGTTGTGATGAGGCCATAGAGGGCTTAAACAAAAAATGTGGAGTAAGTTATCACAATTTGAAAAAAACTATTCATCAAATTCGTCTGACTTCTGATAAGAAAATAGAGGCCTTGAACAAAAAATCTAAAATAGTTTATGAGAAACTGAGTGAGAGTGAAATTCATCCCAAGTTCCACTAGGTCATCCCGCCCTTGGGCAAGAAACGTAGAGTAAGTTACCACAACTTGAAAAAGGTCATGCACGAGAGAAAAAAATACATTGCTACACTTCCTTTTAGAGAGAAACTCACATATGACAATGTAAAGAAATTTGTTCATGCAGAATAGAACATAAACATGTGTGATGCAATATCCCAGAATGGTCATGCAACTGTGGCAGTTCATGGTGTACATGAAAAATAGGAAACAGTTTCTACCCATACTTCCCTGCAAAAAAAAATGCAACACAGACCTACATGAAACAAATGAAAGACACTCCTTCCATTGCATGTGCAATTTGTGAACAATTGAATTTTTCAAAAAATAGTAAGTCTTTCACGCCTGATTTGCAAGCAGAATACCTCTGGCTGACAGCCCATGATAAACCATTTTCCAGTGAGAAAGTTTGTCTTCCATGAAAACGATCGCTTGAAAATGGAAAAGTGCCACAATTTGCAACCCCTAACTGAATAAGATGTAATACACCACTAGAAGATGTAAGTGCACTTACAGAACTTGAGGAGAGACTTGTCTCTTTGCGAATTGCATTTGCTCAAATCAGACCTTGGGGCTATAAGCAACCCCAGATGGGATTAACATGATCAATTATTAATGTGCTTGTTCAACTAGATGTTGTGCAAAAAGCATTGTCACAGTTCATTAACAATACAATTACAATCGTTGTGGCTCTAAAAAGATGCTTGCAATACAAAAATGTGTATCAGACAGAAAAAGTGCTTGTGCATGCTATTATGAAAACATTAAAGGAATTATGTTTCAGGGCCCTGTACAAAGCAAAGAACATTTGTATAAATGCCAACTGGAACAATGTTCTCGCAGAATAACATGACAACTCTGCAGAGACTCTCAAAAATCCTAGTGATTCTGATACAAGTGATGAATCGGAGAATGAAACACCTGCTAAAACATTGGTCCATGGATTCACTGATTCACAATGCATTTGTGACTTGCAAGACAAAATTGTCGAAATCACACCTGGCGAGGGACAACGTCCACTTGGAATATTCAAGGACAAATTTGCCGAGGAAATGAACTTTCCAACACTGTTCTATGGAGATCCATGTGGCACTGATATTACAGAACGATTCAGTTATCATAAAATAGTCCGATGGGAACTACTACATTCAAGCGGTTACTTCTCCTGTCACATAAGAAATTTGTTTTTCAAAACAATGTGCATAATAATAGAGCAAGTTCTGTCTTGCATGTGGGTCCGAATAAGAAAAGGCTAGTTACAAGGAATAAAGTTGTTGGCCAAGGATGTGAAGTACAAAGTAAACCTAGAAAAAATTATGAAATCTGATATTGGATACATAGATTTCAAGAACATCCGCACCTCTCCTAACTGTTTGCAACAAAACAATTTTTTTTTTTTGCAATGATCCGACAATTGGGGCAGCCAACATTTTTCATCACATTTACAAGTGCAAAGCATTGTTGGGATCCATTGGTGGCTGTCATTTCTGACTTGCATAGTAATAGGAAACGTAAAGAAAAAACCAATACACTGGAAAATAACGACATTGACTACCTCATAAGAAAATACCTGGTGACATGTACTCGATACTATAGACATAGAATAAATGATTTGAGACAATTGATATGCCATGATGAAACATTTTTTGAAAAAATATCGGACTACTTTTTTGTGACTAAATTCCAAAATAGGGGAAATGAGCATGACCATGCACTGTTGTGGATAGAGGGTGCACCGGTCTATGGAGCTGATAACAATTAAGAGATCGAACAATTTGTGGATAAATACATAACATGCAATACAGATCATTTGGAACCAGACCTTGCGAAATTCCATAGACATTACTATACAAGAAGTTGTAGAAAACGAAAAAGCTCGCATTGCAGATACAACTTTCCCGTTCCACCAATGAGAGCTACAAGAATCATAGAGCGAGTTAGTTTAGAGGACAATGTTTTTGTTGAGAAATATAAATCCTTGTTCACATTTCTAGAACAAGGAGGATTTCACGAAATGATGAGCTTTGATGCCTTCTTGATACAAGTAAATCTATCAGAAGTTGAGTACATCCAAGCCATACAAATAATGCTTAGGCAACCAACTCTTTTCCTTAAATGAAAACCCTCCCATATTTGGAACAACAGTTTCTCCAAGGGCATGCCAGTTATGTGGAAAGAAAATACAGATGCACAGTACGTGCTGAATGCATATGCTGCAACATCCTACTGCACCTCGTATATGACGAATATTGACAAATCTATGACATCTGCATTCAGAAAAATATGCAAAGAACATGAAAGAAGTCATATTGATGCCATACAAATGATACACAACCTTGGTAATACATTGCTTAATCTTCAATAAATGTCTGCTCAGCAAGCAATTCACATTGCCCTTTCTTTGCCCCTCACTTGTAGTTCAAGAAACTGTGTCTTCATAAACACATCTCCACTTTAAAAACACACATTTATGCTTAAACCATCGGTTTTCCTGCAACAAGAACATGACAATTCAGAGGATGTCATATGTCGCTCTATTATTGATTATTACATCCAACATCCATCTCCTATTAGGCATATCTGCTTAGTAGAATTCGTATCGCATTACAAAAAAAATGGACCCTCTGTTATATGGTTTGTCAAATACAATAAACATTGTGACTATGAAAACTATTGTAGAGAAAATCTGATGTTGTACATTCTGTTCCATGAAAACGAAGAGACATTAATACATAACTTCTCTACATGGGAGGTTGCGTATGTTGCCTTTGAGACTATAGTGCATATCAATGAAGCTAGACTTACCTGCAATGTTAATCCAACATGGGGCGATCTAGAAGTTGCATTTAATGACCTAGAAAACCCTGAGGATCATGATGAGACATTCAAAAACCCAAAAGCAACCAAAACTCCTTCTGAGTCCTATGACTTACAAGCGGATTTTCCTTGTCTTCTAGCGACTGAAAGTGAAAAACATATCAACCTTGGTTTTCAAGTTACAAAACATCCTTTCCTGATTGAAAATAATGAATACCACAGAATAGGACGTATGTTGAATCGTGAAAAAAAAACAATTGTAAAGGACATTGCCCTTAAAAAACGGTTGAACATGAACAATCCTGTGCATGTGTTCCTTACAGGCGGAGCAAGAACATGCAAGACATTCACAGCTAAAGCATTGTTCCAAATGCTTATACAAATCTATGATTCAAACAATTTCCCGATCCTATGAAACCAAAGGGCCTAATAGTTGCATACACAGGAAAAGATGCATACAATGTTGGTGGAACAACAATCCACTCTACATTTTTAATGCCTTTTAACAAGTCACAGTTTCTTCCACTTAGCAAGGAAATGTTGGATACATTATCTAAGATTTACGAGGAACTCCAACTTGTCTTTATAGATGAAGCATCTTTTATTAGCAGTCGGTTCTTGTATTCCATTGACAGCTGGCTAAGAAGCATAAAACATGTACAGACCAAATACTTTGGAAACATTGACATGATCTTCTGTGGCGACCTTTACCAGGTACATCCCATCCAAGATTCTTTGATATTTGAACAACCTATCATTAACATGGAAACAGTGACCCATGACTTCTGGAGAGACACTATTAAATGCTTTGATTTGCATACTACAATGCGTCAGACAGATGAAACATTCATTGCAATTATGAATAGAATGCGCACAAACAACCAAACATATGATGACTTGACCTATATCAATTTGAGGTTCTTACGGCCTACACCAACATATCCAACGTTCCCTTACCTATTCTACATAAATAAGGATGTTGCGAAGCATAATAGCCACATGCTGTCACTCATGCCTGGCGATGATATCATCATCAATTTGATTGACTTGGAATAAGACAACCATGGAAATGTCCCACGTCATGAACATTCAGTCACTTTACCTTTGCACCTTGCACTGTAATTAGAAATGATAGTTGAAATATATGCCCGTAACTATGATTCATAGGATGTCTTGATGAATGGTGCAGATGGAATACTGAAAGGCTATATGAAGACAGAAAATGTAGATGTCCTTTGGATTAAGTTCCATGAACCTCATATAGGCAAGCGACAAGCAAGAAAGTTGTCTTATCTATATAATTCAAACACTGCAAGTGATTGGACTCCTATTTTGTGAATATCGAATCCAATATCGAAATCAACAAAGACAGGTCGACTGATGATTCAAAAATAGTTTCTGATTAAACTTGCATGTGCACGTACAACCCACATATCATAAGGACTTACACTTGATAATGTTGCATTTCAGCCTACTGGAATTCAAATACATGAACTTGTATACACAACACTGTCCCGTGTCAAAAGCATAGACTCCTTGTAATTACTAATTCCTCTGACAAAAGATAACTTCAAAGTGAAACAAAAAGTTGATACTGAGATGGAACAACTCAGGACCACTGCAAAATGGCAACTGCATTATTATTACCAATCCATACAAACAAATTCATCTGTATCAATTCTCTTGCTTAACACACGCAGCTTAAATGCACACATGGATGATGTACTGAATGACTATGATTTAATGTAATTTAATATTCTGTGCTTGCAGGGAACACACATGGAATTATGCATGCAGAACAAACAATTCCCAAATCACAATTGCATATCAAGTTACATTACACATGGTGTGATGATACTAGTTAAAAAACATGTACCAATTTTGGACCACATACATATCGAAGAAAAGAATGTTGAACTGGTGCTTGCCAAATTTGTTTCCCATGGAACAAAAGTTGCAATACTAAATCTGTACGCTACTCCCCATGCAACATTCTCCAACATAGTAAATGTTATTTCCAATGCATTAGACCATTTCCATCTGAACGGATCCATTGTACTTGTAGGAGACTTCAATATTAACATGCTACAAAATACTGGCAGAACAAAAGAATTGCAAAAATACATGTGCAAATACAGTTTGTGTTTTCTTCTGAATAACACAACCCATCTGCAAAACACACTTATTGACCATGTCTAGTCCGATGTGCCCATTTCTCAATACAATATGTTTGTCTTAGACACATATTGGTCTGATCACGATACAATTGGTATTGCACTTGAATTATGACATATACATCAAACTTATTGCAAACTCATATTTCTATGTTTCAAAGCATATATGTATCCCTGATTTCTACACATAGCGTTCTGGTGAGCATACAAACGGTCTTCTACTCTAATTATAAAATATACATTGTGCAAAAAAATAAAAAATAAGGTACATCCTCAAAAAAAATATTTGTGACTCTATTCATCTTATTCAATTTTTTTTTTTGTATATGTACATAGTAGTTGCCTTTTTCTTAACATCTAAGCTTATGTTCATATCCCTTTTGTTTTGTAATTTTGTTGATAGAAACAGAAATGAAAACTAGAAGGTGCAAAAAACTCCTACCCAGAGATGTACACGAATCAATGCAAATGTGCATTCTTTTTCTGCCCGTGTTCCATAGTAAACAATTTTTCCTTTACTTTCTTTGAATTTGTTAAACTTGTTTGCAGGTATGTTTTTTTTTTCTTTATCTTACGCCAAGAAGTTGTTATGTTGCACGTCCTCCATCCAGTAGAACTGCAATGTTGAGACAGCCAGCCTACAAGTCCATTTGTCAATATGTATATCAACCAACTATAATTGCTATTTGCAGGACACAGAACATTAGAGGCACAATGTGCAGCTCGCAAGTGCGTGATCCAAATAAGTGGCTAAGTATGGAATAAGGGATCTGTGCATCATAAGCAATTTGTAGGTCACCGAACAATAGAGGCCCATTTCTAACCCCTCCAACCTGACAACGCGCGATGCACAAACTGTACATGCTCTATAAATTCTCAGCCACCCGGCAAGTCCGCTTGTCAATTTGTATATCGCGGAACTGTATGTGCTATTTGTAAAACACAGAACAATAGAGGCCTGTTTTTTGACCCCTCCCGTTCGAGAACCCGCAAGTATGGAATGCGATATCGGTACACGATCTATAAAATATCATGTCCATACTTTATAAAGGCACATATTTACTTTTGCCTCGTTTCTACACACACTGATATGGTAATCATAGACTTGGTGTTGCACATGAATTATGAAATGTGCAGTGGGAGTCAGACAGAGCCCTTTGCTTTGCTTAGGCAATTTTGAACCCGCCAGCTCGAGAACCCAATTTCTATATGGTGGAAATCGGCCCAATGTACAACTCACAAATATGTATTTCTCATTTGTGGGAGCCCACCAGCCCTGGAGTAGAATGTTGAGTCGGTCACCTCGCAAATTTGATTCTCAATTTATTATCATAAGATATTTGCAAGGCACCGAAAAATAGAGTGACATTTTTGACCCCACCAGCCTGAGAACCCGCGATCCCGAAACTGTAGATGGTCTATCAAATCTTGGCCAGCCCGCAAGTCCGCTTCTCAATTTGTATATAGCAGAACTTTGTGTGCTACTTGTAGAACACCAAACAATAGAAGCCTTCTTTTGAACTTGCTCGCTCGAGAACCCGCGATCCTGAACCATGCACTTTCAAACTTGGCCATTCCTTCCTTGCTTTCTCTTCCCCGTGGCCGTTACCTTCGCACGTGTGCATGATAAAAAATACTGTTTATATATATGTGTATATATGTCTTATTTCTAAATATTTAATGCTAACAGGTCATCATGTAGCTACCATCTAAGCTGTCATTGATGCGTGCAAGGCTCAAGAAGTTTTGCCATTAATGCAATTTTTGCGAAGCATTTTCTTCTCCCTTCCCAGTTTTAATTTCAAATGCCATGGAATGTCATTCACACACCGCCAACTTGCTTCCTTCACGAAACCTCCAAACTCTTCCCAGTCTTAATTTCAAATACCATGCAATGTCATTCGCACACCGCCAACTTGGTTCATTCACGAAACCTCCTATCCTTAAATGTTCTTTGTCGTAACCCTCACCTTTACACTTCTAAGTTTTCAATAACTACACTTTACTTCTAACAGGTCACCATACAACATGCATAGATATTGTCATTAATGAGGAGATTTTCCATTCACACACATTGAATCAATGTTTGCAGAGGGTTATATTGTCCCCTCCATTTCTTCATTTCAAGCAGTGTCTAGAGCCAACCAACCTTTTGATAAACTACTTCTAGCATCTCCACAACAATTTTGTAGAGATACAGTGAACATCTTCCTCAAGAGCTTCCCGTGCAAAAGAACGAAAAAAGAATTGTAGGGGAGGCAGAGCAGCGCCAAATTTACCGTCAAAACATGGATCTTGATGCTGATCTAGAAAGCATATTCTGCAACCTTGATCAACCCACACACGCAATTCAACATGCCTGCTCAATGGACATGGTTGGTACTGAAATTTTTGACGAAGATGAATTCTTCATATTCCAGAGTGTTGTTTTTGAAACTGAATAAAAAAAATTAATCATTGAAAAAAGAGATGTAAAAACTAAGAAAAGAAAACATCGTTCAAAACATGACCTTGCCAATATGCACACATCCAAAATCCCTAAACTTCACAGGGAAACCAGAGATGCTCTTCATGATTCGATTGGAGTCATTGAAGCCAAAAATGCCAGACTAAAGAACCAGATTAAGGAATTAGAGGAATCTTTGTTTCCTATGCCATTGCTTGGCAGTTCCTTGGAAATAGCCATGCCTGCGACTACGTGCACCCTTGCAAAAAATCTAAAAGGGTCCTCCAGCTTCCTCACATCCTGTAGAGGATATGTGGAGAAAAATATCAACAAAAGAATAGAACTGATTTCCAAGGCTTGGGAAACATCACATAATATGGATTCACTGGAGAGCAGGGCACATAACTTGCTCCTACTTTTGTAGATGGATTTAAAGAATGAAAAAAATTTCTATGTGCACTCGGTCATCCCTTTCACCTTTCATGTCAACAACATGCCAGAGACGAGAAGAAGACAACATGATCTCTCATCCAAAAAAAGGCTCACTCAATTAGAAGCATGCTGGAAACAGAAAGTGAAGAACCTGTACCTAATCGTGCAATCGTGTGATCAAGCAATATCAAAGAAAGAAACATTATTCACAAAGCTCACCAAAATAGACTTAGCAGGAAAGACAAATGGCTTCTAGGACCCCATCTTAATCCTCAACTCGCTTACGTTAACCAAGCAAGCTTTTGATCAACAAGTTGATAATTTGAAGGCCTTGTCTTTAGATTTTTTTTACAGAATTGTTGAATATCATGAAGAAGAGGTGGACAATTGGCTAGTCGGGTATTCGCTACAGAATGGAGACATTCATGAAGGTCTATGTAAAATTTCAATTGATCTAAGAGAATTAGAAAATTAAGTTTTCAACATTTGAATCTACAATGACATCAACGTCGCCCCCTTAAGAAGCTATATTGAAGATAACTTGAAGTGGATCAGCCACAAAATCCAACAGGCAAATGCATAAATCCTCTGTGTATCAATCCAGTTATTGAAGCGGGCTTCCCACAAAAACCAACAGGGAAAGGCATGACCAACCAAACACAAAAATTACTTATACATACCATCCCTGTAAGTGTATAGTGATAGTCATTTCTTTATCAATCCAATTATTCCTTTTATGAGTAGAAATCTATAGGCAAAAACTGATCTTCCCATTTCTACTTTTAAGGTATTACATTCTAGCTTGTCCAACTTCTTTCCACACTCCTATTTCTTGTACATATTTATGTTATGGTCCGTGAGAGCCCCAATCCCAGTCTATATGACAAACACATTTACATTTCCAGGGATATGTAACAAACTATTATTTTTTCCATATGTTCCAAATAAAACTATTCTTTTGTCTCCTTATATATTTATGTCTTCATGGATCTTTTATCTTCAGCTATGCTGAATGTGAAGTCATTTTGTTTATTTTATCTCTATTCTTTTTTTTTCTTTTTCAAAATAAAGTATGACATAAATCACTCACTCAAATTCGACATATCATATTTCACACATATATATGTTTCTTTAAATTTCCAGGAATATGTAACACGTTTCATTTTTTTCCAATTTTCAGCCTGCCAGCTCGACAACCTGCGCTCCAAAAACTCCTTAAGTATGTAATCTGGGCTCCATCACACTATATAGAATGAGGGCTCCATACATGCTCTATAAAAGTACATATTTTGTATGTATAAAAGTAAATATCTAAAATTATGTTTTTGCTATGTACAATTTATGCTCTCCAGGAACCTATAGTTTGATACATTCCAATTTCTTGTATCCACGAGCCCCTGTTTTAAAGAAAACTAATTCGGGAATGCTATTTATTTGGTCCTCCTGTCCACCACCCTGTGTAACA
>ML794256.1:37129-48627 GCA_009831015.1 Picea engelmannii
TTTCTTTAAATTTTTAGCAATATGTAACATGTTTTATTTTTTTTTTATATAAATGTCGTAAAATTATGTTCACTACTTTCTTTCTACTCAAACGTAAAGAGACTATCATTTCTTGCATCTTTGCAACATGTCATGCACAATGTTTGTCACAAAGGCCCTTAAAATTAAAATAGTGATCCGCAAGCGCGCTTCTCAATTTGTACACTGCGTATCTCTACCTGCTCTTTGTAGGACATGGAATGAGGGCTCTGTCGTTTTTCTATAAAATCTCATCCACATACTTTATGAAAGTACATATTTCGTATCTATAAAAGTAAATGTCTACTTTAAAAAATTACGTATTTTCTATGTATAGTTTATGGTCTGCAGGAACCTATAATTTCATAAATTTCAATTTCTTGTGTCGAGAAGCCCCTGTTTTAAAGAAAACTAATTCGGGAATGCTATTTATTTCATCCTTCTGCCCACCGCCCTATGCAATAGACACTGGTACTATACTTTTTACCCTCTTTTCCACCAGCGTATGTAAAACCTATGTAAAGAAAATCAATTCGCGAATGCTGAATTTTTGGGACATGAGCTCCTTAAATTTCAAATAATCCGCAAGTCTGATTCTTAATTTATATATTGCAGAACTATTGGTGCTATTTGTAGGACATGGAAGAACATAAGCGTGTTTTTCAGGGCCCAAGCCCGAGAACCTGCGATCCAAAAAATGCCTAAGTTGAGAAGCCACTTTTTTAAAGAAAACTATTTCGGGAATCATATTTGTTTCATACTTTTCTCGACCAGCCTATGTAACAGACGTCAGTACTATTTTTTTTTTACTCCAGTAACATATGTAAAAAGAAAAACTAATTCGGGAATGCTAAACTTGTTCGACACGAGCGCCTTCAATTTCAAATAGTCCACAAGTCTGTTTGTCAATTTGTATATCGTGGAACTCTGCAGACTATTTGTAGGCCACAAAACAATAGAAGCCCAATTTTCAGCCCGCTAGACCGAGAACTCGCCATTCAAAAATTCTAGTCCTCAAAGCAGCATGTCAATTTATATATCACAGAACTCTCGGTGGTATTTGTAGGCCACGGAACAACATAATCCCAATTTTCAGCCCGCAATCCCGACAACCAAGAATGAAGCTTCCATGCATGCTCTATATATCTACTTCATCAAATTACATATTTGATTTTTGTAGGTTACAAAACAATAGAAGGTCAATTTTCAGCCCCCTAGCTTGAGAACCCGCGATCCAAAATTTCAAATAGCCCACAAGACCGCTTGTCAATTTGTATATCACGGAACTCTCAGTGCTATCTATAGGACACTGAACAATAGAAAACCATTTTTCAGCCCGACAGCCCGAGAACCCACGATCCAAAAATTCAAATAGTCCGTAAAACCACTTCTCAATTTGTATTTCGCAGAACTCTCAGTGTTATTTGTAGGCGACGGAACAACAGTAGCCCAATTTTCAGCCCACCACCCCGACAACCCGGAATGAAGCTCCCATGCCTTTGTTTTAAAGAAAACTAATTCGATATTGGTAGTCTTTTTATGCTTTTGTCCACGAACCTATGGGAGCACAATTTTCAGCCTCTCAGCCCGACAACCACAATGGTCTATATATATACTTAATCAAATTAGATATTTGGTATCTAGCATCTCTTCTTTGTAACATACGTACGCCCTTAAATATCAAATAGTCCACAACTCCAATTGTCAAATTATATGTCGTGGAACTTTGGGTGCAATTTGTAGGCCACGGAACAACAAAGCCTGAATTTCAGCACACCAACACGTTACTACTATTTCTATGTATTTTTTCCACAACCATATGCAAAGCATATCTAAAGAATAGTACTTCAGAAATAATAAATTTTTTGTACACCATGCCCTTAAGATTCTAATAGTCCGCAACTCCGATTGTCAATTTGTAAATCACGAAACTTTCCCTTCTTTTTGTAGAGCACGAAATAACATAAACATCCCAAGAAGCCTCCATCCAAAATCTTGTTAACTATTGAATCAGGACTCAACCTTGCAAAATTACATATTTTGTATGTATAAATTATGCTATTCAGGAACGTTTCATTTCATAAATTTCAATTTCTATTGTGTGCAGGAATGCTAATTTTTTTTCTGTTTTTTGTCAAGAAACCTATGTAACCCACATTACCACTATTTTCCTTGGTTTTTTTCCCACGTACCCATGTACTTCAGATTCCTTCCCACGTGTCTGTACTCCTTCGCATTTATTCCCTTTCTCGCTAAAGGGGTGCTAGTAGAGCACACACGTCGAGCGGAGCAACCATGAGTGATACTCCATGGCATTGATGATGTGATGACCACGTGCCACTCACTCCCAACTGCCTAATTAGTTCAAGTTCAGCTCACTCAAGGCATGGTGCCATTACTCTTAGTGCACCCTGCTCTGCCTTCGCATTCTTTTGACGGACCAACACCCTCACTGCACCTTTACTCTATGCGTGCGACCATTTATGGAAGCTCACCAGCTGCCCGACCTATTTCAATTGCTCCAGCGGGTCTAGATGGCTCATTCTTTCCATATTTTTCTTCTCAGAGCTCGACTTCCTGCCCAACCTTTCCCTGCTCTGCATTTGTCCTGCCCTGCTCTGTTTCTGCTGCATTTTCTCTCTCCCACTGTCTTGGAGATGCCCAGGCTAGGAAATAAGTCCAAAGGCCAACCAACCTTCCAGCCAAACCGACCCCGCCTGGTCCTACGTCCCCCACCTACTCGCTCCTTGTTATCCTCCTCCTCTTCGACCACCTCATCCTCCTCCCTGGCACAAATGACTCAGTTTACTGCATCTCTCTCGCCCCTTCCTGCGTCCCTTGCCAACATAATGGAGGAGATGGACTGCTCAGGGGCCTCACTGAATAACAACCTAGGACCTTTAGCCAATTCGACATTTGTTTCACACCCAGGCCCTTTGGCCCCTCCTAACTCTCTAGCCACCCAGTCACTTCAGGACTAGCTTCACGACACCCAATTTAAGATGGATGGTTTGGAAGCCAGTCAAAATTCATGACAAAAACCCTAATCTCGAGCGGGTTCCAACACTGACCCAGAATGCGAGTGGAAAATAGGCCTTACACTGGTGCAGAGCCTGGTATTCGACCTGCATCGGGACATGGATGACCTTCGGTTTCGCCTATAGAGCCTGGAAGGCAAAGCCTCTCGACTCCTGCATTTTCTCTTCGCATTACAAGGTGCTCATCTCCTCGCACCAGAGGTAGCCCAATCAACAATAGCCCAAGCAGCAGGAACCTCGACACCAGTGTTGCCACTAGAAAATTTGGTCCACGCAGACGCAGACTGCGAGGAACAGAGCCTTCCATCACGCCCAGAGGACGTCCAAAAGGAAGAGCACCTACCTTCAGAGATGGAGAATGCTATGCAACTGGACCGCACACCAGTCTAAGAGGAGATGCCTTCTCTCGGGGACACAACATTTTGTGCCTTTTGCATGGCCGCGTCACCGCACTACAACCCATACCGGTGATCTCTGTTGTTTTTGTCTGTTTTTTTGTCATGTGGATGTCGACCTTTCATGCATTTCTCCATGGTTATTATAATTAGGCTATCTACACTTTCCACAGTTCTAGCGCCCACCTTTATGGGCCAGAATTTGGAACTCTTTTTGCATTAGTGACAATCTACGCTTAAGTTATGAAGCAGTTTGGCTGGCTGAGCTGGATTTCCCTCAGGGCAGCTCATTATTTATGTAACGATCCTCCCAAACAACCTGAGGTCGGGGTATGCCTCTCTAGAGAAACCACTCATGCTCTGACGCCAGTCGGTAACATTCCTAGCCATCAAGTCGGGCCATGCTACTCTAGGGAACACTTTTGTTCCCATACTACGGAACATACAGTAGCATACCGAGTAGTCAACTAAGCAATGCCACCTAAATTTACTCTTTAGACTGCATGCAACTAAAACATATACATACAACATGCTCGCAGAAGCTTTACATCTAAACATAAACAAACAATTACTTTCTGTAACATACAAATTTTATATTAAAATAACAGTAATTACCGATATGCATCATTTACAGGAAATTACCCATAAGCACACAAGCAATCATAGTCACATATATGATAAAATCATAACATAGGCATGTAAATAACAAAACAACATATCCATATATCATACAATTGGTACTTATCTTAGAAATATTGTCACCAACTTCATACAGACCATCCACGAACCTCCCAGCCATAGACTACACTGTTCATCACTCTCAACAGTGAATCACCCTCGAGCTGGGACTGAACTCCACCCAGGGTAAAGGGATTCCTGTCCAGGCTAAGGCACATGGACAACAGGAAAGCCTTCGTCTCAGGTGCTCACTCAACTAACATCCTACAACCTCTCATTCCCCACATGCCTATCCCACCCAAGGAAGTGTGCCCCTTCTCTGATCAATAGTCCCTTGGCTGCCCCACTTCCCTTCCAGGGCTTTAGCAACAAGCCATATCGGAAGTCTCAGAGCGCTGTAGCTGTAGTTTAGCACCTACGAAAATCAATCCCCAACAATTCTCTCACTCAGATAACTGCTCATGGGCCTGACAACCTGCTTCTTCAATCACGCTCCAAGCTAACCAAGTACACTTGGGTGTATATACCCCTTCTTCATAAGTTCTTCAAGCTGCATTTGCAACTCCTTCAATTCTAGTGTACTCATTCTATAAGGAGTCTTTGATACTGACGCTGCTCCAGGCATCAAATCTATAGAGAAATCGATGTCTCTCCTTGGGGGTAGTCCTAGTACTTCCTTGAATACATCTTCAAACTCTTTCAGGACTACATAATCCTCCAAATTTAACACCTTGTCTTCAGGTGTCTCCTCCATATGAGCTACAAATATTTGACATCCTCTTCTATAACATTTCTTTAGCTGCAATGATGAAATTTCTCTAACGGTTACTTCCCTGGGAATTCCCTGTACTTTCCTTTGGTTCCCTTCTTCATCCAAGCAAGTGAATGCTTTGTTATGACAATCCAATAGAGCATGATGTGGGTCCAACCAATCCATCCCAATTAAACAATCATAGGAACCTAAGGGTAAGATGTTCAAATCTGCCCTGGTATTTAGTCCATTCATGTCTATGAGGCATGACTTAACCATCTCATTAACTTTTCTTTTGGCTCCTGTATCCAGTTGCACCAACCAGGATTTCCCATGCTTGCTTCTTGGCAATTGAAAACTTTCCACCATCTTAGGGTCTATATAACTATGGCTAGCTCCCGAATCAATTAAAATAACAAGGGTTTGGTTGTTGATCATACCTTCCACTTCAATCATGTGGGACTGATACTCTGCTTTCTTGTTGTCCAGGGCTGCATAAATCCTTGGCACATTTCTGCCCATGTCCTCTACTGTCTCAGCTCGTTGTACATTGTGAACAACCCTACCGTTTTCACCTCTGTGAGGACAATCTCTTAACCTATGGTCCCCTTTACAACCCCAACATTTCATAAGTGGTTGTCTTGGCCCTTGACTCGTGTCAATCACTCTGGTTTCCTTATGCATTTGCTGCCATTGTGGATTATTTCTGAAGAATGGTGGCTTAAATCCCTTCTTCCTCTGATCCATCTTGAATTTCTTATTATCTTCCCAAGCCTTTTGGAAAGATGGTCATATAAGCATTTAGCTCTCCTTATGGTCTCTTCTAATGTCTTGGGATCATCATATTGTATTTTGTCACTGATGAACGATGGAAATCCACTTAAATACCTTTGAATCTTGACTGTCTCATCCTTAATGAAAGAGACATACTTCAACAGTTCCAAAAAATTTCTCTCATATTCATCTACAGTCGTACTTCCAAGCTTGAGTTCAAAGAACTCTTTCATTTTCTTGTCATAGTATCTCTTGGTCAAGTACTTCTTCTCAAAATACTTCTTGAATTATCTCCAAGTAACACTTTTCTCTACAATGTGTTGTACCTGCACAAGTTGATCCCACCACATGGAGGCCTTTCCTTTGAGTTGATAGATAACGATTCTACCTTCAGCATAAGAAGAATAATTATGCAATTGAAAATACTTCCTCATGCCTAGCAACCATGTTTCAGCATCTTCATCCTTCTTGTGCTCACCATCAAATGTAGGAGGTTTGATTTTGTTCATTTCTTCTCGTAGCTCATCCACCCCAGACCTCTTATGATGTCTGACAGGGGATGGAATTGTGCTACTACCTTCTCTTTTCTTGGAATGCTTTTGGGAGTGATGGTGGTGTCTGCTAACATTTCCTGATCTCTTTTTCTCATCCGAAGGTTTGTGACTTCCAGATTTGCTTGAGTCACTTTTGTTTTCCAATTTCTTTTCTATTCTGTTCAGACTTTTAAATAACTTCATGTTGAAGTCATCCTGCTACTCTTTGGCTTTCATAAGCCTTTCATTATCATCTTTATGGCTTTGGGCATCCTTCTACAAATTCTTAATGGTCTCAGCCATATTCATATCTTCATTCATTTCTTCTCCATGTCCGTTGGAGTTCGTTCCTTCCATGCCAAAATGGACATCCATCCCTTTTCTCTTCTCTGGATGACTATAATTCCCCTGTGCCTCTTCCATTCCTACGGACTCTGCACCGGTCTGACCTGAACGAGTTGTTGTTAATTCTGCAAAACGTACAGCCATCGAAACTAATCAAACTAACAAATCAACAATTCATGAGAATATGCACCATTTCGATTCAATATACACATCAACATTATCACTCCCGTTTTCCTGGTGTTATCACCATGAAAATTCTAGATAAGACCCAAGTCTCGAGAATGTTGACGCGCAGTGCCTTCCGAGATACACTTGCACAAGAAGGTGGTTTTGTCAAAACCACTTTCGCCAAGACGTGGTATTACATGTCTCAACATGTCAAATCCACCACTCGTGGAGCGGGCAATGGCTAGTCAAATCACCCTACTTCATTTGTTTGATACTTCACAACCATGTGACGTTAGATGAACACTACCATGTAACGAACTCAAAAGCTAATAATTTGAAATGGATTGGCTGAGCATGGCAACCCAACACTCTTTGTACGTAATCTGTCTGCGCTTCATAAATGGAGTTTTATAATTACCACTCCCCAAGTATGACGATATCTGCGTATCCATAATTGTAGTAATCTTCAAGCTTCTCGATTTCTTTCTCTTTGTAAAGACACATTTCGATATCCCCAACCTGAGATACATGGACAAAGCTAAGTTGAGTGAGACTGGTTATTCAAGAAACATGCTAGGTTTTCCTACGAATAAGGAGGAAAGGGTCTTTGCACACCTTCTAGAAACTAAGTTCCACACAGAGATGGTTATAGACTCACGATTGGAAGTCGGGTTGAATCCCACTATAAAGGATTTATTCATCAACAGACCAGCCGCTAAGAAGAAAATGAGTAAGCGGCATAAGAAGGAGGAATCTACTGTTGAAGCGGCCGAAAGTGTTGGAGAGAATCAACTGGTCTGGTTAGACTCTTCTTTAAAGGTGGTGATCGCTAAGCTGAAGTAAGTCTTCAACTAAGATAAGCATGTCTCAACGAATTTTGAACAAACGATAGAGGAGGTAAAGAGTACAAGAGATGATAGGCATGTTCTTCAACGACCTTTTTTACAACAGGATAACTGCTGTCATCACCCTTTTGTAATTTTGTGATTAATATGATTATATAAATACAGAAACAGATTTTAGACTGTTTTATTACAATTTCTATCTGGTGATGTTATGACTCTTGTTTTCTTTTATAATAAGTTTTTCTTGTAATCTTATATTTTATTTTCATCTGTCTAAATAGGAAGAAATTAAAATTCAGAATTCTTTTTAATTAATGCTTCAATGTGGTTATGTGTTTATTTTTCTTTTATTATTATGCAATTTAAACTTAGACTCCTCGCCTTCCAAGTGACTTCACGTGCATTAATTTGACCTGTTCATTTATATTATTGTGCATAGCAATATTACAAGGTAAACGCTTCTCCGCACACCTAAATCTACTGTGCATTTCTTCTTTGTCGTACCGACTACTTACGTGCACTACTCTGACGTTGTGCGCCAATATTCAATGTGCACAGTTTCGATACTGCACAACGATATTCCACATGCATTTTCATCCTATGCATGCAACATGTCAAGTTTAACATATTCCTTCGTGTTCAAATATTTGTGCACACTATTGAATACACCGTCGCGAAACAACTTATACTCATACTTATGTGTGTACCAACAAAACTCCTCTGTGTTAAGCAATACTTGCACACCCCATGTGGACCTTACTATGTGTGTGCTTACCGTGCAACGCTAATTTCAACACGTGCATATACACAAAATAATCTTCCGCGCGATGCCACAATTTACCGTGCACACTGGCATTCCACAGTTTCCTGCGCGGTGCCAAATTTACCATGCATGCCAGTATGCCAACCTTTTCCAAGGACACTCTATGACTCTAATTCTGGTCACTTCGAAGTTAATTTTTTGTGAATATTCACTTCAATTGCACTCTTCTGGCCCATCCAAGCTTAGTGTTTAACTGAGGCTTTGATACCATACTGTAACGATCCCCCCGACCAACCTGAGGCTGGGGTACGCCACTCCAGAGAAACCACTCATGCTCTGACACTAGTCGGTAACATTCCCAGCCATCAGGCCGGGCCATGCTACTCTAGGGAACACTTTCGTTCCCATACTACAGAACATACAGTAGCATACCCAGTAGTCAACTAAGCAATGCCACCTAAATTTACTCTTTAGACTGCATGCAACTAAAACATATACATACAACACGCTCACGAAAGCTTTACATCTAAACATAAACAAACAATTACTTTCTGTAACATATGACTTTTATATTAAAATAACGGTAATTACCGATATGCATCATTTACAGGAAATTACCCATAAGCACACAAGCAACCATAGTCACATATATGATAAAATCATAACATAGGCATGTAAATAACAAAACAACATATCCATATATCATACAATTGGTACTTATCTTAGAAATACTGTCACCAACTGCTTACAGACCATCCATGAACCTCCTAGCCATAGACTACATTGTTCATCACTCTCAACAGTGAATCACCCCTGAGCTGGGACTGAACTCCACCCAGGGTAAAGGGATTCCTATCCAGGCCAAGGATCATGGACAACAGGAAAGACTCTGTCTCAGGTGCTCACTCAACTAACAACCTACAACCTCTCATTCCCCACATGCCTATCCCACCCAAGAAAGTGTGCCCCTTCTCTGCTCAACAGTCCCTCGGCTTCCCCATTTCCCTTCCAGGGCTTCAGCAACAGGCTGGACCGGAAGTATCAGAGTGTTGTAGCTGTTGTTTAGCACCTACGGAAATCAATCCCCAACAATTCTCTCACTCAGAGAACTTCTCACGGGCCTGACAACCCGCTTGTTCAATCCCACTCCAAGCTAACCAGGTACACCAACCAAAAAGGATGGGGAAACAGGCTTCATAAAGGTGAAATGGTTGTCTCAAGGATAACAGAATGTATGAGTGAAATGATCATGGAGTCATTGACTGGATAACTAAGTGTGTTTTGGAATCACTGTGAACTCTTTGTCAAAAATGATGGTCAGCCTGATGGTTCCCTTCTCCCCCATTCGTAAGGTATCTCTGAGAAAAATCCCCCCCTGAGCTAAGTTTCCCCACAATATGAATGCATGTCCCCAACTTGACACTTGTCATATTAGAAGTTACTTTTGTCCACTTGTCCCCAACTTTAGAACTTAGGATAAACTAATTATCCATACTTTATGTTTTAGGAAATATTAATATAATATTCCCTTTACTTTTGGCCCTCCCTTTCCCTAACTGGTGAAGTTCAGTTCCCCATCTCCTTTATCGTGGTCGGTTTGCACACAGTGATGTATTTTATATTAATCATGAGTCATGTACAAAGTAGGTGCTCTAGCCTTTAACATCTAGGCGCGTTGGCCTAATTTCAAGACATAAGCATTCTGGCTTATAATACTAGCTCACCAGCCTATAATGAATATTATATACACAAAGGTTCGCTGACCTTAATATTGCGTGCACTTAGTTATTGCGTGATGTATCCTTTGTCTTTAAGGTTGCACGCACCTTAGTTACTGCACACGGTATTTAGAAATGTGCACATTACATCCCTTTACTGCACAGTATATGCACGCACCATGCCATGAAAGGTGTATTAGAAAAATGATGTCTGAACAACTCACAAGCTTAAATATACTTGGATTATATTTACATTTGGGTTCGGCCAAGGGATATTACAATTTACAGCTTGAAACCATGGAAATTCTCTGTACTCCTTCATTTTGACAGTTTTTTATACAATCTTACTTATTAAAAAAAAATATTGAATAAAATTTAAAAAATTCCTTATACTATTCATTAACTAAGAGATGTTATAGCATTATATAAATTACTTTAAATCTCCATACAACGTTATAATATTCTATAAATTGCTCTGTGTCATGTATATCACGGAATTGTTCATTGCAAAATGTATATGACGAAAGTCTTTGGTGCAAAATGTATATCACATAACACACTGGACATGAAAAGTGTGAACCCGAGACTCCGCCAACCCGCAACTCCGTAATTGTTCAGTACAAAATGTATGAAGTTTTATAGCATTATACAAATTACTATAAATCTTCGTACAATGTTATAATCTTCTATAAATTACTATCTCATGTATATGACGGAATTGTTGGGTGCAAAATTCCTATTGCATGCTAATTTTTTGGTCTTCAATGACGTTGATGTTTTAAATGTTGATGTAATTTCTAGAGATATGTAACAGAGATTATTTATTTTATAATAAGTTTGTATAGTTCGCAAGCCCGCTTGTCAATTTGTATAGGGCATGGAACAACAGAGGCCCATTTTTTAAACCGACAGCCCGAGAACCCACGATCCAAAAACTGGCTAAGCATGGAATGACCGCTCCGTCCATGCTCTGTAAAACGTGTGCAAAGAAAACCAATTTGGCAATGCTATATCTTTTTTGTCCAAGAAAAGCCTTAGTTTTAAAGCAAAATAGTTCGACAATGCTAATTTTTTGGTGTTTTTCTCCACAAACCTATGTAACAGACCTTCTTACTATTCTATTGTATAACTGACATTATTAATTTCTGATAAATTTCTATAGTTTGCCACTCCGCCTGTCATTTTGTATATCGCGGAACTATCAGTGCTATTTGTAGGCCACAGAACATAAGAGGCCCAACTTTGAACCCACCACCCCAAGAACCCGCGATCCAAAAACTGGCTAAGTATGCAATGAGGGCTCCGTGCATGCTCTATAAAATCTCAGGTCCATACTTTATAAAAGTACAAATTTCATATGTATAAATCTAAATATATACTTTATACAAGTACATATTTCGTATGTATAAAAGTACATATTTCATATGTATAAAACTATATATTTACTTTACTATGTTCTGCATGCAAACCAC
>ML794256.1:53589-74627 GCA_009831015.1 Picea engelmannii
TTTCTTGGTTGTACACAATAACTAGTTGCAATGATCAATATTTCCACAGCTCTCTTAACTATCGGTTGGTACCTTCCATACCCTTGTTGAATATTCTCTTGTGGCATAGAATATTCAGGTTCAATAACTAGGAGCTCTTATGGCTCCTTATACTTGTTACAATTTCTTTGCTTCATACAATATTCAACTACAATGATCAGGTCCTTCTATAGATTTTTCTCTACAATCTAAATTACACTAATTAATTACAATAAATAATTTGTGTGGCTTCTTTCTTTCTTTTTCCAAACATTGCACCAAGCAAAATGTCATCTAGGATATTTTTTTCATATTTGTGATTTGGGGTCCCTTTTCCTCCTCTGAAGATCCCAAAAATCCCCAAAAGGTCTCGCGGAATAATGGTTTTTGTCATGTTTCCACATATCCATTCCAAACCCTTTAGAACTTATCCAAAGTCTCCACTAGGTATATTCATGTTTATTCCCTTGATCCACTGTCAAAATTTCATTGACAATATGGCTTCTATCAAGGAGTACCACCCTTTTCTTCAAAAACCACAAAAATGCAGTTTCTGGAAATTTGGAGCTAAATTGGCCAATGAACCTCATTGTCACTTTTGTATTCCTCCTCACTTTGGACCTACCCTTGAAATTTCACCTAGATTCGGTTAAATCTACTACTTTTATGACCAAAACAAGATTTTGGCTCCATAGTTTTTTTAATATACCCTTTATCTTGCTGACATGGCATGGGACATGGTTGTTGATGTGGCACTTTGTCCACTTATCATCCCTTGATGCTACCATTTCATATTCCTTGCCACCTGAACTGCCATGTCATCCACCATGGCCCCTATCTCACACATACTTCCTTAACTTTTATTACTATATCACTACTTGTAGGCCACCCCTTCTCTTTTTCTGCTACTTGGTGCGATCTAGACCATGGACATGATAGGGGTCCCACTCTGCCTTGAAACCTTCCGCTTGGCACAATGTCTACGGTTGATATGATGGGTGGGAATCCCATCTCTGACATGTATCTGCAAGTGCACATGTTTCCCTGCGCAGATCTCAAATTGATGATTGAGGTCAGTTATGGGTCCATAACATGCATGTAGTTTAATTCACCCCTATGATTTCTTAACCACTTATCACCCTTATACTACCCAGAAGACACATCACCCCTATGGTGATTATGGAAGCCCAAGGCACCTTTGCAAAACTGCCTCACTTTAACTCATAAACCACTTTTGTTGGTGTGCCCACCCTGTCATGCAATTTTATTCTACACACCCCAAATCCATCTGGTTTCACCCTAATGCCTCCATGTCACCCAACCAATCCACATCATTGGTACGAGTCCACATTGTCGGTATGGTTCTATCTCATATTTTCAACATTTTCAAATATTCACACACACACATACACATATTATTTTTCATTTTTTCCTCCATAGGGCCACCTTGAAATCATTGGAGTTAGCTTCCCTTGGTCGAATTCAACCCCATGGCATGTCAATTCGACATCTATGTGCCAATTATTCGCTAAATTTCATCTAGAATTTGAGATTTTTCTCCCAAATTCAATTTTTTCCTAATTTCTCACAAGCCAAACTTTGCAACCATGAATTTATAAAATCCATGCCTTTGTATACTACAATTGGAATCCAATTTAATGAATTCAACCACCATTCCTAGATTCACTAGATTCAAACCCTTCCCCAATTATGCACCTTGAGGAATTTCCCACATAATCAAACACATGACCTGCAACCTGCATTGCTCCCAATCTCCATTAAGAGATTTTTTTCAAACACTTTACAAACAAATTATAATTTCTTCATACATAGGTTGGTTTCTGGCCCATACAACCCTAGTGTTGTAACCGCAAGCTCTAGTTTTTGGCCAATACAACTCTAGTGTTGTAATCATATCTCTGATGCCACTTTGTAACATACTCAACCACATGTAACATTATTGGGGCAATGGGGTGCTTTAAATTTCCTTCTCACTCACTCAATATTTGGCTCTGTTAGCTCTGATACTAAGTTTTGTCATATGCCCAACCTTCTAGCTAGGTTGAGATTCACATTCATAGCTCTAATACCATAATTTTCCTCAATGTTCTAGTACTAATTTAATTAATGCATGAAACCATGCAATGTAGGCTCACACATACAAATAGAACAACATTCCATTCACGACATTAACAACATTAATCCAACATTATCATGCGTAAACCATATGCACTGATCTTTTGGAAATAAATCACCAACTAGCTGCAGACAAAGGACCATCCAACCACAAGCTCTGTTGCACTCAATATTTCTACATCATGTCATCCCTAAGTTAATTTTATGATTCCACAAGTAAGAAACACCTATGGTTGGCTCTAGTCATCTCACACAACCCATTTCCTAGAATTTATTGTATGTTCAGACTTATAGCAATCCTAATCCACTAGCTCTCTCCCCCCTTCAACATGTACAACCCAAGGAATGGAATCCCCTTCTCTACCTTGAAATCCCTCAAGTTATTCCACTTCCTTTCAGAGCTCAAGTACAGTCTGGAAAATAAATCTCATTGCTGGGAATTTAAAGGATTCTCAGTTGTAATTAGTTTGATCCAATGGAAGCTATTTCCTTGGCACATGGCCACAGTTTCCTTCATGGGTTCATGGAATTTACTTCCCATAAATTCATTACATCTTACATGCAATCACTTAGCCCATACACGAGCTCTAAGACCACATCTGTACACACTAATGGAAAATCCCCCAAATAATGATGTACAACCCCCAAAAATCATGGGTTATATTTGTAGGATATCAACTAACCATGTGGCTTCCTAAGAAGCCCACGTATCTCCCTTTGCAACTCATCCCAAGGTCCCAGTCTTCAATCGTTTTGAAAGGAAAAACAAAAAAGAATTTTCCACAATAAAATGAAATGGGGTCCTGCTCAAACAAATTCTTGGAAACCCATTCTAGAACTATCTTTGGACTAGGTCATATGTAAAACTCTTTCACCCTAAGCTGTATCACTCTGATACCAAATTGTAACACTATTTCACCCTAAGCTGTATCGCTCTGATACCAAATTGTAACACCACTTTTCGGTACCAAGGCTTACTCGCTTTAATACCAAGTAGCAACACCAATTTTTATAGAAATCATACAGGCATTATATAATCCACATGCATTTAAGAAAGAAATACATTTAAGCTCAAAGTAAGCATAAGAATTATTACTGACATAAATAATCCATGGCAATAACATTAATCCAAATGCACAGCAGAATACATGATAATTATAATACACAGGGATACAAAAACATAATTAAGGCATCATCTGGTACTTATCTTTGAAACAGTGGCAGTTCCACCAACCAAGTGCAGGCCTTCCACGAACCTCCCAGCCTTAGACCACACTGCTCGTCAGCTCAACAATGGGTCACCCCCACACTGGGACTAAGCTCCACCCCAATGCAGGGAATCCTAGGCTAGGCTGAGGTTACAGGGAAAACACACACAATCACAAGGAAGGAATTCTCTCCCAGGAACCACTCATGCTCACTACCCACAGACTCTCCTTCCCCACATGCCTATTCCACCCCAGGAGTATACACCTTCTCTGTCACCTAGACAGTCCTTCGGCTGCTAACCTCCCTTGCCTTGGGTTACAACAATAGACTAGACCGTAAGTCTTTGAACTCTATTGCAGCTACAAGGTTCCTTCTAGGAGTTCTCTCCTTCCTCTGTGCACTCTCTCACATAGAGAGAATCGCTCACAGGCCAACAACCTGTTCTTCCAATCTCAATCACCTCTCTCATTTGGAGAGAGTGTTGTACAACTGGCCAACAAGCCCCACACAGTCCAGCACTGAGTGGCCACAACAACCAATGGAGAAAATAGACACAGGCTTTCCAACGGGTTCAACAATGGTGGATGGTCTCACAGATATGGCTTCGGACAAGACTCCACGCATAGGCTCGCTGCTCAGACAGATGATGCTTCGGATTTTTAGAAATTAACACTAGTTATTTCGAATCAACAAACAGAGTTTTCCTGTTCAGAGGGCGTACGGGGTATTCTTGCAGAAGTCAGACCGGTCGTACTCTTCAGAATATCGGATCGAATGAAGGAGAACCCCCCATCACGGCTCATCTTAGCCCTTTATTTGCATGGGCCAGGGTTGACATTTTTCACCCATGGAACTGCATGCATTCCTTCAGCATGCGTTCCTTCCATTTGGAAGTTGCTTGTCCTTCCAAAAGAACTTAGGATAAGACATATTATTCACATGTCTTTTGGAATAATATTAAATTATTATTCCCAAAGCTTAAGCCCCCTAGGATTAACACTTAAAACCTTTTCCCACCTTCCAGACCCTAATCCCTTTCCCTCTCTATGGATGATTAATCCCCCATCACTCATTCATCGTGTCGGCCTGCACACGGCGGTGTTTATATTTTATTAATGTGTTGCATACATACAAGTACAAAATCAGGCCCTTGGCCTCCAACCCTTAGGCTCTCTTGCCTAACAATCACATAAGCCCATCGGCTTATACAAACTTGGCTCACCATCCTATAACACATATTTACAATTCATTTCATACATCAGACTTACAAAGGGTTTGATGTTGGGGACACTACAATCCCCCTCCCCTTATTTCTGCACTGTCCTCAGTGCAACCTTACACTGTCTCTGCAATCTTTTCAAAATTTTCAAAAAGATGTAGGTACTCTGCCCGCATAGCATCTATATGCTCCCATGTCGTGTCCTCAGGACCGTACCAAGTCCACTGGACCTTTACAATCTCTATAGCTCGATTCCGGAGCTGTTTTCTTTTCTTGTCCAAAATGCTCACAAGATGCACTTGCAGGACACCTTCTGGTTCCACCTGAATCACATTCCAATCGATAACATGATTAGCATCAGGTATATATTTCTTAAGCAGTGAAACATGAAACACATTATGTACAGTCATAGATGCAGGTAATGCAAGCATGTATGCAACTGGCCCAATCCTTTCCAGGATTTCAAATGGCCCACAAAATCTTGCTACCAACTTGGCGCAACTTCCCAGCTTCAGGGAACTCCTGTGAGTTTTCACTTTCAGGAAAACATGATCACCCACTTTGAATTCTCTGTGATTTTTGTTCTTATCGGCATAACTTTTCTGCTTGTCCTGGGAAACTTTCAAATTCTGTTTAATTCTTATCATTTGGTCTTCCATATCTTTGAGCAGCTCAGGCCCAACTACTGCTCTATCAGCTGGATTATCCCAGCTTACTGGAGTGTTGCACTTTCTTCCATAAAGTGCTTCAAATGGGCTCATCTTCAACGATGTGTGATACCCATTATTGTAGGCGAATTCTACCAAATACAAGTAGTCTTCCCATCTTGATGGTTTATCCATCACATACATTCTCAGCATGTCTTCTATTACTCTGTTCACCCTCTCTGTCTGTCCATCATACTCAGGATGATACGCTGTACTAAAGTTCAGATTCGTTCTGAATCCCTTATACAGTCATTTCTAGAAATTTGAGGTGAATTTTGGGTCCCTATCAGACACAATTGTCTTAGGAATTCCGTGCAAGTGTGCCACTTCTTTTAAGAAGATATCAACAACATTTGCTGCCTTCTGAGTGGTTTTCAATGGAATAAAATGGGCATCTTTTGTAAGTTTGTCCACCACCACCATGATTGAATCATGCTGCTTGCTTGTTCTAGGCAATCCTGTGATAAAATCCATTGTCACCACTTCCCATTTCCACTCAGGAATGGGTAAAGGCTGCAACAACCCTGTTGGGTGCCTATGCTCAGCCTTAACTTTCTAGCACTCCATACATTTGGTGATGTATTCAGTGATTTCTTTCTTCAGACCCGACCAAAAGTAATGGCTTTTGACTGCTTCCATAGTCTTCTGATATCCAGGTAGTCTAGCATAAGCCATGTTATGCATTTCTTTTAGAATTGCCAGCTTCAATTCTCGGACATTGGGTATATACACTCTGTTTTTATACAGAAGTAAGCCATCAGTTTCCAAGGTGTAACTTCCCTGGTTTTGTGGTCTCTCACGCTATTGTAGCTTTGCTACCAGACCTCTGTACTGCAAATCAACATTTGTAGCTTCCAAAATTCTGTCCTTAATCTCAATCCTGTACATGCTAATGGTTGTAGCATGTAATTCGTGCACTTTTCTGCTGAGTGCATCAACCACTTTATTTTCTTTCCCTTTGATATGCTTGATATCAAAGTCATATTCACACATAAACTCTAGCCATCTGGTTTGCCTGGCATTTAAAGTCGGCTGATCAAATAAATACTTCAGACCGTTGTGGTCTGTTCTCAATTTGAATCTCTTTCCCATGAGGTAATGTCTCCATTTCCTCAATGTGTATATGATTGCTGCCAACTCTAAATCATGAGTGGCATAATTCCTTTCATGCTCTTTCATCTTTCAGGATTCATAACATATTACAAATCCCTCTTGGCTGAGAACTCCTCCCAGTCCCTCCTTACATGCATGTGTGCACACCACGAAATCCATATTTGGATCTGCAATCTTCAGGATTGGAGCACTGGTTAACAACTGCTTCAATCGATGGAAAATGCTCTCACACTCTTCAGTCCACTAAAAATTCTTCTCCTTCCTTTGCAAGGAAGTGATAGGGTGAGCTATCTTTGAGAATCCAACTATAAACCTTCTCTAGTAGCCTACCATACCCATAAAAGATCTAACTTCTGCCACATTCCTTGGCACTGACCATTCTTGGATGGCCTCAACCTTTTTAGGATCCGCAACGATCCCCTCTTCTGAAATAATATGTCCCAAGTAATGGATCTGCCTTTGATAAAATGAGCATTTGCTCAGCTTGGCATATAGCTGGTGTTCTCTCAACACTTGCAACACCATTCTCAGGTGTTGCTCATGCTCTTCCTCTAACTTGGAATACACCAAGATGTCATCCAATAAGACTATGACAAACTTGTCCAAATAGTCCCTGAATACATCATTCATTAAGCACATGAAAACAACAGGTGCATTTGTCAGTCCAAACGACACCACTGTGAATTCATAATACTGTACCTTGTTCTAAAGGCGGTCTTGATGATGTCCTCATCATTTATTCTCACTTGGTGATATCCAGATCTGAGATCTATTTTCAAAAATATTTCCGCGTCCTTCAACTGATCAAAAAGATCATCGATCCTTGCCAGAGGAAACTGGTTCCTGACAGTTACCTTATTCAACTGTTGGAAATCAATGCATAGTATCAACGTCCCATCTTTCTTCTTCACAAATAGGACCGGGGCTCCCCAATGTGACATGCTGGGGTGAACGTACCCTTCTTTAGTATCTATTCGAGCTTCAATTGCAACTCTTTCAGCTCTGGCATACTCATTCTATAAGGATCTTTCGAAACTGGAGCTGCTCCTGGTATCAAATTTATAGAAAAATCGATGTCCCTCTTCGGAGGTAGTCCAGGTACCTCCTGAAATACGTCCTTGAACTCTTTGAGTACCTCATGGTCTTCTAGCTTTGAGACTGCATCTCTGGATGCTTCTCCTACACGGACTCCAAATAATTGACAGCCTTTCCTGTAACACTTCTTCAGCTGCATGGCTGAGATTTCTCTAACAACCATGGCTCTGGGAATTCCTTGGAATGTTACCTGATTTCATTCTTCGTCCAGGCATGTAAACCTCTTGTTACAACAGTCCAGAAGGGCATGGTGCTGGTCCAACCAGTCCATCCCAATTAAGCAGTCGCAAGAGCCTAAACGCAGAATATTCAATTTAGCCTCAGTGCTCAATCCTTTCATGTCCACTGAACAAGACTTAACCAATTCAATGAACTTCCTTTTGGTTCCTGTGTCTAACTGCACTAGCCAAGACTTTTCATGTTTTCTTCTTGTTAAACGCAAAATTTCCACCACCCTAGGATCTACATAACTATGGATAGCCCATGAATCAATTAAAATAATGAGTGGTCGGTTGTTAATCATACCTTCCACTTCAATCATGTGCATTTGAAATTCTACTTGCTTGTTGTCCAGGGCTGTGTAGATCCTTGGCATTATGTTGCCCATATCCTCCACCGTTTCAGCTTGTTGAACAGTATGGACAGTTCTCACTTTATCTTTTCTATGGGGGCAATCTTTGTACCTATGGTTCCCTTTACATCCCCAACACTCCATAGGTGGCGGTCTTGGCATTTGCTCACTCCCTTCAACTTTCCTGGGATCTCTAAAAGATGACTGTCCCCAAGGACTATTCCTGAAAATGGGAGGCTTGTTTCCCTTCTGCCTCTGTTCCTTCTTAAACCTCTTCTAGTCATCCCAAGCCTTCCGAAGGATAGGACTTTCTCTTTGTTGTTCATACAAGCATTTCACCCTTCTTATTGTTTCTTCCATAGTCTTAGGATCATCATATTGAATCTTGTCACCAATAGAAGGTGGCAGTCCACTCAGATACCTCTGAATCTTGACAGTCTCATCTTTGATGAATGGAACATACTTCAGCAGTTCCAAGAAACTTTGTTCGTACTGATCAATGGTCATGCTACCTAGCTTGAGTTCGAAGAACTCCTTCATCTTTCTGTCATAATATCTTTTGGTCAGGTATTTCTTCTCAAAATACCTCTTAAACTCCTTCGAAGTGATATCTTTCTCTCTGATGTGCTGCACTTGCACAAACTGATCCCACCACATGGATGCTTTTCCTTTTAGCTGGTACATCACAATTCTTCCTTCTGCATGAGCAGAGTAGTTGTGCAGTTGGAAATATTTCTTCATGCCAAGCAACCATGTCTCGACATCTTCCTCCTTATGTTCTCCATCAAACGTTGGAGGCTTGATCTTGTTCATCTCCCCTTTCAATTCATCCTTTCCATATTTTCGGTGTTTTCTGGTAGGGGATGGGCTTGAACTACTGTGTGTTTCCCTGCCAGAATGCTTCGGGGAGAGACGATAATGTCCGCTACCACTCCTTGATCTTCTTCTCCTCTCAGGGGTTCTGACACTTCTTGATCTGCTTGTCACTCTATTTTTCCAATTTATTTTCTATTCTTTCTAGGCTCTTCAACATTTTTAAGTTGAATTCACCCTGTCGATCCTTGACTTTCATGAGCTTTCGGTTATTAGCTCAGCGAGCCTGGGCATCTTTCTACAATTTTTCAATGAGTTTCATCATACGTCCTTCTTTATCTATCTCTTTTCCATGCCCATTAGAGTTTGTTCCTTCGACTCCCAAGTTGACATCCTTTCCTTCTCTTTCATCCTCTAAAATGGAGGCACTCCACACCTCTTCCATTTCCTTACTCGGTGTCTATTCTTGGCTGTCCTGACACTCGTTGAACTCTGCACACACAATGTGCAATCAATATGAAGTTTGGCAGGCCCTTAAACCTTCAAGAAAACTTACAACATTCATAAGCCAACATGAACAAGAAAAACGTTTTGACTTCACAAAGTTTTTTCAGCTCTGTTCGGCTCTGCAAATTTCGAGACTTCGGGACTTCAGGTTTTCGGTACCCAGGAGTTCACTATGTAATGACTCCTAACTTCTTGTCGCTACAATCCTTGAAATATGAAATTTCGGTTTCCTTTCTCTCCGGGCCCACCACACAACTGTCACCCTTAAAACCTGTTACGGTTCTTCAGTCTCCGATGGCTTCGGGACTTCAGGACTTTGGGACTTCGGGTTTTCGGTACCCGGGAGTTCACTATGCAGTGATTCCTAACTCCTTGTCACTACAATCTCCGAAATTCAAAATTCCGATTTACTTTATTCTCTGGGCCCACAACACATTTGTCGCCCTTAACCGTAGTGGCGCATGGCACATTCTAGAGGATCTACGTCTCCATCGGTGACGTCTTCGGGTCCCACCGGTCTTGCCTGTCTTTTCAATTCTCTGGCATGTGGTACACATCCATGCACCCATGTCCATTCCAAGCAAAAATCCAACGGTTAGGTCCCCTCTCAAATATACGATGCAGATCTTTTCGGTGTTTCGGGCATCGGGAGTCTGTGTATCCCATATCTCGAACTTTCGTTTGCCGAAATCCTGAAATTACGGTTTACTCGTCAACTTGATCTGACGGTCAACTCCCTTCCTACAATCTACAGTGTAGATTGTTTCAGGATTTCGGGTTTTGGGTTTCAGAGGTGTTCCCCTCCCTCACTTCCCATCTCCCGACTTTGCGAAATCTGAAAGGTTTTCACGACTAACTCGAGCATGACTATGCCAGATCTAACGGTCGAGCCTTCCTCCCAGATCTACATCGTAGATCTTCTCGAGTTTTCGGGAGTTCGTGTATCGTGGTTCCCACACTCTTGTGCAACTCTAAATGGTTTTTAAATCCTGCACACACTTTCCAGATCCGATGGTCACAAGGGTTCTCCTTCCCTCTTGAACAGGTCCTAAGGCTCCAACACTTCTGGTGTGGAGTCCTCTCTCCTTGTGGCCATAGACCACACCTCCTGAGCTTGTAGGCACGGTCAAGTAACCCCTTGACACTCCAGATCATTCCAAGGTCTGGAATTGGTCCTCTAGACACAATATCTCCTCACACCCTCGGTCCAAAGACCACTCAACTGGCCCATCTAGGCTCAGTGTCGAAACCTAGGATCTGATACCAAACTGTAACACTCTTTCACCCTAAGCTATATCGCTCTGATACCAAATTGTAACACTCTTTCACCCTAAGCTGTATCGCTCTGATACCAAATTGTAACACCACTTTTCGGTACCAAGGCTTACTCGCTTTAATACCAAGTTGTAATACCACTTTTACATAACTCATACATGCATTATATAATCCACATGCATTTAAGCAAGAAATGCATTTAAGCTTAGAGTAAGCATAAGAATTATTACTAACATAAATAATCCATGGAAATAACATTAATCCAAATGCATAGCAGAATACATGATAATTATAATACACAGGGATACAAAAACACAATTAAAGCATCATCTGGTACTTATCTTTGAAACAGTGGCAGCTCCACCAACCATGTGTAGGCCTTCCACGAACCTTCCAGCCTTAGACCACACTGCTCGTTATCTCAGCAGTGGGCCACCCTCGAGCTGGGACTAAGCTCCACCCCAAGGCAGTGAATCCTAGGCTAGGTTGAGGTTACAGGGAAAACACACACAGTCACAAGGAAGGAATTCTCTCCCAGGAACCACTCATGCTCACTGTCCACAAACTCTCCTTCCCCACATGCCTATTCCACCCCAGGAGTATACACCTTCTCTATCACCTAGACAGTTCTTCAGCTGCTAACCTCCCTTGCCTTGGGTTACAACAACAGACTGGACCGGAAGTCTCTGAGCTCTATGGAAACTACAAGGTTCCTTCTAGGAGTTCTCTCCTTCCTCTATGCACTCTCTCACCTAGAGAGAATCGCTCACAGGCCAACAACCTGTTCTTCCAACCTCAATAACCTCTCTCACCTAGAGAGAGTGTTGTACAACTGGCCAACAAGCCCCACGCAGTCCAGCACTGCGTGGCCACAAAAACCAATGGGGAAAACAGACACAGGCTTTCCAATGGGTTCAACAATGGCGGATGGTCTCACGGATATGGCTTCGGACAAGACTCCATGCATAGTCTCGATGCTCAGACAAAGGATGCTTCGGCTTTTCAGAAATTAACACTAGTTATTCCGAATCAACACACAGACTTTTCCTGTTCAGAGGGAATATGGGGTATTCTTGCAGAGGTCGGACCAGTCGTACTCTTCAAAAGATCAGATCGAATGGAGTAGAACCCCCCATCACGGCTCATCTCAGCCCTTTATTTGCATGGGCTAAGGTTGACATTTGTCACCCATGCAATTGCATTCATTCCTTCAGCATGCGTTCCTTCCATTTGGAAGTTGCTTATCCTTCCAAAAGAACTTAGGATAAGACATATTATTCACATGTCTTTTGGAATAATATTAAATTATTATTCCCAAAGCTTAAGCCCCCTAGGCTTAAGACTTATCCCCTTTTCCCACCTTCCAACCCCTAATCCCTTTCCCTCTCTGTGGATGCTTAGTCCCCCATCAATCATTCATCATGTCGGCCTGCACGCGGCGGTGTTTATATTTTATTAATGTGTTGCATACATACAGGTACAAAATCAGGCCCTTGGCCTCCAACGCTTAGGCTCTCTGGCCTAACAATCACATAAGCCCATCGACTTATACAAACTTGGCTCACTGGCCTATAACACATATTTACAATTCATTTCATACATTAGAATTACAAAGGGTTCGATCTTGGGGACACTACAATCCCCCTCCCCTTATTTCTGCACTATCCTCAGTGCAACCTTACACTGTCTCTGCAAGCTTTTCAAAATTTTCAAAAAGATGCAGGTACTCTGCCCGCATAGCATCTGCATGCTCCCATGTTGCATCCTCAGGACTGTACCACTACAAAAGTATTTGTGAAAGTTTGTAGGATATCGTCCATCATCCTCATAAAATTTGCTGGAGCATTTGTCAAACCAAAGGGCAGGACCAAATACCTTCTTTTGACTTGAAGGCAGTCTTCCATACATCTTTCTATTCTATTGGGACCTGGTGGTAGCTATACTTAAGATCAATCTTACTGAAGTATTGACCCATGTGAGCTGATCAAGGAGGTCGTCGATTCGGGGAATCGTGTACTAGTTTTGTACTGTGATTTTATTCAGGGCCCGGTAATCAATGCAGAGTCGCCAGGTCCCATCTTTCTTCTGCACCAACACGATTGGGATCCCACAAGGCGATGAGATGGGACGTATGTGGCCCTTGTGGAGCAGTTCTTGGATTTGCCTCTTGATCTCCTCGTTTTCTAACAAAGAGCAGCAGTAGACTGGCCCATTGGGTAGCTGTGCGCTTGGGGTCAGATCGATGGGATGCTTGACCTGGGAGTGCAAAGGTACCCAGGTATGAGAGGAGAAGATATTTGAGTATTCTTCCACGAACTTATCCACTTGCTTCTATTGTGTGGAGAGATAGGTCGCGGAGGCCCTGGATGTGGCTGCGATCTTTCACTCACTCTGAGAGTGAATCACGAAGAAGACAAATTTCCTGGTCTGAGAGATGACCTTCCTGCATTGCTTGGTAGAGATCAAGGAAATAACACTAGGAGGGACTGCCTCGGGTATCCTGTATAATTTCCTGTTCAAAGTAATATAAATAACATTACGAGGCCTAGAATCATATACAACATGACGTTTCCATAAATAAGGTTGGCCTAAAAGAACATTACAAACTTTGAGAGCAGAAACATCACATAATACCTCGTCTTTGAAAGGCTTGATGCAGTACGACAATCGACACTGTTGGATGACACATAGATCGCTTCCTTGGCAGAGCCATCTAATGGTGTAGGGTTGTGGGTGCAGTGTTGTCGGCAAGGCTAGACGCTTGACAACCTCTGCTGAGATGAGGGTTTGCTGGCTACCACTATCAACGATGAAGTGCAGCGGGGTGCTTTTTACCCACATCTGTGAATGGATGAGGCACTCGCCTTCTTATGGTTTGTCTGGTTCACCAGGCTAGAGCTTGGTGGTAGCAACATTGGCACTGGGTTCTGCGTCAATGATCCATCTTCCCCTTTCTGGTTTTGACTCAAAGTAAAAAACTGCATCTAATTCAGAGGCTTTCACTTCAGCCACCAACGACTGCTTTGAGTGGTAGTCAACAGTGTTATGCCAAGGGCTCTTATGGAAGTCGCACCACTTCCCGATATCTTTCTTTGTCTTTTCGGTGTCCTTCTTTGCTTGCGGATTGGAATGGTTGTCCTAATACTGTCCATCTTTGCTTTGTCCTTTGTTCTGTGGGTCGGGGCCGCCCCTTCTTGGTTTTTGTTGTGAGGGGTTCCCAGGCCCAAATTATCATGTCTTTTGTTTGAGCTTCTGCTCGATTTTGATGGCGTATCGGTAGGCCGCACCCAAGGATGAGATGTCCAGAAATTCCATTTTGGTCTAGATGTATCTATGCAGAGCACCACAATACTTGAGCACCAGATGTCGCTCTGAATCTTTGATACCCAACTTGGTGTGCAAGGTATGGAAGATATTTGTGAACTCTGGCACTGCTTGGTCTATTTCTTGCTGTAGTGTGGTCCATTTGGTATACAAGTCGTCATAACTTATGACAGGGTAGTATTGTTCCTTAATAACATACCTGAAGGATTCCCAGGTGGCCACGACTGTAAATAATGAGGGTTCCTCTGTTTCCTTTTTCTCACAGAAAGTTTCCCACCCATCTTTGACACGGGGAACGACTTTGCGGAGTGAAAAAGTAATATTTTCTTTATTCAAAAAGTTATGGACATAAAAATACCCTTCTAGTAGATTCAACCACTTGTCTACGACATCTGCATCTATCTGACCTTCAAATATAGGAATATCGAAGTTGATTTGTACCTTGAAGGGGGCGGCACCTCCAATCAAGGAAGATGCGTTGCCTGTTGGTAGCCGTTGAAGGATTTGCGTGAAACTATCCATCATCTTGTTCATCTGTTGCATGAGGGCTTCATGAAGCAACATTTTGAAAGGATCTCCTACCTCGCCATCTTTCTTTTCTCCTTCCATGAGAGGTCGCTTAGGCATGCGAGAGCTTTTGCCCTCAAGAGAAACAAGCTCGAGACCCAATTCTTTGTACCATGACTTCGTTAAGGACATGCATTAAGACGACAAGGAGCAGACCACTCTGTTACCACTGATCCAGATTTTATGAGCAGCACGAAATGAATACAGATTATTAAAAGATGATTAACATAGAAGAATAGAGATACACTAAAACTGGTTTTCTATTCAATAAGGAAATAAGCTGAACTGTAAAATGCAGTGGAAAACAAGCTTGTTGGAATGGTGGTAGCTTATCTTTGAGAAGAGATGTGACGGCTACGCTCATTCATAAGAAGATGATTACAATGAGGCTCTGAAGGCCTTTTTACCATAAAAAGAAATGTCAAAAATCCTAGACATCCAAAAACCTAACCCTAGGAGATGAAGTGCCAAAAGTTATGTGGGCCCTGTTTGGGTAAGTTAGTACATCAACTTCTCGGGGTCGTAACTTTTGCATGCGATCTCCATTTTAGGCGCACGATAGCCCATTGGAAAGGTATCGTCGAGGAGATTCATTTTGGGGGCTCAATTAGAGCCTTAAAATAACATTAAGAAGCTCGATCCTGAAAAAACTCCATTTAGGCCCTCAAAATGGCCCCGGAAGTTAAAAACTGCTAAAAATAGTAAATTTCCAAAATTGTCATAAAACTATTTTGAGTGAGTTGGGAAAGGTGGGTGGCCACCAATATCCACTTGGATCAATACCAAGCCTCAATGTAATGAAATGCATATGAATGAAATACATATTATTTCTTTATTAGTTTATGCATACAGGGTCCATTTATATCCATCTTAATGTACTTATGAGAAGTGTTATTAACAAATAGGAAGCAAGAACTACGTATACATTGAACAAATTTTGTTGTTTTTTATAAATATGTAATGAACAAATAGAAGTAAATTTAATTTTTTTTGGTAAAGAACATTATAGTTGTGAAAAATAGAAGTTCGAGAACTTTTTCCTTTTACATATAAGCTTTCTCACACACACTCTCTCACATAGGCATACATATTTTTCATTTGAAATAAAAAATACAATTTTTTTCTAAAAAAATAAATCAAATGAACATATTATTTATTTAAATATCTCATTTTCACATTAAAATAAAGAAATAGTTTTTTTATAACTTATCATAAACTATTAATCCTAAAATAGTACAATCATTAAATTATAAATATATTTTGTTTTTACCAATTTTCTTCAACACTCAGCGCTGTTTCTCAACAAAAAGAATGATCAATAATGACACCATTAGATTATACACTTAAGAAGAAACATTATAAGGAGAAATGGAACTATGAAACATAATCAATATTCCTATCAAATAAAATAATATAATGCAATGCAATTAAGACTTTCAATAAATTAACAATTTTATAATAAATGTTGTCAACTTTGTTCTTTAGCCAGGCGCCGGAGAAGCAAGCTCACTCTCACCACTTATAGGCGAGAAATGGAACTATGAAACATAATCAATATTCCTATCAAATAAAATAATATAATGCAATGCAATTAAGACTTTCAATAAATTAGCAATTTTATAATAAATGTGGATTAAATTAAAATAAAATTGTAAATCTTGCTAGCTGAATTGGATTTCGATTTCAAAAGTTTTTTTAAGATGGAAAATACACCTAAAAAATCATCAAAATTATTTTAATGATTTAAATGTTTCTCATAATTTTTTAGACATTAAAATAAAATTAAAAAAAAACATAAATTTAATAATTTAAAAAATATATTTTTAAATATTATAATATAATCACATCTAACATATCTACATTAAATTTAAAATAATAATAATAAAACCAAAATCTTACATAAGTTATAATCTTATCTCCCTTCATTGAAGTCATTCCTCTTCGGAATTTTTAAACATCTCTCACCATTCTCTCTTTAAAAAAACAAAGAATATCCTTTACTACCTTTTTTATTCAATGGACACATTATTGTCACGACAATGGATATTAATGAACCGATTGTTTAAAGATATTTCGAGGTTGTGAATCGATTTAAGGAATCTCAAAATTTAAAAACTATATTTTTTCAAATTTTGATTCATAAATTTTAATATCGACGAAAGTTTTCACCTTTTAGCTTCGCTGAAGATGTTACATTATTTTAAGTTAGTATGAAATTAATAAAGTTTCAGACATGAAATATGCATAAATATGTCATTGGATCATTACAATTAAAATGACGAGTATGAATAAATATTCGGATATTTATTATTAACTAGCATACTCCTAAAGCAGGAGAAAGGAATCTTCGAAGTGAATAATAATATTATATTGTTTAAAATTTTAGATGGTTAAGCAATAGAAAATATTTTGTTTGGTATTATTCATGAACAACACTTGTTGCATGGTTCATAAACAATTGTGTTCACTGCTTATAATAGATATACATCTATCCTAACTACAAGCACGTTCAAGGGTTTTAAAACTTATGAGAAGAATCTTTCCCTGTATACCATCCAATGATATATATGTTTATGTTCAGTCAATTGCATGGTTAAGAAGAAGAACCAATTTAAAGTAAAAAAGATAAATAAATTTATCTGGCAATAAGATTATATTTCAACAATGGCTAGGCTTGATTAAAAAAGAATAGACACATGCTTATAACTCAACCTTAATTAGAGTGACAAAATATCATTAACGATGCAAAAGAGATCCATAAACATAGAGATTTTGCAGGGAGGGGGGAGAGGGGGAGATAGATTTATATTTATTAAATGAGATTTACAACATGAATGATTAACTTGAGATTCACCATTGTACTCCTAGCTACAATACCCAAAATCCTCCTCCTTAGTCCAAAGTCCACCTCCATCAAACAAGCATGATCTAGAACTGTATCACAACAAGATAACCAAAGTGAATGGTTAATAGTTCCCACCTAAGCTCTAACCACACTAATGTTGATGCCAACACTCAACAATAGTATCAAAATCATGACCAAGGATTCTCACTACAATTCGATAGCATAAGGATGATTACATATAGACTCTCTTCCCTTAGCTTTGGTTCTCATACTTATATATTCTTGAGGAGATAATGATAGATTACATGACATGCATGTACTAGAATAGTTTTCATGTGAACATTTCAGATTTTTCCAACTCACTGTTTTTTAGCTTTCCTTGTGATTTTCTATTTTCCAAAGCTTTAAGGGGTGGCTGTGAGTTTTATAATGCAAAACTTCAATCGACCATGACTAACCTATGGGAAAGATGCAACCGACCACTCTTTTTCTTAGGAAAAACATGGCCTTGATGTCCTTTTGATGACCGAGTTTTTTGTGAGCAAATTATTCTTGATCTGATAGTGTATTTTGGTCTTCTACATCTATCTTGGTCTATGGTGCCCAATAGAGATGTAACAATGTTACACTATGAGACCCAATATAAATGCTTCAAATTTAAAAAGAGGTGTATGTCATGTCTTTTGAAAAATAAAAAGTGTTTTTTTTTTATTATTTGTTTTAGATATTTTTATTTATCTTCACACAAGTTTGCTACAAGTATTAGATGTGAAAACTCATTGGATGGCAAATTAAATTATACATTATAACCTACATGGAGAGGAATAGAAAATGTACATGAAACAATGATTTTTTTGTACTCGAAATCCAAAATTTAAAAATTTAAATAGAATAGATTTATTTTAAGATGATATTTTGTTTTTCAAATTTCCTCTAATAATATATATAGTTCAGTAATAGTTAGAATATTGAATTTCCACATTTAATGATATTTTAAAGAAGATTAAATACAATATTAAAATAAATTCACATTAATAATATTTTAATAATAATGGATAAAGTCCACTTAAATCAATTTGACTTGTGAAAACTATATTAAGTCCTTTGACTTGTGAAATGTGTGTCAAGTCCTTTGTTGATAGATGGAAACCAACTTAAACCAATTTGACGAAACCAACTTAAACCAATTCTCGTGAAACTCTGTGATAACCTATTTTAATAATAAAGATGAAATATTCTATTATGTCCACTTAAACCAATTTGACTTATGAAAGATGTGTTAAGTCTCTTTGTTGATAAAGGGAAATAACATGGTTTAGGTTGAGAATGGTTTAACTATGCGTAAACATTATTAAATTAGGAAATAACATTTAAATATAAACACTCCAAAGGAATTTTAACTCACATCATCATCTTTAATTTTACTTATTAAAATTAAACATTTTATTTTAATTAAATAAATGTTAGACAACTCATTTCTAACTCCAAATTTCCTTTAATATGATAAATATGAATTTTAAAAATATTATTCTAGAACCTTATCCTATTTATATACTTTTTGTGTACATTGATTCTTCCATAACAACTATATTTAAACAAACAAAAAAATCTTATCTCTTAAAGAAAACTCATATGAGAGTTTAACCTACACTAATAAGTAAAGTTCACACAATAAACCACATAATAATACATACATAGAGACATCCTCCATCACACTTACTTCATTTAACCTCGTAATAAATAACACATTAACCTCAAATATACATGTCAACATCCACATCACCCCTAATCACATCAAATGACAAGTTATACAACATAACACATGTACATTAATCCTCATTTATAAGTTTTTTCTCAAACTTAACTTTATCCTTTATATAATTAACCCACTTTACTCTACACTCTCTCATTCTAACAAGTTATGGCTAAACTCCATGATACCCCATGATAGTAAATACATCTAAACATATTCAATCATATTGACAAGAATCAACAATGCTCATAACACATGAATTCAAGTGGGGATTTTCACAAAGACAAGGTGTCTAAGCTTATTTCGAAAGCTTTCATTAAGTGACATATAAAATAGTTCATACACCAATACAGTGGTAAGATATTTATTTAAGTGTAAGTTATGTAATGGATTTAATTTTGTGGAAGGTACACTATGAAATGATACATCTTATTAAATAATAGATAATAACACATGATTTTAGTCATTAGATGTGAGAGGTTAGGAGTTGAGCCAATGTTTATTGACCAATCAAGCATTGGAAGTGAGAATATTGACAAGTTCTTAAAAATCTAATCCTTCTTTTGACATTTTATGATATTTGTTGTCCTTCATAAATTTATGTTTTTTAAGAGTGTTTTTTAAATTACCTTTATAGAATGATTAAAAGACTAAGAAGGATTCAATTTTAATTAGTACTCCAAAGTATAGGATCCCATTCCTAACATATCAAAACCTTGTTATATTAATCAAACCATCGATAAACTCAAAATCAATGATTAGTATGGATTGGTCTTTACCCTCAAAAGAAAGTTCGAGTATTTCTTATTCTTTTAGAGCATATTTCCAATTCCTTTAGAGCATGAAAGGATTACAATAAGAGCATGAAAAGATTACTCGATCTTTACCCTCAAAAGAAAGTTCGAGTATTTCTAATTCTTTTAGAGCATATTTCTAATTCCTTTAGAGCATGAAAGGATTACAATAAGAGCATGAAAGGATTACAATAAGAGCATGAAAGGATTACAATAAGACAAATTTTAAGTAAAAAAACATATGTACACAAATTTATAGAAGGGGGCAAATGTAAACAAGTTTTAAGTTAAAAAAAATAAAAACATATGTACATAAACTTATAGAAGAGGGGAATTGTAAACAAGTTCCATACCCGAGATCTATGACGGTCCCCAGCCACCAATGGGTAGGGCGACACCACTCATTGGACATATCTCTTAGCTCTGATACCAATTCGTGACATCCCCGAGCCTAAACCAACAGGCCAGGCCATGCCACTGAATAACCTTTATGCTCTGATACCAATTTATGAATTTATATGCATGCATATCTAACAAAAATTAACATATACAACATTGTGTTCATGCCACTTATTCATGTGGAAATAATCATTAAAACATACAAACAACATATGCATACAGACGGCATATTCTAACCATACACAAATCAATGCAGAAATAACTATAAGCCTACACATACAACATATACGATATATCCAGGTATTACTCATCAATTATAACACATGTATAGTTACACAATATACAATCAACATAGATATTTGGTACTTATCTTTCAATAGATGACCACCAACTGCGTGCAGAACTTCCACGAACCTCCCAACCTTAGACCACACTGCTCATCATGCTCAGCAGTGGGTCACCCCCGAGCTGGGACTAAACTCAACCTAGGTCAAAGGAATCCTAGACCTAGGTTGAGGCTACGAGAAACTGCGCTGTGCAACTAGAAGGATTCTGTTACAGGTATGAAATAACTGAGAGGGGGGGGGGTGAATCAGTTATTGTAAATTATTAACAATTTCTCTCAATTTTATCTTCGAATCATTAATCTTAATGGCAGCAAGTCTTTACTGTGAAAACCAGTGTTATAAACAT
>ML794256.1:91606-116392 GCA_009831015.1 Picea engelmannii
TATTAATTTAAACAAAAATACATAGTTAGATGCCAAAGACATTCAATAGTGTCTTTAAGGCCCTATCATGACATTTATGTATACTTTCTTATCTAAACACAACTGTAAACTATAGCAATGAAGTTAAATATGTATCTTCTCATCAAAAGAAAAACATGAGATTACAACATTCAACAAAAATGTAGTCCAAAAAATGTCCATTGTCTTATATAGAAATTAAAGTAGTTTAGAATATTAGTTCCAAGGATTATGGGTATACTCAATTGAGTGTCCATTCTAGATTATAGATATAATCCAGGTTTCGCGATCCAGTCCTTGTCCAGATTTTGAGAGTCCATCCACCAACTTGTTATTGTCCTTGTATATATGAGACAAAGATACATGTGAGAATTATGTGAGAAGACGATGTACTTTATCATACAAAGTTGTAAGATGAAATTCTTGAGAGCAATTTCCTTGTGCATCCATTGGGTAACCAACATTGAATTATAAAAAAATTGAAGTTGAGGTACACCAAACTCTAGTGCCAACCTTAAAACCAATTTGAGAGCCATTATTTCACAATAGTTATTAGTTCCCTTACCAATTCTAGCTTTGAAAGAAATGCTATGATTTGAAGATAATATAAAATTCTTCTTGATCCTCCCTTAAGAGGGATTTCATGCGATGCACCATCAAAGTATGCCCATGAGATGTTCCTTGTTAATTACCTCTTTTGTTTGAATATGAATGTTTGGTTTTTCCTAAATTTGCAAGTAAGCATTTAATATGTTTAGGGATTGCACCATACATTTGAGAGGTAATGTCTCTTTATCTTAAAACAACTTCAAGTTCTTGGCTAGCCAGACTCCTCAGGCAATGTTAAGAGGAAGAGCTATAATCTTATTTCTATTCTTTTTGGTACACCAAGAGCTAAAATCCTCTTTTATACCTTCACTTTCCCAATGGTTCTTTAGCCTATCATTCTTTCCACCTCTTCCCATGCCTCCTTGGTGTCAGGACATTCCAAGATGATACGTGCAATTGTTTCTTCTACTTGTTGGCATAAGCTACACCACCCAACCTAATAAAATTTCTCTTCTAAAAGACATCCCAAATGGATACCTTATTATGTAAAATCAACCACATGAAGATCTTGTTTTAAGAAAAACCAACTCTTATCTAAACAAAAGCATTTTTACATCTTACTCCAAAACCAAAAACATAAAAAAAAAACTTAATACATTTAAAAAAATAAGAATAAAAACATTATTTCTTACTCCCCACACACACATATATATCTAAATTATTTTTATTTGCTAGTATAAATATATAAAGAAATATATAAAGTAAAAGTAAATGATGTAATTAGTGCATAATCCAAAGTCAACACTCTAACACACACACACACACACATATATATATATATATATATATATATATATATATATATATATATATATATATATATATATATGTGTGTTAAGTTTACGTCACTCTATGCACTAATAAAAGTAAGCAATTCATAAACACAATTCAAAAGGACACCAAACGAATATTCTTCAAATTCAAAGCTACTTCCCCAAGTCTAAGTGAAGGACATCATTAGCCTAAGTCATTTACTTTTTCATATCATGAGCTCATCCATAAGATAATACACGAGCATAATCAATTATGGAAACCATCATGATGTGAGACGAACCAAGTATATTGAGTTTCAATTGTAGCATAATTGTTAGAGATTTGAACCAAGTATATTGAGTTTCAATTGTAGCATAATTGTGAGAGATTTGTTGATAAATTTTTCCTTGCAATCCTTTTTCTTTCTTTCTATCTAGTTTTGTAGTTTTTTCCTTTTTCTTTCTATCTAGTTTTGTAGTTTTTTTTCTTGAGTTATCTATGTTTTTAGTGTTTGAAGAATTTTGAGAAATGTTTTTAGAAATTTGCTTACACAAAATAAAAAAGGTGAGTGTTAATGTACTAGGTAGAAGGATCTTTTTACTTGTTCAAATGATGTGGATCTCCATATTTTGCATTGGTTTTATCATATAGATGTAAAGGTCTTTGAGCTTTTTTCTTCTCATTTTACCATTTTAGTTTTGCATTCAACATTGGAATTCTAAAGAAGACTTGGTATTGCAATTCTAATTTTGCTTCCCACACTACTTTACCATTCAGATATGGAACCTTTGTCTCATGCATTTCCTTTCACACTTTTGTATTCTAGCATTTTGTATGATCTTTTCCTTTACACCTGATACCTCCCCCTGCATTGTTGCACCTATCCATTCTCACTTTAATTTACCATGCAAATGCATAACTCTTGTAGACCTCCACTTCTGTCTATCCTACAATATGCATTCTATATTACTTTCAACATGCAAATGTTGAAGCATCCCATCTTCATTATTCCCCATGCATTATCACCCTAAAATTGTTCACTTCTACCATTTTGATTAATTTTACCTGAATATATTACTTTTGCATACATAATCCTCATTCTTCACTCTATTCACTACACGAATTCAATTTTACTGGAATCAACCAAGTCAACCCCTAATTTTGAACAAAAGTGGCCAACGTAGATAATGGCCCAAATAGTGTGTGCGCTCACTGTAGAAAAGAGCTCAAAAAGTGCACGGCCTCAAAAATCACAATTTCTTAACTTTTTTTTTGGCCCAATCAATGCGCTTGTGCCTTCTGGATCTTCTTCACTAGTCGTGGGTGTGATTTTTAGACTCCTTGCCTTACATTAATAAAGCTTAGTTTTGAAGTTGCTTTTATGTTGTTGTTTTTCATTTTTTGAGTAGGTTTCACTATCAGAAACCCTTGTTTCTATCTTTGTTTCAGTCTGGCAAGTTCACTTTTATGTTCAGATACAATGTAGCTTTTGGCCCAGTATTTTGTGCAATCACAACACACTTATTGGCCTATTATCTGAATCGGGAGCGCACTATTTCCCTAAAAAATTGTGCTACCCTTAGTCTGTAGAATTTTTCAACTTTTTGGTTCTATCTTGGTCTAAGTCGTCTACTTGTAGGGTCATCCTAGATTGATAGGTGACTAGTGTTGCTCTGTTACACAATGTTATAGAGATATTGTAGGAAAATAAAAGCCCCCCTACGGTTCTTAGTACCTTCCTCTTTTAGGGTTTCTGTTTATTGTGTTGCATCTTTCATGTTCAACATATTTTTTTCATAATCCTTGCTTGTTGTAGTAGTCATTTGAATTTGCTTTAAACTTAGAGAAATATTGGATAAATAAAAAGCTTCTTCATAGCCCTAGTATTTTTCCTTCACTGTATGATTTTTATTTGAAGTAATATATTTTGTTGTTTTAGATGGTTGTTCATTTCTTTTCCAACATTCAATACTCATTTGATTGTTGTTATAAGAATGATTTCATTTCTGAAAGGAAAGCTAATTAGTTAGAGAAAGAAACTTCTATTGTTTCAAGTATTTGACTTTTTTCTTCCATCTTTCCATTGTTAAGTTTCATATCCAACTAATTTGTAGTCCATTTCTAGGTTGAGAGAGAAATTTTCTTATTGTTTTGAATCGAAGAATACTAATTTCAAATGAGAAAGTACATTTTGACAAAGAACAAGTACCGTTTGCTTAAGTATTTTTCCAAGTTTGAACTAGTTTTCTTATCTTGTTTTTCAATTCAAAGTCGCTTTACTTTCCAAGCATTTCTATTTCAAGCACCTTTTATTTTGAATTTGGTTACATCTCACATAGACATGCTTCGTTCATGATTCCAGGCTCAACCTAAAATCAACAATTTAACTTAATCAAATAAATCCCCACCAAGTGACAAAATAATTTTGTAGTTAAGTTAGGGTTGTGGGGATATGAAATCAAATAATTTGCCACAACCATTTACATCTAAAACATAGTTGTTGACCAATTAGGGAGCTTAAAATACTTTCTAGAAGATATAATTCAAGGAATTTTTTTATGTTCACGCATGCTCATAAGAGTGGATAATGACAATATTGAGCTCAGATGCCTAATTGAAACTCATAGCTCTTCTAGGAAGAAGATTCACCTAATCGCTAATATCATTTGAAGGCAAGGTAACTTGACATGTGTATCTATGAACATGTAACTTATTATTTTCTACTATGTTATGACTTGGGTGGCTCTCGTAGGAGAGAGGGAACCAGAGGTAGATATATGTGGGCCATTGATTTGATCACCCTTTTTCCTTTGATTATAATTGTCTCATTCATACCTTCACTCATTACCATAGTGGATTTCATCACCTCTTGTGGTAGGTGTTTGGAAGGTTCTCATTTTACTCTTCACTCTCTTTTCTTGGTGGCATTCGTGATCATTCAGAGGAAAGGGTTTGGAAGAGGTTTAGTTTAGGACTATTTGAACACAATTAATTTATCTTTTTGTCTAGAGTGTTTTCTTTTATAGGACAAAAACTTTAATTAAGACATTGATATTATGATTATAACACACTTGAAACCACTTATTGCACCACTTGAGCATGTAGTGTTTATGTTTGATTAGTTTTTTTCTTATTAGATTGTTTTTGAGACTTTAGGTATTAGATAGATTAATTGAACCATTAAAAGAGGTGTTAATACCTATGAATCATTGCGCCCCCTCGAAGACTATATTGTACATTCTTTTTGTTAGATACCTAATCTTAGGGATTATGGTGTCATGTAAATATTATTATTATTCATTTAGGAGAAATAAGAAGAGTCATAGGTGTGTCAATTGGGTTTAACCCGAGTAGTTTTGTTGAGGGGTGTTCCCCCCCCACCCAGGTTTAATTCCCGCAAGTGACATGTTGAGCTCTTAGATGAGAAATCTATCGAAAAATCCTCAACTTTCTACAAAATATGGTTTACCCCGAGTACCCTCGAATTGAGGGGAAGTACTTGATGAGTTTCTCCATGCTCTATTCCAAAGTTAAAAAAATAGAGTCATATGTGAATAGGAATAACCATCAGACCTATTAGAAGATGAAACCAAAGGTCACATCTCAATGAATTTATATGTGTCTCACATTAATACAATAATATTCATGTGTGGAGTTATTCAAGGCCCATCAGTGGTATCGCAACCTTGGTGTTTTTAGATAACTCCATGATCTTGCATGCTCATTGCATACTCTCTGGAGTTGCTTCCCTTATCTTCATTGGCCACAATTATCCATATATTTCAACGATGTAGCCCCTAAATATGCCATCATGATTCTTTCAACACTCTCTATACTCTATGCCCTTTCTAGATAAAAAATCTTCTGACACTCTTCATTCAACTTCTAAGTTTGACACTTCCAATGACCCCATTTCCTAGACAAATGATCTTTTACCTATAGGATTGGTTCCTCAAAATGAATAAAAAGTGTAATAGTTATCCCATCCATTCAAAACATTAATTAGAGGCATGTTGTGAACATCAAAATGGATTTGAAGCATAACGACCAACCCATCCTTTCGAAGCATCTGTTGGAGGTATGTTGTGAACATCAAAATGTATATGGATCATAATGGATAACCTATCCATTTGGTATCGTCGATTAACGTATGTGGTGCCACCTGCTAATAATACCCGCTACAACAGTGAGATTGCAATTGCAAGGAAGATAAAGATGTGAAGATAAGCCTTGGAACACATGCATGATCCAATGGTTAGATTGCAATTTCAAGGAAGATAATGAGGTGAATATGAGCCTTGGAATACATGCATGCTACTATGTCTTCTCTTGTCTACACCATTTTCTAGCTACTAATTCCAAACAAAGTGTTAGGGACTCTCATGCTCCTTTGCTAGTGCCACTTCAGATAGGATTTTCCGTTCTTTTAGATGAATTGAAAGAGGATGTTGTTGCTACAGAACAATGATCCAAAAACATGCATTTGGTCTCTGCGATGTGTTTTATGAAGGAAAGCGCATAATAACCAACACCAACACACAATCATACTTTCAATTGGTTTGTTGATACCGGCCATAAATTCAATTAAATGAGAAATCAAGTTATAAGAAAAACCTATGATCAAGCATAAAGGAAATTAGCGATGTAGCTACAATAAATGGTCCAAGCAATTGATTTTGAGTGATGTGGATATACAACCAATTATGTGCAAGTGAAATTCATATAGTCTCATAGTAGTTAACCAATGACTAGTGAGTAAAGAGCATGCAATCTCTTGTCTCAATTGTTGGTGTGGTGCTTAGTGGAAAATAAAATGATCTAGAATGGTCAAGAAAGATTGAGCATACTCTTATCTTCAATTATCCTTGGGATGACATTTGTGATGGAGATACTTCACCTATCAAACCTACAACATATAAAGAGCTTGCAATATGGATGAATACAAATAAGAAAGCATATGCCTTGATTGTTTCTTCTGTAAGTAAATAGGTGAGTCATCACATCATATCTATCAAACATTCTCGGGGAGATTTGAATAAGTTGAAATATTTGTATGATTCACATTCAAAATTGGATCTAATTCAATTGAAGTTGAATCTCTTCAACCTAGAGTCGAAGGATAATGATCCCATGGATTTAGCATATGAAATTAAAGCCATCATGCATACCATTGATTCTACTTGTGTGAATATAGACATTTCTCTTGTGGCCTTCATCAAGGCCTTCTACCCCACATATTCTCACTAGAATCGCTTCAAGCTAGTGGCCAATTGGAGTTCATCAATTTTGACTCTTTGGTGGAGAAAATTGTGGAACATGAGAAATATTTTGGGAAGAAGACAATTCAACCCACTGGAGAGATTATGTGCCTTTCTAGAAAAGGGAACAAACAATCACTTGATTCTTCTAGAAGAGAAGGTAGTAAGAGAGGAGGTGGAAATAAGTATTTCATAGGCAGGGTGGTAGGCATAATCAAGGTGAGAGATATGATCTTCACTATGTTTGTTGTGGAAAGAATGTACATGATGCAAACACATGTAGGATCCCATGGGAGAAGATCAAATAAAAGAAGGAACAAAAGAAAGAAAAAGGTAAAGCTCCTAAATCCTCTCATTTTGTTATTTCTCATTGCAATATTGACATCAATGAATATTTGATCGAAACTTCATTTGCTTCTTGGAGAGATACATAGTTTCTTGACACTAGTGGTACTTTCCACATGACTCTTCAGAGAGACTTATATGAGGAATTGAATGAAAATGTAGAGGGTGTGGTATACTTTGCAAATAGATCTAGTCACAAACCTATGTGGATTGACACCATTAGGCTCAAATTACCTGGTTTCCTAGATTTTCTTTTGCATGATGTTCTCTATCTTCCTGAGTTACAAAGAAACTTGTTATCTCTTCTACACATTCAATAGAAAATACATACTATTCACATGTTCAATGGAAAAGTTGAAATGATAATGTTTTCTACCAATATGGTAGTCATGATAGGATGGGAGGATGAGAGATTGTTGAATCTGAAAGGAAGATATGGACATACACATAATTTTGCATACCTATCTCATCATGATGAATACACATTGTCATCCAATCTCTCGTGACATGTTAGATTTGGACATATCTATTGTGATAGTATTTGTATGTTGAAGAAAAATGGTTTTTTTGGTTTTCCTACCATTCCAAGGAATTTGAAGAAATGTGATAAATGTAATCTTGGTAAACATAGCAAACATCCTTTTCACAATTCCGCTTGGAGAGAATGTAGAAATCTAGAGGTGTTACACTCTGATTTTTGTGGCCCCATGCCTATTGCATATAATTTTGGTAATAAATATATCATAACTTTTATCAATGATTACAATAGGATGTGTTGGGATTATTTGTTGAAACAAAAATATCAAGCATTTGAAACATTTAAATTTTTTTATGTATGGATTGAAAATGAAGCACAATCTCATATTGGCACCATTCACATTGATAACGAAGGGGAATATAATTCCGATAATTTTGAAATCTATCTTCTCCAACATGGGATTAAACATCAAACTATGGTTCTATACAATCCTTAGTAGAATGGTGTAGCAGAAAGAATGAACAAGACTCTCTTGAATATAGTATGTTTAATGCTATTTTTCAAGAATGTGAAGTTGATGCTTTTAGCTGATGCAGTTCTAAGTAGTGTATTTAAGAAAAAAATTCCATCGCATGCTCTTGGGAACAAGACTCCTTATGAAATGTGGTATGATCACATTCCTTCAGTGAGGCATCTTAGGGTTTTTGGTTCCATTTGTTATGCCTTAATTCCTAAGGAGTAAATAAACAAACTAGGTGCAAGGAGTCGAAAGTGCATCTTCTTGGGGTACTCAAATACCACCAAGGAATATCATCTTTATGATGAGGTAAATAAAAATTTGATTATTTCCATAGATGTGATTTTTCTTGAACCCACTAAAAATGAATAGACTATTGAACAACAACTTGATCATCTTGATAGATTTACCATGTAAAGACATACCACATCTTGCAAGGGCTATCCCTATCTTGGATTTCAATCTTTGGAATCTCCTTTTGAAGTTCCATCTCCCCTTCATGTAGAATATCCAACCATTTCATCAAAACACAACGTTCAATTGGATGATGTAATTGACATGATTGAAAGGTTGAATCTTGATGGGAATGCAACATCATCTCAATCGATTGAGCAACCTGGACCATCACATAAATTTCCAAAGTGGGTCATGAAGACACATGGAAGTGTTCAAACTAACGAGGTTGGAAATAATAGAACTATAAGTTCAATGATACAATATGACGGAGTTCAATCAGATGAATTAGATTCAAGTGATGCCAATGATATGGACGTTTCATATGATCGTGAATTGAATTTATCTACTAAATTTGAACCAATTTCCTTTGAAGAATTTGTTTCTTATGATGAATGGAAAGAAGCTATGGAGAAGGAGTATGATACTCTCATCAAGAATGTGACATGGAAGCTGGTGGATCCTCCATTTGGAACCAAACCAATTGGATGCAAGTGGGTCTACAAGAACAAGTACAAATCATATGTATCACTTGACAAGCATACAGAGAGGCTTGTGGTTAATGGATATGCACAAAAATAAGGCATATACTATGAGTGTAATTTCCCTCCCACAACAAAATGGGCTACCACTCATGCTTTGTTGGCTTTGGAAAAAATGAATAAGTGGAAGATTGATCACATGTATGTGAATGATCTAGATTATTTTTGGAACGAAATGAAAGAAAAGATATTACAATGAAATACACATTAAAATTGCTAGAAACAGAGAAATACAACAATACATGATTTCTATTAATGAAATAAATGTACTGAGACTGTAAAAATACAAAGTGCAAGACTCGCTAGAATGGTGGCAGCTTTATCTCTGAGAAGAGATGTGACGACTACACTCATTCACAAGAACATGATTACAATGAGGCTCTGAAGGCCTTTTTATGATAAACATGAATGCCAAAACCCTAGACATCCAAAAACCTAACCCTAAGAGATGAAGCGCCAAAAGTCATGTGGGCCACGTTGGGGTAAGTTAGTACATTAACTTCCCGGGGTTGTAATGTTTGCATACGATCTCTGTTTTAGGTGTATGATAGCCCATTGGAAAGGTATTTTCGAGAAATACACATTATGTTCTCAAACTTTGACTCCATGTACATTTTGACTGTAGAAAGACAATAAAACACTGTTTAGAGCCCCAAAACAACCCTAGAAGTACAAAAAGATGTACTGACATGAAAAGTTCCACAATAAGCCAGTTGGAATAGGTGTGTCACACACCCACTACGACAACTTAGATTTTTCATCTTTTTCTTCGAGGAACAGAATCATCGAGACTTCTATGGGGCCTAGCACAGACCCTCTCTTTCCTTATCCTTCTCCAAATGATCACAAGATGACCTTAGTGCAAGCGCCTTTCGCAACTCGCGAGTCGAAAATCAAGACTCTCGACTCTCCTTCCTCCAAACACCGATACCCAAGATGATATATGGGTATGGCTCCCTCCTCACTAGTTCTTGCTACTTATGACCGTAGGCTAGGTCAAACACTAGCGCCGCTCGCAACCTCGCCAGTTGAGGTGTTGAGCTCTCGTGCTCCTCCTTCATGAATCCCCGAGACGCGATAGGCCAATGTCGCGTGGACTTTGACGAAATGATGCGCACACACCACTTTTAAAACATGCGGTCCCCACTTACGGATGGGTTACGTGTTCACATGAACCCTCGACGTTCGGCACTTCACAACTTTTACAATCGAAAAAAAACTCTCTCAAGTTCTGAAACCCTGATAGGCGATACCCACAAAGATTCTGATCCAACGATCCTCCTGTGCCTTGGATCCAACGGTCACGATCACGTCGCGATCTCACGAATCGTGAGTCCATTAAGCCCTACCCTTGACCACTCCAAGTCACGAGTCAACGAAATGCTACTCTCCTGGCTATACACAGGCTAGTATCGACGGTCAATAGGGCTCCGTCAGATCCTTGGATCTACGGTCCGGGATCCCATCGCTACATGCAAAGGCTGAAAGGGTCAAGGTGTTAATGCCTATGCTCCTCCTCTAGATCCATCGATCTCGATAGATCTGGAGCATTCTCGAAAGGATCCTGACCACTCATCGACCGAATGATAGGGTATTCTCTCTTTCTATAATTGGGCTCGTTATCCCTTCTGAGCTTGAATCACGAAATTCAACTTCTCGAGGCTTCAACCTCCCACAAATACGAGACCTTAGAGAGTTACCCTTCTGGCCCCAGACTTAACCATTTGTACAGAAGCCACGAAGACATATAAGCATACACATGCATCCATTATTTCTAGTTTAAAACACCAGACAATCATTCTACATAGAAATTATTACTGGCATATAAACACAAGCATGCATTCATGATATTCAGTTCGAAATACAAGGTATAAAACACTTATCAACTCTACCAGGCATGATATAACTGCTGAGAGGGGTGCTCGTTTCCACCCAACCGTAGGCTCAGTGACTCCAAACGGATTTACCACTAGCCACCCCCGAGCTAGACCACGATGCTTTGAGGTTCAGGCTCCTACTTCCAGCTCAACAGAGATCAAGGACGAAGGTTACTCTCCTTCTCCTGATACATGAAAGAAATCCAGGACGAAGGTTACTCTCCTTCTCCTGATACATGAAAGAAATCCAGGACGAAGGTTACTCTCCTTCTCTTGGTATTCAGAACTTCCTGCATTTCCAGGGTTTCTCTAGTTCTCTCCCGCGATTCTTCGTCACATGTGCTACTCTCCTCTTACCACATTTCCTCTCCTGCCAATTTTTGTCAGCAAGGTTGCGTGTGGTGTTAATTTCGTCGTCCGTGGTTAGGTCTGAGGGATGTTACGGATGGGAGTTTCACCCCCATCCCCTCATTAACTCTTGAGGAGCCTCTCCACCTACCAATCTAATGGGAAATCCATTACAGGATCAAAGAGCTGCTTTGGTTTGTGAGCAAGTATATATGAGTACAGTACTGGCTCGGTGGAAGTTAACGCAACCATTCCAGGTCCCTTCCACCACCTCTCATTATCCATCGTGGTCTCTTTTAGCACATCCCCCTCCCAAAAGTCATGAAACACATATTCATAACATAATTTACATTCATCGACCTTTTATACAAAGGTCCGTCAAATCAAACATTCATGTCTTTGAGTTTGCCATAGTTCTTGGCCGATATAATTATTTTTACAAAACGGGGGAAACAGGGTGTAACAAGGTGGGTGGCCACCAATATCCATGTGGATGTTGTGTAGGTATTTAGGACAACCCCGTAAGTGCAGAACCCATAATTACAAATAATTGTCCCCATTACAGAGAAACATGTTGAACTAAAAACTGTCAAGATGAGCTAGTTGGAATTTGGAATAGGTGGGTGGCCACCAATATCCACATGGATCAATATTCCCCCCTTACGAAGCAATGGAATCCATTACGTTGAGAACCCGAGGAAGATGAGAAAGCGTTTTCAGAATCTGAATCTTGGTGAGTTGCATGCCTTATTGGAGAAGTTGTGTTGCTTGGTTTGTGGATGGTTGTCATGAACCTGTTGCTGGTGGGGTTGAATCTATTCCACCAACCTATTCTCTCTGGAATTGATGGGGCTTTGTGTAGGCACCATTGTAGGTGAAGGAGCGATATCTTCTACAATTTGCTTCTGCTGGATAGAAGGTGTTGATGATGCAGTGGTTGTAGTGTCCTTTTGTGCATCCTTTGAATAGAATGTGAAGAGGATGAATTTTTCAATATGAGAGATTACCTTTCGACATTGTTTTGGTGGAACAATAGTCAGAACTACCTCTGGTATCCTGTAGAGCTGACCCCCCAGAGTAATAATGACACTACGGGGTTGAGACTCATAAATAGCATGACATTTTCACATATATGGTTGGCCCAAAACAAAATCATAGACATCAAGAGGGGAAACACCACACACTACCTCATCCTTGAGTGGATGGATGCCATAAGATAGACAACACTGCTGGCTGACACACAGATCTCATCCCTGGTGAAGCCACCCAATGTTGTATGGCTGCAGGTGTGGTGTTGTCATAAATCCCAACTGTTTGATGACCTTAGTTGAGATGAGGTTCTTCTAGTTTCCGCTATCAACAATGAAATGCAATGGGGTCCCTTTCACCCACATCTGTGAATGGAAGAGGTGCTCCCCCTCTTCAGGATCTACTGGTTCTTCCGGTTTAATTGTTGTGGTCACGACAATAGCAATAGGGTCTACGCCAATGATCTGTCTATTTTCAATATTTTATGGATCAGATTCTGAATTAGGGTTTGGTTGACCTCAACCACCAATGACTGTTTCGAGCGACATTTGCCGATGTTGTGCCATGGGATTTTGTGGAAGTCGCACCACTTCCCAGTACCATTCTTTGTCTTTCCTTTACCCTTCTTCTCTTGTGCCTTGCACTGGTTTTAAGGAGGCTATTGGTTAGGTTCGTATTTATGATGATTTGGTTGATGCGGATTTGTAGACCCAAAATACCATTTGTTCTAGTGCCTAAATTTCTTCTCGATTTTGACAGCATATCGATAAGCATATCCCAGTGATAAGATGCTTAGGAAATCCATTTTGGTTTGGATGTACCTATGCAGGGCCCCACGGTATTTCAGAACCAGATGACACTCAAAGTATTTGATACCTAGCTTGGTGTGAAAGGTATGGAAAGTATTTGTGAAATATGACACTGTTTGGCTCTTCTCTTTCCGCAGTGTGGTCCATCTCATGTATCGGTCTTCATAGTTATCAACAAGGTAGTATTGTTCCTTGACCGCATCCACAAAAAAATCCCAAGTGGGCTCGACCCCATATATTCCAAATTCCTTTGTGGAACTTTGCTCCCAGTAAGTTTCCCACCAATGTTTGACATGGCTGAGAGCCTTGAGGAGTGTGAAGGTGATATTTTCCATGTCGAAAAAATTGTGAACAGAGAAATAACCTTCTAGCAGATTCAAACATTTTTCTAAGGCATCCACATCTATATGTCCTTCAAATACAAGAATATCAAAATTAACTTGTACCTTGAAGGGAGAGGTTCCTCCAAAGTGGTCGTTTGATGAAGATGCGCTTGTTGCTATGAACAGGTGCTGAAGGATGTGGGAAAAATTATCCATCATTTCGTACCTCTATCGCGTGAGAGCTTGCTCAAGAAACACGTTAATAGAATCTTCTGCTCCACCATTTTTCTTTTCTGCCGCCATAGAGGGTTTCTTGGGCATGTTAGATCGATTCTCCTCAAGAGATACAAGCTCGAGACCCAACTTTCTATACTCAGACCTCGTTGGTGACATGCACTGAAAAATGATAAAGAGAAGCCTTCTCTGATACCACTCATCTGAATTATTTTCGGAACTAAATGAAATGAGAGATATTCCAATGAAATACACATAAAAATTGCCAGAAACAGAGAAATACAACAATACACGATTTCTATTAATGAAATAAATGTACATACACTATAAAAATACAGAGTGCAAGACTTGCCAGAATGGTGGCAACTTTATCTTTGAGAAGATATGTGATGACTACGCTCATTCACAAGAAGATGATTACAATGAGGCTTTGAAGGCATTTTTATGATAGACATGAATGAAAAAACCCTAGACATCCAAAAACCTAACCCTAGGAGATGAAGCGCCAAAAGTCATGTGGGCCCCGTTGGGGTAAGTTAGTACATTAACTTCCCAGGATCGTAAATTTTGCATACGATCTCCATTTTAGGTTTATGATAGCCCATTGGAAAAATCTTTTTGAGAACTACACATTATGTCGTCAAACTCTAACTCTGTCTACAATTTGAATGTGGCAAGCCAAGAAAACACTGTTTAGAGCCCCAAAACGGCCCTGGAAGTACAAAAAGATGTACCGACATGAAAACTTCCACAATAAGCCAGTTGGAATAGGTGGGTGACCACCAATATCCACCTGGATGTTGTGTAGGGATTCAGGACAACCCCATAAATGAAGAACCCATAATTACAAAGAATTGTCCCCATTACAGAGAAACATATTGAACTGAAAATTGTCAAGATGAGCTAGTTGGAATTTAGAACAGGTGGGTGGCCACCAATATCCACCTGGATCAGTGAAGACAAATTTCTTGAGTGGATATTTGAAAGAGAATGTCTACATGTATCAACTAGAAATATTTGTTATGAAGGGTAAAGAAAATGAGGTATGCAATCTCATTAAGTCTTTGTATCGCCTAAAGCAAGCACCTCACACATGGTATGAAAAGCTAATTGAGCATCTTTTGAAGGTCAATTTCAAGCACTTTTATCTTGATGATGCAACTTTGTTTGTCAAGAAAGTCAACAATACTATTGTATATCTTGTGGTGTATGTAAATGATCTTTTGATAATAGGGAACACTAAAGCATATATTGAATCCATAAATAAAAAACTGAAGAAGGGTTTTTAGATGAGAGACATGCAATGTCTTCACTACTACTTGGGTATTGAAATAACTTAGAATCCAAGGTATATATTCATCCCCCAAAAGAAGTACATTAGACAGTTGTTGAATAAATTTGGCATGGTTGATTGTAATCCTCTCTCTACTCAAATGGAGAAAAAATTGAAACTAACATCAAAAGAAGGTAATAAATTTTAGGATGCAAATAAATATAGGAAACTTGTGGGGAGTCTTGTCTACTTTACAACTACTAGACTATATATTTCAATTACAGTGGGATCTTTTCTAGGTTCATGTTAAATCCTCGTGAAGGACATTGGTGTGTTTCAAAGAGAGTTCTAAGGTACTTGAAGGGAACTCAAGACTTTAAGTTAAAATACTCTAAGGTGGAGGACTTCAAACTACTTGGATATACATATTCAAACTTTGATAGGGATAAGGAGAATGGAGTGTCTAGTTCAGGATACTTCATGAGTATTGGATTAGCAACTATCTTTTAGAGATCACACAAAAAATATGTTCCAACAAATTCCACTATAGAGGCATAATATGTAGTTTCTATAGAGGCAATAAAAGAGATTGTGTGGCTTAGGAAGAAAATAGAGGATTTGCAGGAGAAACATGTGAATGCTACTCCACTTTTGATTGACAACACTTATGCAATCAAGTTGGCTGAGAATCCTAGATTCCATGATCAAACAAAGCACATCAATATGAAGTACCATCTGATTCAACATAATGTAAAATCCAAGATCATTCATTTGATACATTGTTCCACACGTGAGAAAATTGTTGACATCTTCACCAAAGTGCTTGGAAGAGAAAAGTTTGAAAATTTCATAAAGATGCTTGGAATCACAAACACCCCTTCATATTAAGGGTGGAATGTTAGATACTTAATCCTTGGGATTATGGTGTCTTGTAAATATTATTATTATTATTCATTTGGGATAAATATGAAGAGTCATAGGTGAATAAGAATAGTCATTAGACCTCTTGGAACATGAAACTAAAGGTCATATCTCAATGTATTTATATGTGGCTTACACTAATAAAATGATATTCATGTGTGGAGTTATTCAAGACATGCCAATTTTGTGAATATGATTTACTAGTTTTCGAGCCTTTTCTGCCACTTTCTTTCTTGGTCTCATTTCTTGATTTTTATTTATGTTTTTCATATGAAAACACTTTTTTTTGGTTTTGTTTTCTAGTTTGTCTATGACTTGAGGTACTAGCCTATGGTCTAAGAAATCGTGATCTAGGGGTCTCTAAGATGTCAAAATACCTAGCGATTGCACCCAACCTGGGCCACAACAAACCTTAGCATGGCCGGATTTTAGGTATCTCCTCCTGGCTAACTGAGTTTCCAACTCGGGTCACCTTATAGAATGAGAGCCATTGAAACTAATTACACTAGCGAGATTTGAATTCATATGTGAAGACTTGAAACAAAATTAAAAATCTCAATTGTTTAAGATTTCTCCTTCAAGATATAAAGAAGTTTTCCTTTAGAAATCATCATTGAAAGTTAAAAAATACCTTATCCCATTATGAGATAGAGCTTGCATCAAAATGTAGATATCTATGTAAACGAGCTCCAACCATTTTTAGCTCTATGTTTACTATCCTTCAAGAAAGGAAATCAATGTAATATTTCTCAAAAATACATCCTTTAACCATGGTAGTTGAAACATGCATTCTCAAGTCCAAACCATCAAACAATTTTCTTCCTCATAATTTCCAATGATTATGCATTAACATATTACCCAAACATATGATGCAAAATGACAATGTTATAATGTTCAATTCAAATTTAAGAACACCTACACAAAGTTTATAACAATTTCTTCTCTCACTTGTCTTGAAAACACCCTCCCATAATTGATCATTATATTACCTATAATTGCCTAACATCCTTCTTCCTAATATCTTCCTACAATAAGTCCAAACATTTTTCCTTAAAGAATAATTCAACCTTAGAACCTTGTAGTAACACTATGCCTTGCTAAGTCCAAACATTTTTCTTTAAAGAATAATTCAACCTTAGAACCTTGTAGTAATACTATGCCTTGATATCAAGCAAGCATGCTTCCAATACGAATGAACCATTATGTGCTTATCTTACTATGTAAATGGAGATTGCATACTCATCCTACATGTACACTTTCATTTTTTTAACATATAATTAAAATAGTAATTTATATTTTTTAAAAATATTATTTTAAATACATTTTTTTTTTATCATTATTATAATTATCTATATTTAACAAACATGGGCCATTGATTATGAGAATGAACAAATGAAAATCCATGTGGAAAAGAACACAAATGCTATGCAAAGTCAAATTGGTTAGATTTTATTAAGAGTGTCATCATCAACCACGTTTCCATACAAACTCGTAATAAATCCACACAAACTCTTAATAAATTTAATCATGCATACTTTTTTTTCATAAATGATTTGCCCCACCTTATCTCGTTTCCATACAAACTCATAATAAATCTACACAAACTTTTAATAAGCTTAATCATGCATACTTTTTTTTCATAAATGATTTGCCCCACCTGATCGTTTGTTAATATTATAATAGTATATATATTATTAATAATTAAAATGTCGATAACAATTTTTTTTTCTAATGTAAAGAATGAGTATATGGATATATTACTTATTTTTTTTATGTAATTATGTTGGCGTAAGGATATGCCTCTCTCTTTCCTTTGAATGTAATTATGCATGACGTAAGGATGTGCCTCTCTCTTTCCTTGAGTCATGCATGATGAATTTGGTTATGGGTGACATGGATTTAAATATTTAAAGGAGTATTAATAATGTAAGTGATATTTTTAATCTCTTCATTATTGATTTGTGATGGTTTTTTAAATCTTTTTATCATTCTATTTCTTTATATTGATGATATTGTTCTTATGTTGAGGGGTCTCCATGATCTTGATAAGCAATTAAGAGTTTCTAAGGATTTATTTTTCAATACGAGTATGACTATTAATATTGACAAAAAAAGTTATGATAATTAAATCCAATAAGATCACCTACGACACTTTCGTATATGACAACAACTTGGAGGAAGTGCCTTCATACAAATATCTCGGAATCGATATTCATCATAAGCTCAATTGAATTTATAGCATTGCGAAAAAGATAAATGGAGGGTGAAAAACTTATTATGGGCTTGAAAACAATTGCAAATTAGTTGATCTTTGGATATGGGATAAGAAAAAACTCCTCTTTGAGACTATCAATACTCCTGTTATTTTATACGGATGTGAAGTTTGGGGATGCAATATATCTAGAGAGTTGTGGAGAAAGATAGAGTGGATTCAAAATAATTTTATAACCTATAATCTCAAAATTAAAGGAAATACACCCTATCCTATCCTCCTTACAGAAGCAAGCCTTTCCACCATTGGGAGCACGACTATGACCAACTATATAATGTATAAGAACAAGTTAAACAACATGGAAGACACGAGGCTTGCTAAAATTGTTTCAAACTCCATCCAAAATCACCTTCAAATCAAGTATGGATGGCACAAGGATACCCAATCGTGGTTAAACCATTAGGGAATAAAGGAAGAGATCATATTGTAGAATAAGGATAATATTAAACATATTATTACATCAAAATTTGAGGAGAAGATGTGGAGCGATAAAGAGTTAGAGGGAAAAATAAAATTAAGATATTATAAGGAGGTATTCAACCCTAATCTAGAAGACAAAAAATATCTCTCTGTTTTGACAAGCGTATAGAAGAAAATAAACATTGCTAAAATAAGAACAAATTATCATGAGCTCCATAGTGAAACTGGGCATTGGTCAATTCCCAAAATGTTGTGGGATGAAAGAGTCTGTCACCCGTGTGACACTAAGAGGGTTGGAGATGAAAAACACTTTCTCTTAGAATGTCCAACATATACCCGGATTAGATCTCAATTTCAAAATACTTGTCACACTACCAACCTTCGTAACCTTTAAACTCAACAAAACTATGACGATCTTGAAATGCTTATCTTAATTCTTTTTGAGTAGATAAATAAAATATTAAAGAATTTTAAGTAATCCCTTACCTTATTAGGGTCAGACAAACCAATTCAGTCTCAATGAATGTTAATCATCATCATCATCATTAACTATAATTTCAATTTTTTTTACAGTTCCTCTTTTGAAAATATCATTAATTTTAGTAAAACAATCATATTGGACAAATACAATTGATTTAAACGACCTTTAATTATATTTTTTGTTTTAATATTTTTCAATACATTATTCTTTTAAGTATTTTTATATTTTTCAATACATTCCTCTTTTAAGTATGACATTAATTTTATTCAACATATTGAATATATCAAATTGATTTAAATGGATTTTAATAATATCTTTTATCTTTTATTTTTTAACAAATTTTTAATATATCATCAATTTTAGCTAAACAATTATATTAAATATATTTACGAGTTCCCTAATGCCATGGACACCATTCCTATTGTTTCTACAAAGGTTGAAGTGTTTTCTTTGGATGAAATAGAGTTCGAGGTTAATTGACTTGAAAATGGGAAAACTAAGGACATTGAAGGCTACGAAGCTAAATTTTTTAAAATCGGAGGGTCTATCCTCACCCCTCACATACACAAGCTCTTCAATTTAGCAGTCATGCAAGGCTTCCATAAACCCTAGACACAAGGCCTCATTGCACCTATTTTTAAAAATGGGGATAGAAACATTCCATTTAATTATAGGACCATTATGATTAGCCCAATTTTAGCCAAGCTATACAAAATTATTTTGGAAAAAAGGATGAGCCTTTGGCTAGAAAGTCACGGTAAAAGAGTTCAAGGCCAGGCTATATTTATGAGATATCATTCAACTCTGGACCATATTGTTACCCTTAGGATCATTGCAAAGGAGTTCTGCAATACTAAAACCAATCTTTTGTGTTGATTTGTTGACTTTAGAAAAGCTTTTGACATAGTTCTGAGGAAAAACCTTTGGGATAGGTTGGAAGAGATAAAAGTTCCTTTCGAGTTGAGGGTTGTTGATATAAGGTTGTATGAGAACGTTATTTCCAAGTTTAATAACACTGAGGGATGGTCGAAAGAAATAAACTGCAATATTGGAGTCAAGCAAGGTTGTCCCTTGTCCCCTACCGTTTTTGGCATATACATTGGATAGTTGTTGAAAACATTTGGTATGGTTGATTGTAATACTCTCTCTAATCCAACAGAGAAAAATTGAAGCAAACATCAAAATAAGGGAATGAACTTGAGGATGCAACTAAATATAGGCAACTTGTGGGGAGTCTCATCTACCTTTCCACTACTAGACTAGATATTTCATTTGTAGTTGGATCCTGTTTAGGTTCATGCAAAATCCTTTTGAAGGATATTGGTGTGCTGCAAAGAGAGTTCTAAGGTACTTGAAGGGAACTCAAGACTTTGGGCTCAAATAATTTAAGGTGGAGGACTTCAAACTAGTTGGATATACATATTCAAAATTTGATGGGGATAAGGAGAATGGAGTGTCTACTTCAGGATACCTCATGAGTATCGGATTAACAAAAATCTCTTAGAGATCACACAAACAATCCATTCCTTAGCAGACTCCACTATAGAGGCAGAGTATGTAGCTGCAAAAAAGAGAACAAAGGAGATTGTGTGGCTTAGGAAGATAATAGAGGATTTGTAGGAGAAACATGTGAATGCTACTCCACTTTTGATTAACAATACTTCTACAATCAAGTTGACCAATAATCCTAGATTCTATGATCAAACAAATCATATCAATACAAAGTATTGTCTGATTCAACATCATGTAGAATTCAATACCATTCATTTGATACATTATTCCACAAGCGATAAAATTGCAAACATCTTCACCAAAGTGTTTGGAAGAGAAAAGTTTGAAAAGTTCATAAAGATGCTTGGACTCAGAAACACCCCTTCAGATCAAGGGGGGTAATGTTAGATACCTAATCATAGTGATTATGATGTCTTGTAAATATTATTATTATTCATTTAGGATAAATATGAAGAATCATAGGTGAATAGGAATAGTCATTAGACCTCTTGGAAGATGAAACCAAAGGTCATATCTCAATGTGTTTATATGTGGCTCACATTGATAAATTATATTATTGTGTGGATTTATTCAAGGCATGACAATTTTGTGAATAAGATTTATTGGTTTCGAGCCTTTTCTACCCCTTTCTTTCTTGGTCTCATTTCTTGATTGTTATTTATGTTTTTCACATGCAAAGTATTTGTTGTTTGCTAGTTTGTTTGTGGCTTGTGGGACTAGCCTGTGGTCTAAGAAATCGGGACCATGGGCCTTGAAACCATTAAAATCACCCAAGGATTGCACCCGGCCTTGCCACACCAACCCTTAACATGACTGGACTTTAGTTGTCTCCTTTCGACTAGCTAAGTTTTGAACCTAGGTCACCTTATAGAATGAGGCCCATCAAAACCAATCACGCTAGAGGGATTTGACTTCATATGTGGAGACTTGAAACAAATTAAAATTATCATTTGTTTATGATTTCTCCTTCAAGATATAAAATAATATTTCCTTTAAAAATCATCATTGAAAGTTAAAAAGTACCTTGTCCCATTTTGATATAGAGCTTGCATCGAAATGTAGATATCTATGTAAACAAGTTCCAACCATTTTTAGCTCTTTGTTTTCCATCCTTCAAGAAAGAAAGTCAATGTAGTATTTTTTAAAGAACATCCTTTATAAATAATAGTTGAAACATGCATTCTCAAATCCAAACCTTCAACATATTTCTTCCTCCTCACAGTTTCCAATGATTGTGCATTGACATATTACCTAAACATAAGATGCAAAATGACAATGTTATTAATTTCATCGATAATGTTAAATTCCTGTTTAGGAACACCTACATAGAGTTTATAACAATTTATTATCTCACTTATCTTGAAGTCACCCTCCCATAATTGTTCATTATATTACCTCTAATTGCCTAGCATCCTTCTTCCTAATGTCTTCCTTAAACGGGTCCAACCATTTTTCCTTAAAGGTTAATTTAACCTTAAAACCTTGTAGTAATACTATGCATTCATATGAAGCAAGCATGCTTCCAAGAAGACTAAGCCACTATGTGCCTATGTTACTGTCGATGGCGATTGCATACTTATCCTACATGTAAACTTTCATTTTTTCACATATCTCTAAAGTAATAATTTATATACATATCTTTTTTAATATTATTTTAAATGCAAATTTTCAATCAACATTATTATTATTTACTATTTTTTTTTTTTTTTTTAATCATCATCATTATTTTTTAATAAACATGTGCCATCGATTATGAAAATGAACAAACATATGAAAAACCACGTGGAAAAGAACACAAATGCTATGCAAAGTCAATTTGGTTAGGTTTTATTAAGAGTGTCATCAACCACGTTACTATACAAACTCGTAATAAATCCACACAAACTCTTAATAAATTTAATCATGCATCTTTTTTTTTTTAGAATTTTTAATACAAATTGTGTATTGCCTAGATTCTCCTAATCTAACAATTATATGCCACTATTAAATACAAAATCGCTTCTACTAAAATTTTTGTGGAATTTAAAACACGATCGCCAATTGCAATATCAAGAAGAAAGATCAATCACACATAACATAGATGTTTTACCGGGAAAGCATAAAGCTAAAAACCCCACTACCATATATTATGTATATATGGATCATGAAGCAATCTCATACAAAACTCTAATCCAAGAGCTCTCAGTACAATATACAATCGTCTCACACTGTCATACAAAAATTAACAAATACATGTGCCAATTCTCTGCCTCCAAACAACCTGCCTCCTCTGCGCAAATCCCTGCAATGGAAAAACTGTAAATAATTCGAATTGCTCGTGCCTAGGCTATTCATTTCTCATGGGCACATCCATTGTGTGTGTGATTGCATGAGTGCACTTCACTGAAATCACAACTGATAGCCAAACTGTCCCTTTCACCTGTTATCTCAACTGGGTCTCCATTGGATCTGACATGCATGTAGTTAACAATGGTAAGTCTTCAGTTGCATGTGAGTTCACTGATTGTGAATTAATTAATAATTAATTCACTAAAATCTCACTAGTGTAAGTTCAGTTACAACTAGTACAACTGAGCTTAACTCACTTAACTGAGTTAAACTACTTCACAAATCACATAACTACACTTATAACTCTGTTACAACTTTAAGTCACTTAGTTACAACTAATTCGACTTCCATGTCCCACCAGTCAACCTTTGAACTTGAATTTCCTATAGCTAACTGATTTTCCATTTCAGTTAACTATTTCAAGTAGTTATGAGATAATAGATTAATATTTATTGTCCAATTTATTTAAGGGAAAAATAAATTAGACACACATTTCTTGTTGACTTTTCAACATTTTTTTCATAAATGACTTGCGCCACCTTATCATTAGTTAACATGATATATATATATATATATATATATATATATATATATATATATATATATATAATGTCGATAACAATTTTTTTTCCGGATGTAAAGAATGAGTATATGGATATATTGGTTGAATTATTTTTGTTGGAATGTAATTATGTCTCATGTAAGGATATGCCTCTCTCTTTCCCGAGTCATGATTGATGAATGTGGTTATGGCTGACATGGATTTTAAATATTTAAAGAATCATTGATGTCGGTGGTGGTATTTGGAATCTCTTTATTATTTTTTTGGGATGGTTTTTCAAATTTTTTTATCCTTCTTCTTTAAGTTGATGATATTGTTTTTATGGTGAAGAGACCCCATGATATTGGTAAGCAACTAATAATTCGCAAGGATTTCTTCTCCAATACGGGTATGAGTGTTAGTACTGACAAAACAAAAGTCACGATAATTAAATCCAATAAGATCACCTACGATACTTTCGTATATGACAACAATAATTTGGAGGAAGTTCCTTCATACAAATATCTCAGAATCGATATTCATCACAAGATCAATTGGAGTTATAGCATTGATAAAAGGATAAATGGAGGGTGGAAAACTAATTATGGGCTTGAAAACAATTGTAAATTAATTTATATTTGGATATCGCATAAGAAAAAACTCCTCTTTGAGACTCTCGTTACTCCTGTTATTTTATATGACTGCAAAGTTTGGGGATGCAATATCTCTAGAGAGTCATGGAGAAAGATAGAGTGGATCAAAATGAATTTTACAACCTATAATCTCAAAATTAAAGGAAATATACCCTATCCTATCCTCCTCATAGAATCAAGTCTTTCCCCCACTGGGAGCATGACTATGACTATATACCTAATGTATAAGAACAAGTTAAACAACATGGAAGAAAAGAGGATTCCTAAAATTGCTTCAAACTCTAGCCATAACCACCTTCAACTCAAACGGGGATGGCATAAGGATGCCTAGTCTTGGATAAACCATTCGAGAATAAATGAAGAAATCATATTTTAGAATAATGATAATATTAAAAATATTATTACATCAAAATTTAAGGAGAAATGTGGAGCGATAAGGAGTTAGAGGGAAAAGAAAATAAAGATATTATAAGGAGGTAATAAACCCTAATCTAGAAGATAAAAAAATATCTGTTTGTTTTGACAAGTGTAAAAAAGAAAATAAACATTTCTAAAATAAGAATAAGTTCTCATGAGATCCATGGTGAAAATGGAAGTTGGCCAGTCCCCAAAATGTTGTGGGATGAAAGAGACTGTCACTTGTGTCACACTGGTTGGATCATGTTGTCATTGATGCCAATGGTTTGATTGATTGATGTCATTGATTGATGTCAAGTGATTGATTGATGTCAAAGGATTGATTGATTGATGATTGATGTAATATAATATGTATTGTCCTTGATGAGAATGCAT
>ML794256.1:131287-220901 GCA_009831015.1 Picea engelmannii
CTCTTGTAGAGTTGTACTCTATTCATTTTTTGTTGAAAAACCCCCGGATTGAAGTCCATAATAAAAAGAAAAATTGTACATACATCTTGTGTTCCTTGTGTTCCTTGTGGAGATGATTTGTTGAAGATATATTGCTGATATATGTTGCTGATATGTATTCAAATATAAATGATTATTAATGACAACAATGAGTAATGAGTAAATGTCAAATGCTAACTAATGAGTTTTGTGTAAGAGGGAAGTTTTGGGAAAAAGATCCCCACACTCATTCACCCCCCCCTCTAAGTGTGGTAGGTGTGTCCAACAACACTCATAGGGTTGAACATGAAAACCACTTTCTCTTAGAATGTCCAACATATACCCAGATTATATTTCAATTTCAAAATACTTGTCACACTACCAACCTTCCTAACCTTTTAACTCAACAAAACTATGGTGATCTTGGAATGCTACTCTTAATGGTTTTTGAGCACATAAATAAAATTCTAAAGAATTCCAAGTAATCCCTTACCTTATTAGGGTTCTGTTATCACATAAAGTTTTCTTGGGTCATATGTAGTTGTTGTTAAAACCTATGTCTACACCTCTTCCCTATCTCTCTCTTTTCCGCATACGTTCCTATAAGTTTTTCCTCTTCCGGTTGATAAGGTCGGTTTCCCTTTTGTTCAATGACCTATTTTTCCTCATTGTCTTGCTTGACTGATTCTTTGCACAAAGTTTTTCTATATTTCTTGAAGGATAAACACATATTGTGATTTGGTTCGAATTACCAATAATCTTGTTTGCCTTTAATTGAGCTTACAACAGGTCGGTCAAGTGTCTTGTATGGACAGGGAAAAAACCATGAGAAAAATGCAACATTCAGAGTAATCCATTTCAGGCTTGAAATACAAGTTAACAAACAGGTTCAATTTTCAACCGTGGAGATCCCATGTACAGTTTAGATTAGCGGCTCTCATGCATTTAGAGTTTCAAAGTCATGCAAGGATTAACAACCAACCCAAAGTCCCAAAGTGACGTCAAGATGCCATGTCGTTTCGGGCCCTTCCACTCCATGGATGTTTTTCAACTCAGCACATGACACTTATCCACTGAGGACGCATGACATTCATTTCAAGCCACCACATCACTCTGCAACATTGTCACTCAGGGAGTTTTCCATTTAGAGCAAGCATAGTTCTTTGAAACCTGGAGCCCTGAAGTCCCAAAATATTTAGATAAAAATGACTTAATCCAGGTTTATTTAGTGATAAGAACACGCTAATCCCTTCATGAGTTTGTCACTTCGGGAGTTATATACACTTTGTGTTCAAAATCTCCCGAACTTTGAAGTGCCGAAGTGACGAGAGACTTCCATGTCACTATGGGAGAAAGTCACTTCATGAGGTATTCGTGCTTCGCGTTCAAAATCTCCCGAGCTCTAAGAAATTTTCGCCATCGCTAAATATGGCTAGGGGAGTTATAATATGGCATATGGATAAAACTTTAGCAGGGGTGATAAAATAGAAGGGTTACCCATATCGTATATTGCAACAAGATCGATGGCCACACTTCATTGCAGGGATGAAAAATGATCGAACATTAAAATCCTAGAGCGGTCTTACAATCAAAACCATGGTATAGCTAGAGAGGTACGTGGCAGTTGGTGGTAGATTGTGGGAGTCGAAGCGGTGTGGATCCAAATTTCCCTTGACAACTTCTGAAATCACGTTCTTATACAAGATCCAATCCGAGAGAAGTGCGTGGCAACAAAGCTAGGCGTTAGGAAAGTCGCAAGGAGGAGCAGAACTCTAGTAGATTGCGACCAGTATATCACTAGAGGAAAGAGTGAGGAAGCTGTGGAGAGAGTTCATTATGTCAAAATGACTCAAATCTCTCCTTGCTGAAATAATAAGCCTCATCCTGATCCCAAGGAGAAATTAGTTAATGAAAGAAGGACCGGTGGTTGAACAACCGACTACCCCCTTAAATGGAAGCATGGAGGGTTTGGTCGAGGAGACAAAAAGCTGCCAGATCGAAGTACCACAGAGGGCAGTTCTTCCTGCAGGCCCAGACTGATCAGAGTTTCCTTCTGACAGAAGGAACAAGATAGGTGGAAAATCCTAGGATAGGAAGTCCAGCTCGCACTTCTAGCTATTGTCTATTGTTTTGATTATAAATACATCAGATGAATGATATGAGAGGGTCGAATGGTTGAGAAGATCTCCCTTTTTGTAATATTTTGACTAAACAGAGTTGTTCTCTGGTTATGTATGAGACTTGAGACACTTTCATTAATATAAGTCAATTTCCTTTCATCATCTTGTTTCCTCTTATTCTAAAATTCTCATGATTGGATGATCCATATGAGATGTTGTGTTTGTGTTTTAATGGAGGTTTGATTATAATGTTGCTACAAATGTTTTTTCATTGTTTTAAACTTTAAGTTCAAGAAGTTCTTGTGACTGAGTTTTTCTTCTCCTAGCTGCTTGAAGGCCTGATGCTTATAACAGACCTATCCACCTTCCTCACTAAGTCTTCCTTCTATTCAACTTTATCCTTAAACCTCTGACTGAAGTTAGTCAAAACCTCATTTTCTTATGCATGCTAGCCCAAATTTCCATGTTTAAACATTCTTAGGCTGAGTTTTGTCCATTTGACCCTTGATCATTAATTTACATTCACAAACCTTTTGATGGTTACTGGGCTTGTCCTCTTGCAATCTGAGGGTGATTCTCATTGCTAATAGGTCCAATAGACCAATTTAGTCTTAGTGGATGTTAATTATCATCATCATCATCATTAACTATAAATTCAATTTTCTTTATAATTCCTCTTTTGAAAATATCATTAATTTTAGTAAAACAATCATATTGAATAAATAAAATTGATTTAAATGAAATTTAATTACATGTTATATTTTTATATTTTTCAATACATTCCTATTTTAAGTATGGCATTAATTTTAGTCAAACTATCATAATTCAATATATCAAATTTATTTAAACGAATTTCAATAATATTTTTTATGCTAGGAAATTTTATGGTTGTAAACCACGTGTGAAGTTTTGAAACGTGTGAAATTTTCTGGACATTTCAAAACTCCACACACAAGTTACATCTAGAAAATTTCCTAGCATTATGAATAAATGTGGAAACCTACATACTCATATTTTTTATCTTTTATTTTTTTAATAATTTTTTTGCATATCATTAATTTTAGTTTTTTTTTTGGTAAATACACAGACATAAATTTTTATTCTATCATCAAAGGATTCATACAAAAATTCTCAGCTATTGGTTTGCCACTTTGGAAACTAGAGCAGTAGCAGTGGCAAAGATTATCATTCAGGACAATTTGAACTATGTTTTTAAATAGTCTTGAACTTACTGAATACACAAAGTATAGAATGTACTTAGCGCGACTAGAATCTACCACTAAGACATGCTTGCTCTTCATTTTAACAAAATTTGAAATAAAACCATACTAGCTAATCCATTGGAGGAGGGGCCGATGGCTCTTGTGGAGGAGTGGAAACTTCCTACCTATTGATCTAGGTTCCTACTGATTGTAAATGTGTTGAACCTGCACAAAATAGATCTAGCTAGGAATTGACATACATAGTTGTCGAGAAAAAAGAAGAACAAAGAAGAAGGAGAGAAAGAATGGAAGAATTCTCATTAACCAAATGAATGAATGATAATTTACACATGACATAATTTGTATAACTCAACCAATGCACACTGAAGGAGAATCCAATGTGCCATAATGGTGTTCTAGAGTGAGTTGGACACACACCAACAATGACGGGAGTAAAATGCCCCCTAGTATAGTCTCTTGGGCAGTTACAAGAGTGAATTGCCACCTAGCTGAGTTAACTAGTCTATCAGTCTTCAGTTAACTGACTGAAACATAGTGAAGTGAAGATGAGATCAAAGAATCATGGGTAATGCACTATTATGGTGATTATCCCAAGGACAATGTGCATTAGTCGGTGATGATCCCAATGCTACATGGTGATAATCCTAATGTAGCATCTAGAATCCACTCAACTGATCAAAATGAAGTGAAAAATAAAGAGAATATTCTCCCTAGAGGAATATTCTTCCTAAAATATAGGATATTGAATAATGACTAATAAACATAGGAAAAACCTTAAGAAAAATAAATCCTAGGTGTGTGTGTGAAGTAACTCCAACACCCCCCCTGAACATCACTCTGGTGAAAATAAAGAATGGGTCCCGACAACGAGGCCATGTTAGGTACCCAAATGTGATACCCATGTTTCCCCCAGTTTGTAAATAAAACTATAACTGACTAAGAGACGATGGAAGACTAAATATGTGTGAATGTTTGATTTGATGAACCTTTGTATAAAAGGGTCAATGTATGAATTTTCTGTTATTAATAGAAAATGGATATGTGTTGCTCAACTACTGAAAGGGGGGGGTTTGCCAAGATAGACCATGGATTTTATGAGAGAGATGGTGAGGGAAACTAAGAATGGTTGAGATGACCCTCACCAAACCATTACTTACTTGATGTAATTTATCAAAAGTCCTCTGACCCAGAAATGAATTGTCGGTCAGGATGGTAGTTGGAAGACCTCATCAAGAGTTAATGAGGAGATGGGGTAGGGTACCCATATGTAAGGATTCTAGGCTTGACCACGATTTGGGGATTCAGACCCACACAACCTTGCTAAGGAAGGAAATAAATGAAGTAATTTAGGGACAGAGGAAGATCTGCAGGAAGAGAAGAAGGGAGAAAACAATATCTCAAAGAGAAGAGAGTGTTGTTTGACTTTGGAGTTGAGAGGAAAACTGAGAAGCAAACTCATTTTGGTTGTAAGATTCCATGGGAAGGGTTTCAATACAAGATAATAAACGAGGCTGATGAGTAACTAAGGAAGTCCTCGTGCATACCTCCTTGCTTGGAGTAGAGAAAACCGATTTCCAAGTTCATGTGGGAGGAGGAGAGTAACCTCCGTCCCTAACTGTTGTGGAGCAAGGAGAAATAATCTCTCTTAGAGAATCATGGTCTAGCTCAGGGGTGGATAGTGGTAAATCCGTCAAGAGTGGCTATGCCTATGGTTGGGTGGAAACATGCACCCATTTCAGAAGTCACCTCACATTTTCCAGTTCTGATAAGTATTTTCATACTCTGTGTAATACATTAGATGCGATGATCGAATGCTTGTGTTTATGTTAAGTTTTACAGTGTTTGAAAAATGATTAGAAATTCCCATTTGCTTCTGTAAACTGCTATATTTACATGGCCTTCGATTTATCTAAGTCTATCTTCTAGAGAGTTATGGGATGTGAGTCCCCAGGAGAGTCGGGGTAGGATTAACTGAAACGTATAAGTCCTGCCGACCTTTTGAGTCTAGCGTAGTAGTAATGTCAAGTTCAACTCTATGGGAGAAGGGTGTTTCCTTTATAACTTTCATCTATGTGACCGAGGGTTCATACCCATGACCTTAATTAAGTTTCGGTGAAGAGATGAGTGTATCCTCTGAACCTCGATATGATTCCATATGACCTAGTGTTGGAAACCCCTCGCCAAGGAAGGAAAGAAAGGAAGTAATTCAGGGACAAAGGCATATCTGCAGGAAGAGAAGAAGGGAGAAAACAATCTTCAGAAGATAAGAGAGAATTGTTCAACTCTAGAGTTGAGAGGAAAACTGAGAAGCGAGCTTGTTTTGGTTGTAAGAAGCCATGGGAATGGTTTCTCTACAAGCTGATAAACAAGGCTGACGAGTGACTGAGGAAGTACTCACACATACCTCCTTACTTGGAGTAGAGAAAAATGGTTATCAAGTTCCTGTGGGAGGAGGAGAGTAACCTCTATCCCTGACTGTCGTGGAGTAAGGAGAAATAATATCTCTCAGAGCATCATGGTATAGCTCAGGGGTGGCCAACGAGAAATCCTTCAGGAGTGGTTGTGCCTATGGTTGGGTGGAAACATGCACCCCTTTCAGAAGTCACTTCACATTTTCCAGTTCTGATAAGTATTTTCATACTCTGTGTAATACATTGGATGCGATGATTGAATGTTTGTGTTTATGTTATGTTTCACAATGTTTGAAAAATTATTAGAAATGCTTATTTTCTTCTGTAAATTGCTATTTATATAGGGCCTTCAATTTATCTCAGTCTAGCTGATAGAGAGTTATGGGATGTGAGTCCATAGGTGAGTTGGGATAGGATTAACTGAAATGTATAAGTCCTGCCGACCTTTTGAATCTACCATAACAGGAATGTAGTGTTCAACTCTATGGGGGAAGGGTGCTTCCTCTAGACCTTTCATCCGTGCGACTGAGGGTTCATACCCATGACCTTAATTAAGTCTCAGTGAAGAGATGAGTGTAGCCCCTGAACCTCGATATGATTCCATATGAACTAGGGTTGGAAACTCCTTGCTAATCCAGAAAGGAGTGAAACTACTTTGGCTTCGAGACTTCGGGACTTATGACTTCACAATCCTTGAAAACAGGCGAAGGCCAGGGTCATGAATTGATGAGGGTTGTGGATCTAGGAATCCAGTGGGGATCTCTCTCAGTTGTTAGATTAGATCTAGGGAATGGGTAGGACTAAGTACTTTGACTAAGCTCCACTTTGAGAGAATAGGGGTGGTCTAGTTCCGAAATTCCCAAATGTCGGAGTCAAAAAGTTAATATAGACCATTGAGAATAGAGGGACGCGTGTCCACATATTAACGACTATTCAAAAGTTTGGGTATTCAACGGTATCAAAGTGTAGACATAAGGGCACTCGATTTTCCACGAAGCTCTGCTAGTCAGAGTAAATCTTGGTTGTGAACGCTAGGTGCATGTGGAAATAGATCGAGTGTGGTTTAGAGATTTAGAGCTCCAGAGAGGAAGCTGGAAGATACCCTATGAACTCTCGAATGTCGAATTTACAAATTAATGTAGACCATCGATCCTCAGATCCTTCAGGATCCCTCTCAACCATCGATCTAAGGACTCCGTTGAGAACCCCTCTTAACTTGCCAACCAATAGGGACGCGTCATGGAGTGACACGTGGCCCCCTCTTGTCCCCTATCAAATGTCATCTATTGGACTAGAGCCGTTGGATGAGAGGCTACACGGCAGGAGATCTGATAGTCTAGAGACTTGTTACTCTGGAGGAAATTGGCCAAGAGTCTTCAAGGTGTGAAGACTCCCAAAGTCATGAACGACAAAGTAAATCTCAACCGTTGGCAAGTAGAGGACACATGGCACTAGATTCAACAGTCCAGAGATTTGGCTCTTCGGGGGATTCATGATGTGAGGAGTTGATAAGCTCCTGATCACGGAGTTGCGAAGCAATGGGAGACGTGGATCTATGGATCTACATGGATAGACCTTGACCGTGAGATTTGAAATAAGTTAGAAGGTTGTATGTCTGGGGTTGACATGGCTCACTAATGTCATCCAGGGTGACGTGGACCCGTAACTAAGTTTCCATGTGTCACCGAGATATGAATGATTTACAGACCCCTTATGCCTATTAGAGAATGACACATGCCACCCCCTAATGAGGAAATATGTCACCCCTGGGACTCACCGTGTGTCATCCTCTAGTTTGTACATGCCTAGCCAACATGGTTGGTGATGCGACCAGGACTCTGAGAGTCCAGGACTTCAGGAGTTCGGAATATTTGGAGTGTAGTATCGTAGAGGGAAGTTCATGTAGAATGATGAATATCGAACGATGATGCTCAATGTAGAACGTTGAATGCCGAGCGTCGATGTTCAACGCAGAACGCCGAATGCTGAACACTGACGTTCAATGTAGAACACCGAATTCTGAACATCGATGTTCAACATAGAATTCCAAATGCCAAATGCTGACGTTCAATGTAGAATGCCGAATGTCGAACGTCGAACGTTCAAATGCCAAACATTGACGTTCAACATAGAATTCCAAAAGCCGAACATCGACGTTCAATGTAGAATGTCAAATGCCGAATGACAAATGTTTAAACGCCAAATATCGAACGTCAAATGCCAAACGTTGAATGTCGATCGTCGAATGGCCAAGGCCATGTAGAGAGATTTCGAGACTTCGGGGAGTATGTGTACATTAAGGAAAAAGGGGCATTCAATGCTGAATGCAGACCACCATGTGGTCCCCAATTGATAACACCTTGACAACTTTGAGAAGTGACATCTTGCAAACCAGAGGTCGGAATTAGAGCCAGTAACATTTTTCAGAAATCTACGGACGAGTAGAAGAGGATGAATACCTCAGAGACTTTATTTTAGATGATTAGAGTGAGAAAAGTTTTGATGCCCCATCCCTAGAAAGTGTATTTAGGGGTCGGGGGTGTTACAAAAAATACAAAAGATACACTAAAATAAAGGGAGGAAAAATGGAAAAATGCATGGGAAAACCTCATGGGAAACCCCCCCCTCAAATCACAATGTATGTAAGAAGAAGAACTGGCAATTTCTAGGAAACTATGTCCTTCACTCCAAGACAACTACGCAGAGAATGGAACTTCTAATCAGTGAAGGTCTTGGTGAAGATGTAAGCAGTCTATTTTTCTAAAGGACATAACTGCAGGTCGATGATCCCATCATGTACTAAGTTGAATATGTAGTGCATGTGTATCTCGATACTCTTCATCCGCTACCTCTAAAATGGATCTCTGCAGAACTTCAGAGTGCTCTAGTTGTCACACCATACGACGATTGACTGATGAAACTGAATGCCCAACTCAGTGAGAAAATGTTGTAGCCACATAGACTGAATGGTTATGTTAACTACCCCTCTGTACTCTGCCTCAACTGAAGATAGAGAAATAGAAACCTACTTCTTGCTCAACCAATAGATAGGCCTGGAAGCAAGACTGAGTGAGTAACCAGATGTGGGCTTGCGATCAATGCTATCTCCAGTCCAGTCAAAATCAGTGAACCCGATGAGGTCCAATGTAGATTCTACTAAATACTGAATCCCAAAGGTGATGGTGACCTATACGTATCAAAGGATACACTTTGTAGCCTTCCAATGTAGCTCATGTGACTCCTACATGAACTTGGAGACTTCTCCAACTGCATAGGAGAGGTATGGTCTGGAGTGTGTGAGATACAACAAGATCCCCACTAACTGTCTGTACAATGTGTTTTCAACCAATGGAGTATCCCCGTCATCCTCAAGTTTGACTCCTGATAGGAAAGGAGTCAGGATAGACTTGCAGTCTGCCATGTGAAATCTCTCAAGAAGATCTCGTGCATACTTGGCTTGAGATAGTTTGATTCATGATGCATCCTGAATGATCTCGAGTACAAGGAATAAATGTAGTGGACCCATGGCCACCATCAATAACCTATCATGTAGAATCCTCTTGACTTCATAAATTGCTGAAGTCGAGCAACCGGTGATCAAAAAATCATCCACATACAAAAATAGAAGTGAATCAAATTTCCTGAGCATGTAAACATTCGGGTCTGATTTACAACATAAAAAGTTCTTTGATAACAGGTAGGAGTCCATCTTGGCATACCATGCCCTCGGAACCTTCTTGAGGCCATAAAGATATTTCTTCAGTCGACAAACTAGAGATGAGTCCTGCATAAATTCCTGGGGCTGCTCCATATAGATCTCCTTAGAGAGATCGCCATGAAGAAATTCATTCTTCATGTCCATCCGATGGACTTCCCATCCCTTGGTTGCTACAATGGAAAGTGCCAAATGTATGGAATCCATATTTGCTACAAGAGCGAAGATCTCATCATAGTCAATGCCATGCACCTGTTAAAATCCTTTGGCAACAAGCCTGGCTTTGTATCTACTAATTTTTCCATCCACTGCACTCTTGGTCTTGTAGACCCATACTCACCTGAAAAGTTTCCTTCTAGAAGGAAGGGAAACTATATCCCAAGTCTGGTTCTTAAGGAGGGAGTTGTACTCCTCCTGCATGGTGGGTTCCCAAAATGGATTTCCAATAGCCTCGATAAAAGACTCTGGATTTGAAGACTGAACCAATAAAATATGCCTAGGTGGCAACAATTCAGTGGAAGTGAGTGAAATAGGAGGATCCTTGAAATCATATTGAGTCCTCCTAGTATTAGCTGGATCCCCAACAAGATCGACTGCATCCTAAGGAGTAGTATGGGCTCACTTGGGCATGTGCTCTGGATCTGCATCTGGATGCACTAAATATGCATCTGACTATACTTATTGTGTATCTGGATCATCATCTGAATCCCGTCAATCAAAAATATCATCTAAAGAAGATTCAACATGTGCATGCTCAACATATTTGACAGGTGGAAGAATAAAGGTGTTTGCATGCAGCTATTGAGGTACATGCGAGACACTTTACTCGAATTGGACACTTAACCCAATGATGAGTCGGTCCGAGGAAATATCAATAAGTTTGTATCCCTTCACACCATCAGGGTATCCAACAAAGATACACTCTGTGCTCTATGGATCAAGTTCCTTCCTCTTTTCAGAGGGAATCCGGGCCCATGCACGTGAACCAAAAATATGATAGTGGGTCACTTTCGGTTTGAGGACACTCTAAGCCTCATAGGGGGTCTTATCACTGAGAAATATATGAGGAGATATGTTTTGGATGTAGGTTGCACAATTAAGTGCTTCGACCCATAATCTCTATGGAAGTGACTTTGCATGTAGAATGCAAGATGCCATCTCTTTTAGAGATATATTTTTCCGCTTAGCAACTTCGTTTTGCTGTGGAATATAGGGAATTGTGTGCTTCAACTAAATCCATGCCTCATGACAAAGATTATGGATCTCATGTTTGACATACTCCCCCCCATTATCATTTCAAGGGATTTTTATTTTCTTTCCTGACTGTGTCTCAACAAGGGCTTTGAAATCTTTGAGGTGTTGAAAGACCTCTGATTTTTGCGTGAGAAAGAAAATCCATGTGAAGTGTGAGAAATCATCAACAAAATGAGCATATACCTTGATTTACTAATTTATGTATGCAGAAAAGGGCCCATGAGGTCACTATGGATCATATCTAAAGGAGAGGAAGCCTTTTGTGTCTTTTCTTTGTCGAATTTCTCTTGAGGGTGTTTTCCAAGAATACATCCCTCACAAATTTATTTGGAGAAGTGGATGTCGGGTAGACCATCAACCATTCCATTCTTGCTAAGCTATTTCATATATCTAAAATGTAAATGCCCAAACCCTTCGTTCCATATCCTACTGCTTTCATCAACATGGGTAAGCAGTAATGCAAAATCTGGTTCAATAAATTCAGAAAATGTGTAGAGTCTAGATCGATGATTTACCTCACCAGTAGCAACCCTAGAATTGGTTTGCATGTCATATATATCCACTACATCAAGTGTGAATATGAATCTCTTTCTGGATCTGGAGTTAGTCATTTGATACACGAAGAGAATATTGATGGAAATTTTGGGAACTTGCAACACATTCTCGAAGCTTGTGTTTGTCAGTTCAATCCTTCCTTTGTTGGTGACCTTGATTGGAGAGTTGTCCCCCATCAGAATAGGAGGACCTTTGCATGCATCCAATGAAGAATATAATTATTTTGTGGAAACCATGTGGCGTGATGCATCCGAATCTACGTTCCAAGCATTGGGAGAGGAGTTGATGGAAATCAAAGCATGGCTAGAATTTCCTTTCTTGGGATTTTGATCTTCTGGCTTCTTCTTCTTGGAACCCTCGAGGATGCAATCTCTAAGGTTTTTTTCTGATGTATTTGGGTCATTAGATCTATCTGTTTCTATATACATGCAGATTCTGGATGGAATCCTTTATGGTATTAATATCATTTATCCCCTTTTCTTCCCTTTCCACCTTTGGATCCAGAGGCATCGTTGAAGGGTTTTGAGGACCCTTCCTTCTTCGAGTTTGCATGTTCTTTCCTTTTCTATTTATATTTATTTTTCTAATATTGATGACTGTTGCCATCTTTCACAGTAAGTTCATGCACCTTTGGGCCTTTTATTTTTCCCATGTTGATGAGATTTCTCTGCTCTTGTGTTAGAGACTCGTTAAAGTCCTCAAGAGAAGGAATATTCTAGGTATATCTAGATGCGAATCTAACTCAATGAAATGTGGATAAAAACACTGATTATTCTGGACCAAGATTGGAGAGAATGGTAAGAACCATTTGTTTCTCTTCCTTAGATTTATCATCCCTGCAAGCCTTGAGTTGCGACAACAAATCCTTATATTTGGAAAAGAAATCTTGGAGATTATTGAAGCTTTATGGATCCAATGCGAGCAATTACAAATAGAGCATGTGTCCCATCATCTCATCCTATTTTCCAAAAATCCATTCCATGGTGGTCTAGGCTTCATTGGGGGTTTTACAGGAGGATATGTGAAAGAGAAGTTCAGGAGAAATGAGATTGCATATTGTTCTGAACGCTTCATCCATTTGATTTAGATACTTATATTTTTCTAAGGTCGATGTTGGTTATCTCTCTGTGTTCATGGTTAACCTATAAAATCCTTTGATTCGAAGATGCATTATCATATTCTCCTTCCATGCAAATAAGTTGTAAGGTGTAAGAATGAATTCTTTTGGAAATTCCATTTTTCCACTGTCTTCAATCTTCGGTAACTGGAAAAATAATTTGGTGTGTATTTTCCCTAGCTGTCCGTCGACTCTGATACCATGTAAATGTGTTGAACCTTCGCATAATATATCTAGGTGGGAATAGACATACATAGTTGCAGAGAAAATAGAAGAAAAGAGAAGAAGGACTAGAGAAAGAATGAAAGAATTCTCATTAACCAAATGAATGAATGATAATTTACACATGATATACTCTGTATAACTCAACCAATGCACACTGAAGGAGAAGAAAATTCACCATAGGTGTGGTCTAGAGTGATATGGACACACACCAATTGTTATGGGAGTAAACTGCCACCTAGTCTCGTCTCGGTCAGTTACGGGAGTGAACTACCACCTAGTTGAGTTAACTAATCTATCAGTCTTTAGTTAACTGAATGAAACATAGTGTCATGAGGAGGAGATAAAGGAATCATGGGTAATGCACTAGTCTGGTGATGATCTCAAGGATAATGTGCATTATCTCGTGATGATCCCAATGATGGATGGTGATAATCCCAATGTATCATCTAGACTCCACTCCACTGATCAAACTGAAGATAATATTCTCCCTAGAGGAAAATTCTTCCTAAAATATAGGATACCGAGTAATGACTAATAAACATAGGAAAAACCTTAGGAAAAATAAATCCTAAGTGTGTGTGAAGTAACTCCAATACTGATGAATTGGATGGCAGAAGAAACGACATGATTTCATGAACGAGGAGGTAGAATTCACTGAGCTGGAGTGGGATGGTGCTTTGTGCTTCTTCCCTAGTTTGCAACATTTTCCCCAAAAGCATCTTCATGTGCCAATAAAGTTCTACCGTGCGTCAATATTTTGGCTCCCGCCCATGAGAGCTTCAAATGTCAGGAACCCAATTGATAATTCCCTCGTCCACTTCTTGTGTTGGAGTAAGAGTGTGTTCTATCCGAATGTCTACTTCAACTTCTATTATTTTCTCCTGGATATGTTGAGGGATAACGTATTGGAAAGCTAACACTATTGCAAGTACTTCTTGTTGGACACCGATATTTGGAGTCCTTTCATCTTTACGACTGGAGGATATTTCCGAAGGAGATACTCTACCTTGACGATAGCTCCTACTATACCCTTTGCATGGACCATTATACTTATCGAAGGTTGAATTAACTTGAGGTGCACACCTATTCTCCACAAGTTGGTGGACAATATGAAACACTTCTTGTCATGCAGACCAACTCGATTTAGAGCTTATTTTTTACTACCGCATCGAATGTCCAAAGGCATGGGGAAATATGATGGCTTAATTTTGTCTCTTACCTCGGTAATCATTCTGGTGAGTTCCAAAATCTCCCTGGATCCGTTCCCTAACTAATGCATACCACCTCTGTGCCCCCTTAATTTTGGAATTATGCAATAATGGTACCATTCATACTAAAGTTTGCATGCTTGGCATATGCTACACATACCTTGTTTCTCCCTCTTGTCATGCCAACTGGTTTCCAAAGGCTTGGAGCCCAAGGTGGTGTTTGAGTGATTAATAATCATTAGTGTTGGTTGTGGAGCCTGATTCAGAGGTCTTTGTTTTCAACCGTGCTTATACCCCATGAATACTTTACACCCTGGAAGAATGTACACTCCTTCAGGCGGGGGAGTGGAGAGGAGGGTTACCCCCTCTACGGGGTAACCCCCAAAGGAAAAATTACCTTGTAAATGTATATTGTAATTTCATTGTAAATCTGGACCGTTCATTATAAGCTCGCAGATCTGATGGTAGAAGTTATGTTATGGGTTTTTTCCCTAGAAGGAAAACCTGTTTTATGAGGGAAATGTATTGCGGCTATGTATCATGGTGAATATTGTATTATGAGATAGAGACTGTGAGAGAAAGAAGAGGAAGTTACATCAGGTTTGTTGTAGGTTGTATCCCTTCATTTGCTGGATAACAATAAAGAAAGGAACTGACAATTTCTCTAGTGGACATAGCTCACTGGAGGAAGATGAAAAGTTTAAGGTCAAGAAATTTAACGACCAAAACTACCAGTTATGGAAGATGCAGATGGAAGATTATTTGTATCAGAAGGAGCTATTCCTACCATTGGGTGGAATAGCAAAGAAGCTAACGACCATGAAGGACGAAGAATGGGAGGTTCTTGATAGAAAGGCACTAGGAACGATATGACTGATCCTGGCAACATTGGTGGATTTCAATATTTTGAAAGAAAAGACAACGAAGGAGTTGATGGATGCATTGGATAAACTGTATGAAAAACCCTCGGTGTCCAATAAGGTATTTCTAATGAAGATATTATTTAATATAAATATGTCAGAAGGTGGGTATTTTGTAGATCATTTAAATGAATTTAATACGGTTACTAATCAACTAAGTTTTGTAAAAGTGGACTTTGATGATGAGGTCAGGGCTCTTCTAATCTTGTGCTCATTGCCAAAAAGATGGAACGACCTGGTCATGGATGTAAATAACTCTGTCTATGGTTCAAAAACTTTAAACTTTGATGATGTTGTTGGTGTTATCCTTAGTGAGGAAATGCGATGGAAAAGCACAGGTGAGACATCAGGTAATGTGTTAAACATGGAGAACAAGGGAAGACAAAAGGATAGAGGAAAGGGCTCATGGAACCACGAAAATTCTAGGAAGGACAAATCCAAATCCATATTTGGAAATATAGAGTGATGGAATTGTGTGAAGAAAGGACATCTGAAGAAAGATTGCAGAGCTCCAAAGAAACAAAGAGATGGACAACATGAGAAAAATCAGGAAGCAAATGTAACATGTGATGTGTTACAAGATGCCTTGATTCTTTCTCTAGATAATATTTCTGAGTCTTGGGTAGTAGATTCAAGGGCTTCATTTCATGCCACACCCCATAGGAAACATTTTCTATATTATGTTCAAGGTGATTTTGGACAGGTTCATTTGGGTGATGATGCACCATGCAAAATTGTTGGAATGAGAAAGGTAAAAATAAAGAAAATCAATAGAAACCAATGGTTGTTGAAAGAGGTAAGACATGTTCCAGATCTAAGGAAAAATCTAATTTCAATAGGGAAATTGTCAAGTGAAGGTTGTATATCTATATTTACAGATAAGGTGTAGAAGGTCACCAAAGGATCATTCGTGACAACAAAAGGAGAGAAGGTAGGTACATTGTATATATGTATTGGTAATACTGACTCTTCTATCGCTTTAACTTCTACAAGAGTGGATACAACACTGTGGCATCATAGGCTTGGAAACATGAGTGAGAAGGGGATGCAGATAATTCACAAAATAAATTTGTTTCCAGATCTTAAACAAATTGATTTGGATTTCTATGAGCATTGTGTTTATGGAAAACAAAAGAGAGTCAGATTTCTCAGAGTTGGAAAAGAAAAGAAGAGTGAAAGGTTAGAGATTGTGCATACAGATGTATGTGGACCAACTCAGGTATCATCTCTTGGTGTATCTCATTATTATGTTACTTTTATTGATGATGCAACTAAAAAAACTTGGGTTTATTGCATTGGACAAAATTCTGATGTTTTTGATACTTTTAAGAAATGGAAAGTTTTGGTTGAGAATGAGAGAGGAAAAAGGTTGAATTGTATCATATCAGAAAATGGAGGTGAATATTGCAGCAAGGATTTTGATGATTATTGTTCATACCATGGGATTTAGAGAGATAAGACAGTTCCAGGAACACCACAAGAAAATGGTGTGTCAAAAAGGATGAACAAGACAATCATGGAGCATGCAAGGAGTATGAGATTGCATGTTGGTTTTCCCTTACAGTTTTGGGCAGATGATGTAGATACTATTGTTTACTTAATAAGAAGAGGACCTTCAATTTCTTTGGATGGTGGAATTCCAGAGGAGGCATGGACAGGTAAAAGGGTAAACTATTCTTTTTTGAAGACTTTCAGTTGTGAAGCATTTGTCCATATTGATAAAGAAAATAGAACAAAGTTGAGGTAAAATCCAAGAAGTGTACATTTATTGTATACAATGTTAATGATTTTGGTTATCGCTTATGGGATTATGAAAATAAAAAAATCATTAGGAGTAGAGATGTCATATTCAATGAGAAGGTTATGTACAAAGATCAGTTGTAGAGAAAGAAAAAGGAAAAAGAAAAACTAGAATACACAGTGCTTGATGAGATCACTGAAAAAGAAATTCCAAAGGAACCAGAAAATCAAAATGTACAACAATAGGAGCAACATGTACCTCAAATTATTGCAAGTGTTGTTAGAATATCTACCAGGTTAAGTAGACCCCTTGAACAATACTCTCCTTCATTGTATTATTTATTGTTGAATGATTCCGGTGAACCATAATGTTATGAAGAGGCAATCCAGGTAGACAATAAAAAGAAGTGGGAGAAAGGTATGAAAGAGGAAATGAATTCCCTGGTAAATAACTAGACTTGGGATTTGGTTTAGTTTCTTGGAGGAAAAGAGCATTGCAGAATAAATGGGTTTACAAGTTGAAGGAAGAAGATGGAGGCAAAAAGTGGTACAAGGCTATACTTGTTGTAAAGGGGTTTGCACAAAAGAAATGTATAGATTTTGATGAAATATTTTCTCCTGTTGTTAAAATGACTTCAATTAAGACTATTTTAAGTCTTGTGGCAATAAAATATTTACATCTTGAACAATTAGATGTAAAAACAACTTTTCTCCATGGGGATTTGGAGGAAGAGATTTATATGCAACAACCACAGGGGTATGAGGTCAACGAAAAGGAGAATTCAGTATGAAGGTTGAAGAAGAGCTTGTATGGCCTAAAGCAAGGTCCAAGGCAATCATATTTGAAGTTTGAAAGGTTTATGATAGAACAAGGTTATAGTAGATGTCATTCTGATTAGTGTGTTTATTTTAAAAGGATAGAAAATGGAAGCTATATTATCTTGCTATTGTATGTAGATGACATGCTTGTTGTAGTGTCTAATATGCAAGATATAAATGTGCTCAAGAAGAAATTAGCTAATTCATTTGCAATGAAGGATTTGGGTGCTGCAAAGAATATCCTTGGTATGAGAATAACAAGAGACAATAAAAATCACAAATTGACATTATCTCAAGGTGAGTACATAGAGAAGTTGTTGGAGAGATTTAGAATGAAGAATGCAAAACCAGTTAGTACACCTTTGGCCAACCATTTCAAATTATCTAAGGAAATGTGTCCCAAGAAACTGGTGGATATAGAATACATGTCCACGGTCCCTTATTCATCAATAATTGGCAATTTGATGTATGCGATGGTTTGCAAAAGACTAAATATTGCACAACAGTGGGAGTTGTGAGTAGGTATATGAACGATATAGGTAAAGAACATTGGGAGGAATTAAAGTGGATTATGAGGTATTTGAGAGTTACTTCTACTCATGGATTATGTTTTGGAGGTTCAAACATTTTTCTAGAGGGATATGTTGATTCAGATATGGCAGGTGATAAAGATAGTAGGATGAGCACGACAATGTATGTTTTTATTGTAGGTGGAGCAAAAGTAAGTTGGATTTTGAAACTGCAAAAGGTTGTTGCACTTTCAACAATAAAGGAAAAGTATGTTGTTGCTACAAAGGCTAGTAAATAAATGATTTGGTTACATAGGTTTATGGAGGAAGTGGGAAAGAAGCAAGAGAATAATAGGTTGTACTGTGACAGTGAGAGTTTTATTCATCTTGCAAATAACTCAACCTTCCATTAGAAGACTAAGCATATACAGCTCAGGTACCATTTCATACGATCCATCTTGGAAGATGGACATTTGAAGTTGGAAAAGATACACACTAGCCAGAATCCTGCAGACATGTTAACAAAGGGATTAACCAAGGAGAAACTGAGTTCCTGCTCAATTTCAGTTGGTATTCAAGCATGTAAATGAATATGAGAAATTTTCCAGGTCCAAGAAGGATCATAGTCCAACATATACAACAATAGTGGAGTTGTTGAGTTTAGTCTCAAAGTGGGAGATTGCTGGTTGTGGAGCCTGGATATCTTCATGATTTAGAGGTCTTTGTTTTCAGGCATGTTTATACCCCATGAAGACTTTACAGCTAGGAAGAATGTACACTCCTCCACACGGGGGAGTGGAGAGGGGGGTTACCCCCTCTGCGGGGCACATGGTCAAGTGAGCCCCCGAAGGAAAAATTTCCTTATACATGTATATTTTAATTTCATTGTAAATATGGATCGTTCATTATAGGGTTACAGATCTGACGGTAGAATTTATGTTAGGGTTTTTTTCCCTAGAAGGAAACCCTTTTTTATGAGGGAAATGTATTGCGACTATGTATCATGGTGAATACTCTATTATGAGATAGGAGACTATGAGATAAAGAAGAGGAAGTTACAATGGGTTTGTTGTAGGTTGTATCCCTTCATTTGCTAGATAATAATAAAGGAAGGACCTGGTAATTTATCTGGTGGACGTAGCCCACACTGGGTGAACCACGTATATCTATGTCTTATTGTATTGTGTATCTTCTATGTTTTATTTCCGCATTTGTTTTATTTTATTTCTTCGCGATCCTGTTTTTCTAACAATTGGGATAGGTGAGGGTCGGTCCCAAATGGAGCGGGGACGGGCTCATTACTAATGTCAGATTAGGTCGGCATGCAGGCTTGCCTATGTGGTTGATTTGAAACCTCGTTCACATTACCATGTTCCCTGGAGATGGTCATTAGATTTTCCACTTGGTCATCTGTGTGGCTTATGTTCTCACCCGTCAATGAATCTCGCTGCCCTGTCACCCCATCTGGGGGATATCATTAATTTTAGTTAAACAATTGTATTGAATATATTAAATGAATTTAAATGAATTTTCATAATATTTTTTATATTTTGTTTTTTCAATACATTTTTTAACAATTATATTAAATATATTAAATTAATTTAATTGAATTTAATAATATTTTTTATCTTTTGTTTTTTTCAATACTTTTTTTAGTATATCGTTAATTTTAGTCAAACAATTATATTGAATGAATCATGTTTATGAAAAATTATTTTGCATTTGATTAATTAATACTTATGGAGATTGCATAGGTGTTCATAGCATGCTTATGACCATTTATTTTTCGTTTGACTAAATTGACACATAGAGATTCTCATAACATGTGAACACTTCGTTAAATTTATGTTGTAATTCTTTCAAATGGTATCATTTGAATGGATGTTTGTTTTTATCATGAGAGATATCATACATTTCTTGATATTTTTTGGTTTAAAAGATACATATTGATAACTCTAATGCCTTCTGCAACACCCATTAAGCACGCATGATCCTTGGGCAGATTCAGAGATGAGTTGGGTAGAGAGCACAAGGAGGATGTGATCAATCAAGTAAGTACTTGTCTTATGGGCGCAAGTAGGAGAAAATTGGGTGCACAATGGAAATGCGCAAACCCAGGGGGCATGCACCCCACTTCTCTTGTGACAAAAGATGGAGAATTGGGTTGTGTTTGGGAAAGGACAAGGTGAGTTGGGCACATGCCCAAGGAGTGGACCCACCTACCCTTGGTAGCATGGGTGTGTTGGAGACGATGGATGACCCCATAAACACAACCATGGAGAGTCATGTTGTTTTACACAAAGAAGAGCATAAGGTAAGGGGCGTGTACCCAAGGATGGGGCGAGCTAGTCATAGATATGCGATGGTTGATGAGCGCACGGGTTCGTTTGGGCACATTGAGACTACGAAGGGGAATGTTGGTTCATTTGGGCGCGATGGTTCATGAAGGGGTGAAATGCATCGAAAGGACATGACGATTCATGAAGGTAACATTTGGAGTCCATATAAGAGAATAAGGTACAAAACTGAGAGGCATAAGCAAGTGAGCATAGCTAGGGTGCACCACAGGCTAAGGAAATGAGGTGCGATGGAGGATTCTTTGTGTGACAAATCTATAAGTCTGGACAATTTTGTTGTATGGGGTGAATCATGAGACTCTTCCCATATTTGTAACTGGGACAATAATTCCCTATGTGCATTGTATCTTATCCATTTCACAATATAATAAACGAAGTTGGGTATTAGGTACCGTTGGTGCCACCCACACTATATTTGTGTCTCCTGTGTTTTTCATGTTTTCGATTGTATGCCAGAATGACTAAGTGTTAGAGAATGTTAAAAATTGTCTAAGTATATAATTGAGCTGCATAGAGCCCGAGTGTGACTCATCTTTAGCTTAGAACAAAGTATGAGTATACTCTAGGTGAAGAGGCTTATTTTGGGTGAAGTATCCTTGGTTGAGCCAAGATTCCAAGTGAGAATTGTTGTGGTTCCACACTTCCATGAGATTCCAAGGTTATACTTGGGCATGAACCTTGGGGGAATGACAGATGGCATTAGATCAGTTTCACAAGTCTTGCGACGGAGAGCATTGCGAAGATGCAACACACAATATGACAATATTTGCACAGACTGGGAGTGGGTCGACCCAAAGTGGTGCAACTCCTTGGATAGAGGTGAATGAAGTCGTACGATAGAAGAAGACCATGGATGACTCAAGATAGGTTGAGTCAAGTGTCTCGTCGCGACCTCAAGTAGAGGAGACTTGGTTGGAGAAACAAACCAAGATCTACATGGACTTGTGACGATGCACTTTGGAACCAAGGGGTGGACCAAGGGGCATTCCCACATATTCCGTGGAAGATGAGTATAATGTAGGTATGCTGTATTGTGATCCTTTTTTTACTTTTCACTTAACACAGAAAGAGCGGTAAGGCTCAATTTGTAGCAAGCTGTGAAGGATTGTTATGTTGGGTGCCTTGGGTGGAAAAATTGGAAGCCAAGACCAACAATTGTGTTTTGTGGATCTGGTTATCAACAAAATAATAGTGAAACATTTGGTTGAATCAGGGGCCTCACATAATTTTCTAAAGATAGAGGTTGTGAAGGATATGGGACTTAGAGATTCTTCATGCAGAGTTGCGATGAAGGAAGTAAAATCCAAGGAAAGGGAAGCAACTGGTGTTCAATCCTCAGTTCACATTTGACTTGACAAGTGGGAAGGTCGGGATAATTTCATAGTGATTCCTATGGATGACTTTAAGGTGATTCTTTGGCAGGAATTCCTAAGGAGGAGGCATTCGATCCTCATGCCATGGATGAACAAGATGATTATACTTGGTGAACAAAAGGATTGGGTTGTGCACACAAAGGAATGTAAGTCTAGTGGAAAGGTGCATCCTATGTCTGCACTAAGTATGAAGAGAGAAATAAGATAGACAAGATCATAGATTTATGTAATAGTTGTTGGGGAAGTTCAAGAGGATGGAGTAGGGATGCCTATTCCACTTGAGCTCGCTGGATTATTGGGTAAATTTGCAAACATAATGCGAGATGAGTTGTTGGAAGTACTCCCACCAAGATGCACTGTTGACCATTGTAGAGAGCTAGAGCATGGGTTGCAACCACCAACAAGAGCTCCTTACCGATTGTTTGGATCTGAGTTGGAATATTTGAAGCAGAAGTTCACATAATTTATTAACGCAAGTTTCATTCATCCATCTAGGTCAATGTATGGTGCCCCATTTCTCTTCCAAAAGAAGAAGGACACTTTGAAGATGAGGATGTGTTTGGATTACCGAGCATTGAACAAACAAACTGTGAAGAACCGATACTAGTTCCTTTAGCTACTAATTGCTTTGAGTAGTTGGCCAAGGCCAAAGTATTTTCAAAGCTTGAATTGTGACATGGGTATTATTAGGTGCAGATTATAGATGGAGATGACGTGAAGACAACCAAGGTGATGAGGTATGGGAGCTATGAGTTCATAGTGATGCCTTTTGGGTTGTGCAATGCCCATGCAACCTTTTGCACATTTATGAATGATGTGTTGTGGTCATTTTTGGACAAGTCTTTTAGTGGTGTATTTGGATGACATCATGGTGTACAATGAAAGTATGGATGAGCATAGGAATCATTTGTCACATGTCTTTGAGGTGTTGCAACATAAAAAACTATTCTTGAAGAATTCTAAGTGTGTTTTTGGGTAGACTAGGATACCATTCTTGGGGCATTGGATTGACCAAGGATGCATTCACATGGACCCTGCGAAGGTCAAGGAAAGTGAATATTAGGAAGAGCAACAAATAATTCATGATGTGAGAGTATTCCTTGGGATATCGAACTACTCTCGCAAGTTCATATAGGGATACTCCAAGATTGTTGCACCGCTGACTGAGTTGTTGAAAAAGGAGAAAGAATGGAATTGGGTAGAGAGGTGCACACTTTCATTTGGAGAGATAAAAAAAAAATTGTCACCACTCCCGAGTTGAAGCTTCCAGACTTTGAGAAGTTATTTGAAGTGCATAAGGACACATCATAATTTTCCATTAGAGGAGTTTTTATGCAGGAGGGAAATATGATTGCCTTAGAGAACATAAATATCCAAGATTGTGAAGGAAGATACAATATTCATGAGAAGGAGATGACTATAGTAGTGCATTTTTTGTAGACTTGGAGACACTACTTGTTGAGATAGACATTTTTCATGAAGACATGCAATGTTGTGACAAGTTACTTCGTGACACAACCAAAGTTGTCACCCAAGCAGGAAAAGTGGAAACACTTCCTCGTAGAGTTTGACATGACCATTGAGTATAGGTCTGGTAGGATAAATTATACCGCAAATTCCTTTAGCAGAAATGAACAAATATTAGTCCTAGAGGAGGAGGATGGGTTACCGACATTAAAGGGTATTCAGATTCATGTCTTGGAAGAGTTTCACAAAAATATTAAGGAAGGGTTAGAGCATGATTGCACAACGAAGAAAATCATGAAGCAGGTGAAGGATGGTGAAATGAGGAAGTTTTGGATATGTAATGGAATGTTTTATTTTAGGAAAAAATCTATGTCCCCAAGTTGTCTAACCTCAGGAGGGACCTCATGAAATAATTCCATGTCTCACCTTGGGATGGATACCCAAGACAATGAAGGACGTTGGCATTGTTGGAGTGAAGATAATTTTGGGAGTGGGTGAAGAAGGATGTGGAGGAGTACGTTCATACTTGCCTTGTATTTCTATAGGATAAGAGGGACACCAAAATGAAGGCAAGATTATTGCAACATTTACCGATTGTAGAGAGACCATGGACAAGTGTCTTGATGGAATTCATCACACAAATTCCGATGATGTAGGGAGAGAAAGTGATTTTGGTTGTGGTGGATATATTATCCAAGTATGTTATCTTCCTTGTGATGAAGATTCCTTGCAGTGAAGAATAAGTTGCGAAGTTGTTTTTCAAGCATATAGTGAAGCATTGGGATATTCAATTGGATATTGTATCAGACATGGATGCAAGGTTCACGAGTAAGTTTTGGAAAACATTGTTCAAACTTGTGGGGAAAAAATTGTTGAAGAGTTCTTCTTACCATCTGAAGACAAATTGGAAGACTTAATGAATCAATTCACTTCTAGAGGAACACTTATGGCACTATTTACAGGAAGATTGAATGGATTGGCCAGACATTTTTTATTCTTCCCAATTTAGCTACAACGTTCAAAAGATTTTAGCGATGGGATATAATCCATTCACATTGACGAACGAACAATAAGCCATGAATCATCATTTTTTGATGCAGGGCTACTATGGAATGAATCCATCAACCATGGGTTTTGATGAAGAGTTGGTAGGATCGGTTGGATATAACTCACACACACTTGAGTAATGTAATGGAAAAAATGAAGTAGTGGGAAAATTGTAGTAGGCACGATGCATACATCCAAGTAGGAGAGTTGGTCTTACTCAAGATGAATAGAGATAAGTTCCCACCATCTAAAGGGATGTCCTGATCTCTTGTGTGAAGGTATGAGTGACTGCTCAAATTTCTCAGGAAGATTGACAAAGTCACCTATAGATTGAAGTTGTTGTTCCACATGCGACATATTCATCCTGTCTTCCACATTATCCAGTTGGAGTCATGTTGAAGGGACCCAGATGAACCAAGTTGAGTTGAGCCATTTAGAGCATCGACCATGGTTGTAGACAAGATAGATTTGGAGGTGGAGAATATTTTGGTGCATTCCATCTTGGGATGAGCCAGAAGTAAAGTGCACAAAAACGTTTTTCATTATAAGGAAAAATACGATGAAGAGGAAATTTGGGAGAGATATGAGTCGTTGTGGAAATATGAGGACATGATATGAAAGTTTGTCAGAGGTCACTATGGATCTCATTAGCAACGAAAGTTGTTGGGATGGAAAAAAATTAGATAGTAGGGGAGGATGTAAGGCCTTGTGCGACACCCAATGAGCCCACGAGCTCCTTGGGAGGATTCATAGATGATTTAGGTAGAGATCACAAGGAGGATGTGATCAGTTAGGAATGTGCTTGTATTATGGGCACGTGCATCAACATATTGGGTTCATAATGGTGATATGAAACCCCAAGGGGGCACACACCCCACTTCCCTTGTGACATATGATGGAGACTTGGGTTGTGTTTGGTAAAGGACATGGAAACTTGGGTGCACGCCTAAAGAGTGAACCCGCCTGCCCTTGACAACATGGGTGCATTGGAGAGGTTGGATGACCCTAACAACACACCCATAGAGAGTCATGTCATTTGACATAAGGAAGAGAATGAGGAAAGGGGTGCATGCCTATGGATCCATTTTTTTTTACCAGTCTAGTATTATTATGTAGTTACTATTAGGATTTATTTTACCCTTTTTCTTAACCTACTTTTCTCTTTTCTCGTACATCAAAAAATTTCCAAACACTTGGTCATTTTTCAAAAATGTGAATTTGGAGTTGCATAACAATTCTTAAACTCTTTTTAATTACCTAGGTCTACAACCCCACACTCACCAAAACACTTTACTTTGTTTCCTTTTCCATTTTCTTTTGGTACTTAGTCAATTTCAAGTGATGTGGATGCAAAGCTACTTACCATCCCTTAACTCTTTCTTATGTCTCCACCTTCACAAGTCTGTAGGTCCGCATTCACTTTGCACTTTTCACTTCTTTTCATACTTAGCCATATTTCTCATTACGAAGAATATTTCCTTACTCCCCATCAATTTTCCATTGCTATAAGGTCCGCACGTCCGCAAGTCCGCATTTCTGCTAACACTTAATCATATTAGCAATTTCAATGCGAGCATTGTCACCCTTTCCCGAACATTGTTTCACAAGAATTTATGTCTGCAACTCTGTGTTATACTCTTAGCATTTCCCATACATCATTTTACACCTCCATACTTAACACTTTCCATCCATCATACCATCACATCACCATTTAATATCAAATTAACTACCCCTTCCACATCATCCACCACTTGTGAAATAATAATGTAGTTATTAATACACAATGCATCAATTAAGGGTCACAATAAATCCAATTCCCATGAAAATTGATGACATTTAAAGCATGATCTATGGTTGATTGAGTTACCAAGTAAATACGTAGTGTAATTTAAATAAAATAAAAATCCCAACCTATAAGTATCGACATAGGTGCTACCTTTGTAAAAAGAAGAAAAAATGTCAAGACAGAAGAAGGAAGTATTTTTTGGAGATAAATTGAACACATTGGTTCATGAAGATCAATAGTTCTAGTGGCCCAGGGCATACAAATACTACAAGTATCTTCCTCTAGATGAGAAGAAGACAAACTTAATTTGGACCTCAAGAATAGCATTGGCAGGATGTGTTCCAGAAGTAATTGATATGAAAGAGATTGTTTAATGGTGTGCAGATAAATTTGTTTTTGAATGAAGAATAATTCAAATGCAAGGTCATCAACACATTTCTCTAGCTCCTTCAACATTTTCTAAAATGTTATCACTCCCTGCACCAACTATGTGATTCAACAGAAAGGAAGATGATGAATTTTTGAACCAGCATAAGGGAGGGGACAAAATGTTGAGAAACTATTTGGAAGATCCAACATATAAACCTGGTACTTCTAGAATCAAGGTAAAATTGCTAAAATACCCGTGCAAAGAATTTTCTTGGCTATTTTACTGCATTCTTGGTTTGTAATCTATTATGTTTGTAACAAGAAATGTTATATATGCTATGCATTATGCCTTGCATGAAAAATATATCATCGATTGGGGTTATGTCATCTCAAGTGAAATTTCTTACGAACTGAATAACCTCAAAAAGACCCATACGTTATAAATGGATTCTTACCTAGTTTTCACCATTGCTTATGGCCATGTTTTTGAATATTTTCCTCAGTAAAAGCATGTGGATTTTAATTTAGAACCAATTCATGCATGGTATTCAATTTTGTATAGACATAAAGCCCAATATAGTTTCTACCTAGTTCAAAACAATTTCATCTCAGAGTTCAAAAGGTTAATATTCAGACAGAGCACATCAATGCTATCCTTAGAGTCAACTTCCTTCCTCATTGGAAAAGGGATTTATGAGTTGTCCAAATAATTCACTGTAATTAGAATATTTGGTGGTAAGGAGAAACCATTCCTTTTACCATTTTATACATCAGATAAAGTCTTTGTTGGATAATTATGTAGGCAATACAAAACTTGGGCCCATTTCTTCCATGAAAAAAGGAAAAGACAATTTGTACCCTTGCCATGGAAAATAGGGGATTGCATTGTTAAACATATAACTCACCTAAATGAGTTGGTGGGACATCATGGACAAATGGGTTTGAAGGAAGCCAAACTTGTTGAAGGTTTTGACCCAAAAAAAAAATCACTACACATATGCAATTGGTGGGGTATTCTTCACACTTCATCAGAGTTGAACAATTTCAAGAAGGTGGAAGAGATAATTTGGATCTTCAGGAACTAGTGGCCTACCAAAATTCAAACAATACCTAAGAAGTAAATAGTACAAATGAGGTACACAAACAACATGACAAATAAACAAAAAACCAAAACCCTAAATCGTCGACAACGTCTCAAAGAAGCACTCCATCCAGAATGAAGAGAAGAACCAATGAAATTCATACTAGAAAAACACCAGTTGGAGGCTCAGATGATGGTGGAGATAAAAATACACCAAGGAAAATCCTTGAGAAAACACAAGTTGCATACACTCCTATAAAAAAAAAAATCTATCATTAGTGGAAATAAAGACATCATAATTCCAGGAAAGTCCTTGTGTGAAGGACATGGACGAGATCATTGAAGAACCTGATTGTTCTGTGCAAAGGTTATTAGAGATGATATAAACAAATGATTCTATTATGACTCAATATCTTGAGATATTTGAAGAGGAATCTATCACTCTGCACCACGCAACTTACAACCGAGAAACCAAAAAATCATTGCTAGAAAAAGTTAATACCAAGAATAAGAAGTCATTTGAACGGTGGAAATATTCAATTGACTTGGATGGACTAGCACCATCTAAAATTTCATACTTTCATGGAGCTATTGGAGATGCATTAAGAAATCAATTGACAAAATGGAAAGAGAGAATTTGGAACTAAAGAAAATGGTAAAATAATTAGAAGTTGCTTTAGTACCAACACTATTGTTTCCAAAACCTTTAAGTTCCATGCAACCTATAATTGAATTGGAGGAGATCACCGAAAGAAATACAAAATACAAAGGTTCATCAAGTTTATTGTAGGTCGTAAGAAAATATGTTGGTTATGCCATACAAAAAAGGGTTGATATAATCCAGGAAATTTGGGAGCTTGCCTAAAGTATTGCTAGATTTTCCTACATAATAGAGAATTTCAAAGAATATCTGCATAAAGATTTGGAAAATGATGAAGGATTTTTCAAGGAAGTTGTAAACACATTTTCATCCAAAGTCTCAATTTTAAATGAAGCCCGAATAAAGGAACAAAAACTTCCTTCACCTTACCATATGAAGCAAATTAATGCATGTTGGTTAAGGAGAATTAAAGAGTTAAGAGCACTGATAAATGAAACCGAGGCCCTAAGGAATAGAAAGAGTGATCTATTTCTTAAACTTGTTACAATTACCAATGAATTAGATTTTCCTAATTTATTAATGGATACCATGATATTAACCAAATAATTTTTAATGGGACAACTTAAAACACTAAAATTTGCTTGGTATAACGAATTTACCGAAACCATAGAATTTTCTTAGGATGAAGTTGAAAGATGGTTAGTTCGGTATATCAAAATAAATGATGAGGTGGATGACACATTGCATCAATCAGACCTATATCTGAGGGAATTCAAAAGCCAATTATTTGAGATTAAAACTAAACATGAAATTACCGTAGCATCTTTAAGAGAATACATTGAGGAATGGTTGAATAATGCATTAATCGAAATTACTGAACCAGAAAAGAAAGAAATATTTAGTGTCGGTTGTGGAGCCTGATTATCTTCCTGATCCAGAGGTCTTTGTTTTCAACCATGTTTATACCCCATGAATACTTTACAACCCAGAATAATGTACACTCCTCCACGTGGGGGAGTGCAGAGGGGGGTTACCCCCTCTGTGGGGTTCAGGGGCAAGCGGGCCCCCGAAGAAAAAATTTCCTTGTAAATGTATTTGTTTTATTTTATTTCTCTGCGATCCTATTTTTCTAAGAATTGGTATCATAGAGGAAGGTAACTCAGAGGAAAAGAGGGTTCCTGGTTCTAGTGGGAGAAATGGCGGAAGATGGAAATTTTAGGGTCGAAGGATGAATAATGGGAGGTTCTTGACAGAAAGGCACTAGGAACGATACGACTGAGACTGGAAGCATCGATAGATTTCAATATTTCGATAGAAAAGACAAAAAAGGCACTGATGGACACATTGGATAAACTGTATGAAAAACCCTCGGCGTCTAATAAGGTATTTCTAATGAATAGATTATTTGATATGAAGATGTCAGAAGGTGGGTCTATTGCAGATCATTTAAATGAATTTAAAACAGTTACTAATCAACTAAGTTATGTAAAAGTGGACTTTGATGATGAGGTCAGGGATATTCTAATCTTGTGCTCATTTCTAGAAAGCCAAAATGACTTGGTCATGGATGTAAGTAACTCTGTCTATGGTTAAAACACTTTAAAATTTGATGATGTTTTTGGTGTTATCCTTAGTGAGGAAATACGATGGAAAATCACAGGTGAGACATCAGGTAATGCATTAAACATGGAGAACAGGGGAAGACAAAAGGATAGAGGAAAGGGTTCAGGGAACCACGAGAATTATAGGAAGGGAAGATCCAAATAAATATTTGGAAATATAGAGTGATGGAATTGTGGGAAGAAAAGGCATATGAATAAAGACTACAGAGCTCCAAAGAAACAACGTGATGGACAATAAGAGAAAAATTAGGAAGCAAATATAACAAGTGATATGTTACAAGATGCTTTGATTATTTCTGTAGATAATATTTCTGAGTCTTGGGTAGTAGATTCAAGGGCTTCATTTCATGCCACACCCCATAGGAAACATTTTCTAGATTGTGTTCAAGGTGATTTTGGACAGATTCATTTGGGTGACGATGTACCATACAAAATTGTTGGAGTGGGAAAGGTAAAAATAAAGCAAAGCAATGGAAACCAATGGTTGTTGAAAGAGGTAAGACATGTTCTATATCTAAGGAAAAATCCAGTTTCAACTGGACAGTTGGAAAGTGAAGGTTGTATATCCATATTTATAGATAAGGTGTGGAAGGTCACGAAAGGATCATCGGTGATAGCAAAAGGAGAGAAGGCAGGTACATTGTATTTATGTACTGGTAATACTAAAGCTTCTATCTATTTAGCTTCTACAAGAGTGGATACAACATTGTGGCATCATAGGTTTGGACACATGAGTGAGAAGGGGATGCAAATACTTCATAAAATAATTTTTTTGCCATATTTTAAATAAATTGATTTGGATTTATGTGAGCATTGTGTTTATGGAAAATAGAAGAGATTTAGATTTCTCAGAGTCGGAAAAGAAAAGAAGAGTGAAAGGTTAGATCTTGTGCATACAGATGTATGGGGACCAACTCATGTATCATCTCTTGGTGGATCTCATTATTGTGTTACTTTTATCGATGATGCAACTAGAGAAAGGGTTTATTGCATTCAACAAAAATCTGATGTTTTTGATACTTTTAAGAAATGGAAATCTTTAGTTGAGAATGAGACAAGAAAAAGGTTGAAGTGTCTCAGATCAGAAAATGGAGGTGAATATTGCAGCAAGGAGTTTGCTGATTACTTTTCATACCATGAGATTCGTAGAGAGAAGACAGTTCTAGGAACACCACAAGAAAATGGTGTGTCAAAAAGGATGAACAAGACAATCATGGAGCATGCAAGGAGTATGAGATTTCATGTTGGTTTTTCCTTACAATTATGGGAAGATGTTGTAGATGCTGTTGTTTAATTAATAAACATAGGACCTTCAATCTCTTTGGATGGTACAATTACAGAGGAGTCATGAACAAGTAAAAAGGTAAATTATTCTTTTTTGAAGACTTTTAGTTGTGAATCATTTGTTCATATTGATAAAGAAAATAGAACAAAGCTTGAGGCAAAATCCAAGAAGTGTACCTTTATTGGATACTGTGTTAATGATTTTGGTTATCTCTTATGGGATTATGAAAACAACAAAATCACTAGGAGTAGATATGTCATATTCAATGAGAGGGTCATGTACAAATATCAATTGCAGGGAAAGAAACAAGAAAAATAAAAACCAGAATACACAGTGTCGTATGAGATCATTGAAAAAGAAATTCCAAAGGAACCAAAAAATTAAAATCTACAATAGCAGGAGAAACATGTACTTCAAACTCTTGCAAATGTTGTTAGACTATCTACCAGGTTAAGTATACCCCCTGAACGATACTCTCCTTCATTGTATTATTTATTGTTTACTGATTCTGGTGAACCAGAATGTTATGAAGAGGAAATGCAAGTAGACACCAAAAAGAAGTGGGAGCAAGGCATGAAAGAGGAAATGGATTCCTTGGTAAATAACCAGACTTGGGACTTGGTTTAGTTTCCTGCAGGAAAAAAATCATTGCAGAATAAATGGGTTGACAAGTTGAAGAAAGAATATGAAGGAAAAACATAGTACAAGGAAAGACTTGTTGTAAAGGGGTTTGCACAAAAGAAAGGTATAGATTTTGATGAAATATTTTCTCCTATTGTTAAAATGACTTCAATTAGGACTATTTTAAGTCTTGTGGTAGTAGAAGATTCACATCTCGAATAGTTAGATGTAAAAACAACGTTTCTCCATGGGGATTTGAAGGAATAGATTTATATGCAACAACCACAGGGGTATGTGGTCAAAAGGAAGGAAAACTTGGTATGCACATTGAAGAAGAGCTTGTATGGCCTAAAGAAAGCTCCAAGGAAGTGGTATATGAAGTTTGATAGGTTTATGACACAACAAGGTTATATTAGATGTCATTCTGATCAATGTGTTTATTTTAAAAGGCTAGAAAATGGAAGCTATATTATCTTGCTATTGTATGTGGATGACATGCTTGTTGTAGGGTCTAATATGCAGGATATAAATGTGCTCAAGAAGAAATTAGCTAATTCATTTTCAATGAAGGATTTGGGTGCTACAAAGAAAACCCTTGGTATGAGAATAAAAAGAGACATGAAAAGTCACAAATTGACATTATATTAGGGTGAGTACATAGAGAAGGTGTTGGAGAGGTTTAGAATGAAAAATGAAAATCCAGTTAGTACACCTTTGGCCAGCCATTTAAAATTAACTAAGGAAATGTGTCCCAAGACACAAGAGGAGATAAAATACATGTCCAGGGTCCCTTATTCATCAACAGTTGGAATCTTGATGTATGCAATGGTTTGTGCAAGACCAGGTATTGCAAATGCAGTGGGATTTGTGAGGAGGTATATGAACAATATAGGTAAAAAACATTGGGAGGCAGTAAAGTGGATTCACAGGTATTTGAGAGGTACTACAACTCATGCATTATGTTTTGGAGGTTCAGACACTATTCTACAGGGATATGTTGATTCAAATATGGCAGATGATAAAGATAGAAGGAGGAGAACCACAAGGTATGTTTTTACTATAGGTGGAACAACAAAAAGTTGATTTTAGAAACTGCAAAAGGTTGTTTCACTTTCAACAACAGAGGTAGAGTATGTTGTTGCTATAGAGGCTAGTAAAGAAATGATTTGGTTACAGAGGTTTATGGAGGAAGTGGGAAAGAAGAAGGAGAATAGCAAGTTGTACTGTGACAACGAGAGTTCCATTCATCTTGCAAAGAACTTAGCCTTCCATTCGAAGACTAAGAATATACAACTTAGGTACCATTTCATACGATCCGTTTTGGAAGATGGAAATTTGAAGTTGGAAAATATACACACTAGCTAGAATCCTGCAGACATGTTAACAAAGGGAGTAATGAGGGAGAAATTGAGTTCTTTCTCAGTTTTAGTTGGTATTCAAGAATGAAGATGAAGATGAGAAATTTTCCAGGTCCAAGAAGGATCATAGTCCAACATATACAACAATGGTGGAGTTGTTGAGATCAATCTCCAAGTGGGAGATTGTTGGTTGTGGAGCCTGATTATCTTTCTTATTAAGTGGTATCTGTTTTCAGTCATGTTTATACCCCATGAATAATTTACACCCAAGAAGGATGTACACTCCTCCAAACGGGATAGTGTAGAGGGGGGTTACCCCCTCTGCAGGGTCCGGGGGCAAGCGGGACCCCAAGGAAAAATTTCTTTGTAAATGTATTTGTTTTATTTTATTTCTCCACATTCCTATTTTTCTAACAGTTAGATAAGTTATGACACCTCAACCACAACATGTACCTATAAAGGAGCCAACTGCCAACAATTGAACAATGATTTTTCTCCATCACAGTGAGTCAAACTAAAATTCTACCCTTTCAGTTTTTTCTTCAATCCATTTTCTGCTACAATCATTTGTCATATTACCTTTGTCTTCTCGGTATTCTATCGGATTTAGGATGATTCTTGGTTGTCCTTCTTTCATCTTCCATGTATATTCATTTTATGGTCTGTGAGAGCTAATATCAGTCCTCTTTGATGGGTGAATGCATTTTACTTTATTTAAAGACATTAACTTTTGTATTTAAAGACTCATTATTATTTTTGAGACTCCAAGAGAGTTACTTGGGATATTACATTACTATATTCTCAAATACTTTGATCAAAATATTGAGTTACCAAATGTTTTATCTATCATAATATATTTGGTGCTTTATTGAATGATAATTTAAAACTCTCTTTTATTTGCGGTCCATTCCCTGTTCTCTCTATTTATGGTATTGTTAAATGTTCTGATGAATGTTGTGATTAATATATCAGTCCTTTATATTATGTATGCATCTTATCTATTAATATTGTAAATATTGTACATATGAGTTTATTTTAAAATACACCTGGTCAAAAAATCTCAGGTGTTGTTTTCCTTGAATATGAATGTAAATATTAAGTCCAGTCCTTCTTAGACTTTGTTTTATTTCGTTTATTTTTCTTGGAATCATAAGAACAAGAGGAGTACCACCTCTCTAAAAATGTAGGGGGATTCATATCCTCACAAGGTTGACCTTAAGACCATAAAACAATCTTTTATATCAATAATGCCCAAGAATGGGGTACGCCAGTCCAAAATATGTGATGGTTGATGAGTGCATGGATTTTTTAGGGCACACCAAGTCCATGAAGGGGTGCATTAGTTCATTTAGGTGTGATGGTTCACGAAGGGGCACGACACACCCAAAGGATGCAATGATTTTCTAAGGTGACATTTGGAGTCCATATAAGAGAACATGGTACACAATTAAGAGGCAAAAGAAACGAAGAAATACATGAGACAAGAGTTCAGTTTGAGGTGGGGTGCACTATAGGCTAAGGAAAGGAGGTGCGACAAAGGAGCCTTGGTGTGACAAATCTACAAGTTTGAACAATTCTGTTGTATGGGGTGAGTTGTGAGACTTTTCCCACCTTTGTAACTAGGAAAGTAGTTCCCTCTCTGCATTGTATTGTATATGTTTCACAATATAATAAATGAAGCTAGGTATTAGGCATTGTTGTGTCTCCCAAACTATATCTATGTCTCTTGTGTTTCAAATTTTTTCCATTGTATGCCAAAATGACTAAGTTTTAAATAATGTTAACAATTGTCTAAGTATAAAATTGAGTTGCACAAAGTAGGAGTGTGACTCGTCTGTAACCTAGAACAGAGTATGGGTATGCTCTAGGTGAAGAGGCGTAGTTCGGATGATATATCCTTGGTTGATCCAAGCTTCCAATTGAGAACCATCATAGTGCTTCACGTCCACAAGATGCTAAGGTTATAATTGGGCATAATTCTTGGGGGAACAAAAAATAACCAATATAAATTATGGCCTCCATTAAATTAAGGCTTGAGTATATTGGCATGAGATTTTAAATTAAAATGAGAATGAGTACATGAAGTTGCTTATCCCATGCCTTCATTAATTGTGTTTGTAGACAAATTTAAACGTGTGATAATATAAATCTCTTATCCTTCCTATAAAGTTTCTTTGGCATTGAGTGCTGTAGGCCAACTCATAGATAGAATGCAAGTTGTACATCATGTATCTTACTCTTCCTATTTCTATATTTTTGGTATAAGGTACAAGTAGATGGAAATGTGTTTATAGTCATTTCTTTGGGGAAATAGATTAGAACATTCGATTCCATTGATGGATATACACATATGGTGTCTTCAATGTTTTTGTTAATAGTTTTATAAATTTTGAGTAACAAAAATAATATAATTTGCACCAATGTTAAGCATGAGTTAGCAATTTAAATACAATTTTCTAGTGTATGTTTTTATAAATCAAACGCCTATCAATAGATTGAAAGGGTCCTTCAACTGAAATTCGATAAATGTAGAAATATCCAAGGAAACACTTCACTATGATACATTGAAGACATTATTAGAGAGCCCAATGCATCTTTAAAAACAATCTATCACTCTGAAGCCAATCACACCTAGTGCTCACAAGGAAATTTTTATTCTTATCCATTTCTATCCATGAAAATAATTTAGAAATGGGTACATTAACCAAAACCATTACAAGAAATAGACTACATAGAGGGAAAAATAATTTAGAAGTGGGTACATTGACCAAAACCATTACAACAAATAGACTACATAGAGGGAACAAGGCTCACTACTTAATGTCAAAGGAACATTGGATATATAACAAATCCATGAATGAAATTAGACATATTTGTTACACATTTTGGTACACATTGTAGTGATCAATCATCATCATGAAATTTCAAATAATTTTAAGGACAAACAAAGAAATACCTTCCCACAAAGGCCTTCTAGGAAGGACTATCAAGTATTTCATGAACATATAATTTGCATCATAAAAGGTGGTTTTCCATTGCAACAAGGAAAATAGAAAATTATATGAGATTTACAAAGACATCAATTTCGAAACAACACAAACTATGTTATTATTAATTTTTTTTAATATGCTACATGAATTTTGGGAGGCCAATGATGGATGCATGATTTTCACATGATGGACTTCATTCCTTGCCCAATAATTATATACAACATGAAAAACGGTTTTGATAATGGAAGGATACGCCCAACTAAAGGTCACATTAAGAATTTGGTTGAATAAAGTGAATGCACGACACATGTTACATATATGAAAAGACATAGGTTGTAATGGTTTTTATAATGGAAGGATACTCCCAACTTAAGATAGCATTGTGACTTGGGTTGAATAAAGTAGATGCACAACACAACATGGGTTGGAAGCACATCCAAAGGTTCATACAATTCATGTGTTATATATATTTAATGTGTTGGATATGTCTTGTATCCTTTGTAAGTAGACTTATTTACAGCTTAGTGGGGGTTTGAGGTGGATCTACCCCTCCAGATGGGGTACATGGGGTTAGAGGGCCCTCATTAATTTTTTTTTGGTTTGTTATATGTTATCTTGATCAATGTTTTGGCCCATTGTAATATAATCCAAGTTAAGGAATTAGGGTTATAATTTAATTTGTGTTAATGAATTAGGGTTGAATAAAGTTGTAGAATACCTAAATTTTTGTATCTAGATATCAAGAGGGTGTGACTCTATATTAATTTGGTTTTCCTAGTTAAGGGTTTCCAAGGTAAATCTTATGTATACTGTGTGAATGTGCCATTGTTATTCTAATGTTTTATATTATGTTAGTATTGGTTTTCTTGCATAAGTTTATCAAATTCTTCATTTGGTATTAGAGTGACATTATTAGATTTAGGGGGGACATGTTTTTGCTAGGTTTTATCTCATCTCATGAAGCTAAATGGTATTTTGGGTTTGAAATAAAAATGTCCTTGAGTGGGAGCTTTCCATAGTGAATCTTGTGTGAATAGAAATGACAAGCAATTTAAGAATAGAGATAGAGAAATTTAAAGTCTAGAGATTCAAGTTATAGAAGCTAAAGATGGAATATCTTCTTGCAGATAGAGAATAATGGGTTGTAGTTGGTCTAAGTACAAAACATATTGGTATGGTAAAAGAAGATTGGAAAAAATTGGAAGCAAAGGTGAGGAGTATGATTTGAATCTGCCTCTCAGATTCAATGTTATTGAATGTCTTCTTGAAGAACTTAGAAGACATTGCTAAGTAGTTGTGGGATAAGTTAGGATATTTGTATCAGTCAATGTCTCTAGTAAACAAAATTTTCTTCGAAAGAAGTTGTAATACATTATGATGTATGATGGTGACTCCATGATGGATCATCTATATACCTTTAATAATCTGTTAAGTAAACTTGTCTCTATCGATATTTAAATGGCAGAAGAAGCTAAGTGCATTATGTTGTTATGTTCTTTTCCAAACTCTTGGGATAATTTGGTTGTAGCAGTTGTGTTGGGTATGTGTTATATTATTTGCATGAGTAGTAGTGTCTGCGTTATGCCGAGCGCGTAGGGGCATTTGATGGGGGAAGGAACTAGGGCCCCCCTTGGGGGTGCAGGGGGGTGAAATCCCCCTGTGTGAGGTATCAGGGGAAGTGCCCCCGAGAAATTGTTTTTTCCTCGGGAAACGTGTCACATTTTTGCCTCATTTTTCATGTCCATTGTTGAGCGGTTTTTTGGCACATGGTTTTTGCCGATGGTTTTCTATTTCCGGTTAAGGAATTAGGGTTGTTGACTAATCTAGGTCATTGGGTTAGGGTTTTGGATGTCGCTGGCTCCTATATGTATATTGTATTGTAAACAATGTATCACTATAAATGAATATAGAATATGCTGGTTTTCACGGTTTGGGTTTCCAGGGGAAAAATCTCTGTGTAATGTTTGTATTTGCCATTGTATCTTTTCTGTTCTTTTACTGAAAATTTGTTTGCATTAAATATTGTACAAGGTTAAAATACACATTTGGTATGAGAGCTTTGTTGGCTTCAGGGGGACGCCTTTGTGTTCAATGGTTTGGCTCGAGACTTTGATAAGCCTTGTTACAGTGGGAGATCTGTGGTATTGATTTTTCAGGTGAAAAGAAATGGCGAGCAATTCAAAAATGGAGATCAAGAAGTTTAATGGGAATTTTTTTTAGATGTGGAAGCTCGAGATGGAATATCTGTTGGTGGACAGAGATTAGTGGATCATAGTAGATCCAGGTACTGTACCTACAGGAACTTCAACAGATGACTGGAAAAAGTTGGATCGAAAGTCAAAGAGCACAATCCGACTATGTCTCTCAGATTCAGTATTACTGAATGTGTTAGAGGAACCTACAAACAAGGATTTATGGGATAATTTGGGAAATTTGTATGAGTCTAAGTCCCTAGTAAATAAACTATTCTTGAGAAAGAAGTTATATAACCTGAGGATGAGAGATGGAGACCTGGTGGTAGGTGGCAGAGCATTTGAATGCCTTAAATACTATGGTAAGTCAGTTAGTATCTGTTGAGATTAAAATTTTAGATGAAGATAAATGTATCAATTTACTGGGTTCTTTACCAAACTCCTTGGATAGTCTGGTTGTGGCTATAGGTATTAATACAATTGCCTTGAATTTTGATGAAGTAGTCTCATCCTTATTGTCGGAGGAGATGAGATGAAAGAATATGGAAGGACAAAGAACAAACACATTATTTGCAAGAGGACATTCCCACGAAATAAATAGATCTAATTTCTCAAGTGGGAGATCTAAGTCTAAGGGTAGATACAAATATCCCAAAATTTTGTACAGGTATGTTGGATATGTGGAAAATAAGGGCATTACAAGAAGCAGTGTAGATCCAAAGTTGAGAAAAATAAGGGATCTAAAGAATCTCCTTCTATAGAAGAAAACACCTACAAAGAAGAAGGAGGGGATGTATACTTGGCTTCTTCAAGCACACATGAAGATCATGAGGCATGGTTGGTTCAATCTGGTGCATCCTTTCATATGACTCCCCATAGGGAGTGGTTCTGCGAATATGAAAGGTATGATGAAGGTAATGTTTTCTTAGGTGATGATTCGACAACTAGAATAATAGGACGAGGAAAATTCAAGTTGAGGCTCATAGATGGAAGGATTAGAACACTTCTCGTTGTTCTGCACATCCCAGGTTTGGCCATAAATTTTATTTTTGTAAGAAAAATTGATTATGCAGGTGTAAAAACAATATTTGAAAAGGAAACCTGCAAGATGGTTCAAGGAGCAATGGTGTTTCTAAAGGGAGTTCGGTTTGGAACTATGTATAAGCTGCAAGGAAGCACTATTAGTGATGGATGTAATAGTTCCATTGTTCCTGATATTGGAGTTGAAGAAGAAAGAACTCCTACAGTCTCTGGAGAAAAGGTTATGGTGTGGCATCAAAGACTGGGGCATATCAGATAGAGGGGTCTTTGACTACTACAAGATAAAGGTATGGTTGAAGGTATGTCTAATTGATCTCTGGATTTTGATTTCTATGAATATTATGTATATGGGAAGCATAATTGGGTAAGATTCCCCTCTGGTGCAATGAGGGAAGAAGGAATTTTACAACTAGTTCACAATGATGTTTTTGGACCTGTGTCGGCCCTATTATTGGGAAAATCTGTGTACAATGTCTCATTTATAGATGAATTCTCGAGGAATACTTGGATGTATTTCCTCAGGAATAAATATGAAGTCTTTGATAGGTTTAAAGAGTTCAAGGCTCTTGTTGAGAATTAAACAGAGAGAAGAATTAAGGTGCCGAGGACAGATAATGGTGGAGAGTTCTACGATAATGAATTTGAATAATTCTATAAGAAGTGTGGTATAGCAAGGAAGAAGACTGCTCCATATACACCTCAACAGAATGGAGTTGCAAAAAGGATGAACATGACGTTGATGGAAAAATCAAGGTGCATGCTCAGTGGTGTTGCGTTGGGGAAATAATTCTGGGCAAAGGAAGTGGGTACTGCATGTTACCTAGTCAACAAATCACCCTCATCAACGCTAGATGACAAGACTCCACAAGAGGTATAGACTAGTAAGAAACCTTCCCTCACACATCTCAAGGTATTTGGTTGTGATGCATATGTTCATGTTCCAAAGGAAAACAAGAGTAAGCTAGACAAGAAGGCTGAAAAATGTATCTTTATTGGATATAAAGATGGTATCAAAGGTTATAATATTTGGAACCCAAAAACTAAGAAGATATTTTATAGTCGAGATGTGGTATTTAGAGAAATGAAGTATGTTGTTAAAAAGGAAGTCCTACCAAGTAAGGAAGAACCATATAAAATAGAGTTTTATTTAAAGGATGATGAATCAGACTCTACAGAAGAACATGAATAAGAAGAAGAAGATCCTCATACTCTAGTATTGAGGAGATCGGTTCGAGAAAAAAGGATACTGGAAAGGTATACTCCATTTGATTTCCATTCAAATTGTTCTTTATCTATTACTGATGATGATCCTAGAACTTTCATGGAGGCAGTGGATTCAGAGGATGGAAATCTCTGGAAAAAGGCCATGAATGAAGAAATGGCATAAGAATGAGGCTTGGGATCTAGTGAAGTTTCTGAATGGAATAAATCCCATTGGAAACAAATGGGTATTTAAAAAGAAGATGAATGAAAAATGAAAAGTGGAGAAATACAAAGATCGGTGGTTATTCCCAGGTTGAGGGAATTGATTTTGGTGAGATTCTTTCTCCTATTGCCAAGTTAACCTCTATAATATTTCTGTTATCTGTTGTTGTTGCATTTGATTTTGATGTAGAACAAATGGATGTGAAGACACCATTCCTACATGGGGATCTGGAAGAAGAAATCTATATGAAGCAACCAGAAGGATTTGTTGTGAAGGGAAATAAGGAGATGGTATGCAAGCTGAAAAAGTCCTTGTATGGTTTGAGACAATCACCAAGGATGTGGTATAAAAAATTTGATACTTATATGTTGGGACTTGCCTTCTCAAGAAGAAAAGAGGATCATTGTGTGTATGTTAACTTAATTAGTGATCATTTGATTTATTTGGTCTTGTATGTGGATGGCATGTTGCTGATAGGAAACAAGAAGGAGATTATCCAGGATGTGAAAACTCAGTTTTCCTCTAAATTTGACATGAAGGATCTTAGTGCTTCAAATTTCATTTTGGGCATGGAAATTAAAAGAGATCGGAAAAAGAGGAAACTATGGTTAAATAAGAGAAAATATGTCAAGACAATATTGCAGAGGTTTAATATGTACGAATGTAAACTGGTCAAGGTTCCTATTCCTGTTGGTGTAAAGTTAACTGCAGATTAGTGTCCCAAGACACAGGAAGAGGAGAAGGACATGTCTCGTGTTCCATATGCAAGTGAATTTGGCAGTTTGATGTATGCAATGATCTATACTAGACCAAACATTGCACATGTAGTGGGAGTTTTGAACAGGTATATGTCAAAATCAAGGAAGGAGCATTGGACAACAGTAAAAAGGGTTTTCAAGTATTTATGTGGCATTGATAGCTATGGATTGTGATACCAAGGAAGATCAGGTTTGGACAGAGTGTTGGATATACATGTCTTTGTAGATGCATACTGGGCTTGAGATATGGATCGTAGGAGATCTACAAGTGGGTATGTGTTTAATTTGTTTGGAGGAGAAATAAGTTGGATGCGCAAAAGACAAGATGTAGTGGCACTTTCAACTATAGAAGTTGAATACATGGAAGCCACTCATGCAAGTAAGTAAACAGTATGGTTACAAATATTGTGTTTAGGTATTGGGTTGGTACAACAAGCTGTAAGGATAGATTCTAACAATGAGAGTGCAATTTTTCTGGCGAAGAACCCGACTTATCATTCAAATACAAAGAATATTGATATTCAATATCACTTTGTGAGAGACATGGTTGAAGAAAAGAAAGTATTGCCGATGAAGGTGGACACTTTGAATAATGTTTCAGATTCATTAAAAAAATATGTGAGCAGTGAGAAGTTCTCTTGGTGTAGAGGATTCATGGGCATTGCTTCCCTAGATTGTTGACTACTTAACCCCCTATATGCAAAGAAAACAAAAAGTGGGAGAATGTTGGGTATGTGTTATATTCTTTGCATGAGTAGTAGTGTCTGTGTTGTGCCGAGCACACGGGGGGGTNGGGGGGGGGGGAAATCCCCCCGCACAGGGGTTCAGGGGAAACATCCCCGATAATTGTTTTCCTCGAGAAATGTGTCACATTTTTGCATCTTTTTTTGTGTTGCCTCGATTTCCATGTCCATTGTTGAGCAGTTTTTTGGCACATGGTTTTTTTCGATGGTTTTCTATTTCCAGTTAAGGAATTAGGGTTGTTGACTAATTCAGGTCATTGTTTTAGGGTTTTGGATGTTGTTGGCTGCTATATGTATATTGTATTGTAAACAATGTATCACTACGAATGAATATAAAATATGTTATTTTTCCCGGTTTGGGTTTCCAGGGTAAAAATCTCTGTGTAATGTTTGTATTTGCCATTATATATTTTTTGTTCTTTTACTGAAAATATATTTGCAGTAAATATTGTACAAGGTTAAAATCTACAAGTTGGTAGTACTACTAAATATACATTAAAGTTTGAGGATGTGATTGCATCCTTGTTTTCAAAGGAAATGAGTTAAAAATTTATGGAGGGTGTGACCAAGGATGTATTTTTTGTAAGAGGCCATCCACAAGATAGAAAAAAAATACATAGGGACAAAAATCTAATTATAGAGGTAGATTTAAGTCTCTAGGACAATATATAAGTCAATGTTAGAAATTCAATAAAGATGACAATTATAAGAACGATTGCAGGTCTAAAATTGTTGATAAAACCAAGGGACTTATGATTCCCCTTCCACATAAGTTCAATCCTCCATGGAAGAAGGAGGTGATGTTGAATTGGCATCTACAAGTACACATTTAGATCATGATGTATGGTGGATTGAATTGAGTGCTTCATTTCACATGACTCATCACATGGAGTGGTTTTGTTAATATAAAAAATACAATGGAGGTAATATTTTCCTAAGAGATGAATTGACATCCAAAATCATAAGATGTGGAAGGATAAATATACTACTAAAATATGGAAGGATTAAAACTCTCTCCAGGGTACTAAACATTCCATAGCTAGCTAGAAACTTGACATCCATAAGTAGGATGAGTGATATAGGTGTGTAGATTGTATTTGAAAACAAAACCTACAAGATGGTTCAATGAGAAATCATGTTGTTGAGGGGAGTTTGATTGGAACATTGTACAATCTATTGGGAATAACTATTACTAATGGTTGTAATAGTTCTTGAAACATCCCTCCATTACGTCTAAGAAGGTCAAAGCATACAAGGTAATTTTTTTTTTTTTTTTTTGCATTAAGAATTTAGCATCAACACATGATCATGGCAACCCATATTCAACAACATCATAAGTAAATCAGTACCAACTACTCATCATGGAAATCACTAATGAAGCAATCCATGCATCAATGAAGGATAGCAACACATAACATAAATAACGTAGTAGATTAGCACATCATAATAGATTGAAGCAATTTACAATAACATTCAATCAGATAATGAATATAAAATGACTACCCGCCCATCCTACCTTGCAAGGTTAGGACCTCCAGGACACATAAGGAATTCTCAAGCCTAGGTTCCAATTGATTTAAACCATTTAAGGTCTCAGGGTTGGTAACTGTTCTGAGGAACAAGGAGGTTTCTACATCCCACTAACCCAATCAATCCAAGAAACTAGCTAAATCAACAACATCTACGATAATCTATTTCATCAATCCATCAATACTAAACATCAATTAACCATGATGAAAGGGTAATCATTATCTTTATCAATCATAAATCACCATTTGATTATTCATTGCGCATGAGAGTAAACAATTCTAGAACAATCACCCATCAACTTAAGTAATGGAGCAAGAGAAAACTAGTTGCCAAAAAGTCATACATCTACATAATTTCATGACGTTGATTAGTTAACATTAAATTCAAGGTGCAAGGAAGAATGACGAAGAAATCACACACCCACTTAAATTAAGGCGCGTAAGTAAATTTTATTACTAAACTAATCATGCATCACCATTAATGAAACATGCATGAGTAAACAAGGCTAAAACATTGTGCGTCCATCATTATTCCAATGCGCAAGCAATCCCATGATTAAATCACAACATAATCAATGGTGCAAGGTAAATATTCATTAAATGTTTTGGTGCCAAAGTAACTACACACATGTCCATCCACACCTAGTTATATATATCATGGTGCAAGTAATTATCAATTAATTTAAGGCACATACGAAATAGACAATAAATCCTAATAATTGTTTAATTAAGGCGTAGTGTAGTAAACATAAAATTCAATATCCAGGGTGCCCGAGAAGTATAATATCAATAACAATCATTCCTTACAATAAATTTTCATTGCGCAAGAAGTGAATAACTAAAACAAAATCACTAGATGGATACACAAAATTGCAAAGAAATAAAACATTTTAGAAACTGGAAGAGACACCCCAAGTCGTTGGGTGTAAGCACAAAATTCCAGAGAAAAGAAAAAAATTTTAGAATCTGGAAGAGGCTCCCAAAGTTGTTGGGTGTAAGAACGAATTTGCAAATGAAAGAAAAACATTTTTTAAATCTCGTAGAGGCTCCCAAAGTTGTTGGGTGTAATCATGAATTTGCAGATGAAAGAAAAACGTTTTTGAATCTGGAAGAGGCTCCCAAAGTTGTTGGGTGCAAGCACAAATTTGCAGAGGAAGGAAAAAGGTTTTTAAATCTGGAAGAGTCTCCCAAAGTTGTTGGGTGTAAGCACAAATTTGCAGAGGAAAGAAAAACGTTTTTAAATCTGGAAGAGGCTCCCAAAGTTGTTGTGTCTAAGCACAAATTTGCAGAGGAAATAAAAACGTACTTTAAATATGGAAGAGGCTCCCAAAGTTGTTGGGTGTAAGAACAAATTTGCAAAGGAAAGAAAAAAAAATTTAAATCTGGAAGAGGCTCCAAAGTTGTTGGGTGTAAGCACGAATTTGCAGAGGAAAGAAAAACATTTTTAAATCTGGAAGAAGCTCCCAAAATCACTGGTGTAAGCATGAAATTTGCATAGAAAGATGAATATTTTCGCTGGGTAGAGAGAGAGGAGTGAGGGAAGTGCCCTAGGTGTCAAACTCGCAGAGAAAAATCCCACAATTACAAAACAAATAACAACACAAAGGGAAAGCAAATGCAGAGGAAGATTATGCCAAAAATTGTTGTGAATGAAGGAAAAACGCAGAGGTAACAAAGGATTCAAAGCGTGGGTTTCACTAGGGAGGAAATGAGTTAGATAAGTAAGGAGAAATCCATTAAATTTAAAAGCAAGGATTTTTCCATGGAGAAAACAAAACAATAACGAAATGATGAAAGCATAAGGCTGGGAAAATTTCTCTTGGAGAAACGAATACAAAGATGAGATTACTGCAATGACATGCTCAAAATAATCTCAGTAAAAATACAAAAACCTTGAATACAATTTCCCAGCAATGTGTATGCAATAGAATTAACTACAATTTAAATTGAAACTTAATGAACACAATCTCAGTTTTGGATTACCTTAACTAGAGGCAAAGAATTTGAAGCTGTTATTCCGCTCTTTCGCTCCCTCTTGTCTCTCGCTTGATAACCGTGAATACCTCACCAATACCTCCCAACCAACACTAGGGGTACTCTTCTTCCCCCTTATCCCCCCAAGCTGCAAAGGGGCCACACACATAAAACCAGAGAAACATCTAGCTCCCAGTGCAACTCGCAAGGTCGATCTACCACTCTCTTTTCGAGCTAGGTATCCCAACTCTCCCAAGAAAAACCAGTCAAAGAAATTTTGGCAGCATAAATTTACGCATACCAGTCATGATCCATTCCTATTCTCATCCATTAATTTTATAGAGTTTTTCTTAGTGACCACTTGCCATTTGAACATTTCATTTGTTTTATTTAAAAATAATTAGGAATTATTCCCCTCGTAAACTTGTCACCTGTTCCCTTAGTTGCACCAATAAATTCACTTATTTAATTTAATTAAATGTCAAATTCCCTCACCCATATGAAAATATCTCCTAAAATTACTCCTAGCTATCCCTTTATTCCCTCTATTTCCTTTTTAAAGACTGATGCCTTTCTAAAACGTAGTTGTGTTTAATTTAGGAAATTTATTTAGTTAGACTAGACTAGATTCATTTCTATGCTTCCACATTCCTTTTTACATTCATTTCCCTTCTTATCTTAGTTACAATTTAGCATTTCTTTCACAAAATTAGTAATTAAATCTTTAGATAAAATATTTCTCCTTTTTAATTCTTAACTTGATTTTTCTTCATCCCCCTTTATTAATTTATTATTTACTTTTTAGTCTTCTTACCCTATTTAGACTTGGACTTAATTTTTAACCAGTCTTATAATTTTTAAGGGGATTTTGTAATTAAATGACACCAATTGTGGATTCTCTGGCAAATGATTTTGAAATTCCTCACCACAGAAATCCGAAAACAATTATTTTAAGGTCGATCATGTCAAAAACATTACTCCTGATGTAAGTCTGATTAGTAAGAAATTGTCAACCTGCATCCATCAACGAAAGAACTACCATAACATCAATAAAGATGGTTTTCCCTCCCAAAGTTACGAGAAACTGAGGAAGGATCCCTAAAGGGTGACTGGTTCATCTGTTAAAAGCAAACATAGTCTGGGTAACCGACACAAGCTGAGAATAACCCAAATCTTTCCAAGCAATAGAGGAAAAAATACTAACGGATGAACCTTCGTTTATTAACGTCTGAGGAACGTCCTGACCACAAAATTGTACTGTAATCTTGAAAGGAATGTTAGAGGGAAGACAAGGTCTACTGAGCAAACCCCAATAAAAAAGGATGGCCTCATTACTTGGAGGGGGTTTTGTAGGAGAGGGAGGAATTCCCCCCAGCATGGTAGATTCTATATCAACGAGAAAAACGTGGGCAGAATCGAGTTTACTATCTAGCGGGAGAGTAGGATCGATTGATAACGACATCAAATCGACCACTTGGGTTTTATTCTCCAAGGGGAGAATGGGGTCGACAGGTGGAAACAGATTGATCGCTTGGGTTTCACTCTCTAATGGGAGAGCGGGATTGACCGAAGATGGGATCGGATCAACCACTTTGTCAACTGGTTCATATAAGGACGTGACCAGATTGATGACATGATCAGCCAGACTGACCGATGAAGGGACCAGAGCAACCACTTTGGCACTCGTCAGAGGAGGAGTGGGATTGACCACGTTGGCACTCTTGAGATGAAGGGAGAGACTGACCAAAGATGGGACTGGATCAGTCACTTGGATTTCACTTTTCATGTGAAAAGTGGGGTTGATCGATGAGATAAATGGATCAACTACTTTGGTTGGTGGTTCAACTGAGGATGAAACTAGATTGACCATATGATCAACTAGACTGACCGGGGATGGAACCAGATTGACCATTCCATCAACTAACGATGGGTTGGGGGAAATATTATGATAACCAGTTGGAAGTTAAATCTTTTCCAAAAGAGAAGAAACCTCATCCATACAAGGAAAAAGGTGAGAATAATGATCACCTTCGCATAACATGTAAGAAAATTTGACAGTTGTCTTCTTCTTACCAACCTTAATGTCACTTGCGGATAGGGCATCACTAGCATGTCTAGTAGGGGCCGATGACATGGAGGAACACACTTATCCAACCTTGGGAATACCAGGGAAATCCCTCAAAAAGTGGTCACCCTTACAAAGGCTACAAGGGAATTTGGGTTTTAGATTCTTTATTTTAATCTTATCGACCTCATAAACACTCCCAATACTATTAAAAATAGTTGGTTGCTTGGATCCAACATCTGATGTAGTTGGAGGCTTGGTCCCTTTCTGGTTATTCTTATTCTCTTTTCATTTCTTCTTATTCTTATCAACTTGGATACTCTCTTTAGAGCTTTCACTAGGTGAAGAAGGAAAAATGGAAGGAGACCTGAAGGGAAAAGAAGGAGAAAGATCAACCTGAGGTTGATGTGTGAGTGGTGTGCTTACATCTGAAGCACTTGCATTCGATATCACCGCAGTGGAAAACAACCATACCGGTAACCCAATTGTGAGACCTGGAAGACTCAAAGTAGTGATGTAAGGAGGACCAATGTTTTTGTAAGAAGGAACAACAAAGATTTCCCCTAGCAAAGGGGTTCCGTCATTGGTCATTCGGGGAATTGACGCCATAAAAATAATGATCCAACCTAGATTCTACTAGGGAGAACAAACAACACACGCTAAAAATCTAGGAAGCAAGCTAGCAAAAATAAACTTCTCACAATGAGCACACTAGTTGGTGACGAAATCCAACGTCGTGGGAACAATGTAAGAAGGGTATGATATATAGAGGGTGGAAAAGTTACATTGACGACCTGCTTAATGGACTTACACCCTGGTGCAAGATCCCATACATAATCATGGGTATACCCTCCAAGGAGCCCAAGTGAGTTTGTCCAACGCCGATTCCAGGTACCGTGAAGACTTGCCCCTCCATGGTCACCTTGTGTAAAGACCCTAAAGAGATAGGCCACTAAGGTTACCAACTACAACAATAATTCCTGGGGAAAGAATCAACAATCTGATCCATGCGCAAGGGGAGGGTATCTAGCCCGAAATCAACTTGAAAGGTTTCCACTCATCATTGTGGGTATACCTTCAAGCGACTCCCATAATACACGCAATCTCTACACTAAGACCAACAAAGCAGGGTGAGTAACTCTACCAGTCTTAATGCAACCTCAGGTTTGACCCTTGTCTAAGAAGGGCTTCCCAGGACAAAATGTAGCAATTGGATTTCACCTCCCTAACACAAGATCCTATGTTTGTTTGCAGGTTTGGAAAGTTATCTATCACACCTATTACAAAGCCCTACAACTAATCTAATGTGGGTTTGCTACCAGAAAATGTAAAAATGTCTAATCAATTTTTAGTTTAGCTCTTTATTTTTAAGGCTATTGTTACTCAAAAGGAAAATGGCATGGACAATATGGTATTTTGACCAACTCGAAAGTTATTCAAAGAGATGAATATGCAATATTTTCATTTTGATGAAAGCTATGCTACGAGAAGGAGAAAACAATCATCATTCCAGATGCACAATGTCCCAAAATGCCAAAAAACATGCAATTCTGCTACTTCAAACACAAGCTAGTCTCAATACCCAAAAGCGAGAATGCATCTATGTCCTTTGTTTGATTACAATGCATACATAAAGTAAATATAAAACCTTCAATGCTCCACGACTTTCAATTAGGAGAAAGAGTCCTATGCAGATGCAAAAGACACGAAGCAAAAGGGCTACAAACAAAGAACACATTCAAGGTAGTGAGGTATGAAAGAAAACAAGTAGAAACTTGTTCTAAAAATAAACAAAACCATCAAGGATTCTACAACCAATCAATCATTCAAGGAACACAAATAAAATGCAGAGAAGAATCCAAGAAAAGATAGGGAGAAAGAGAAATCGCTCAAAACTGTCCTGACAAAGAAGTCGCTGGAAAAGAAAATTTCACATTTCTGAAAAAGGTTTCAAGCTCCAATCAATACAATAGGGAGTGATAAGCATAAAAAAAAAATCCAAAAAACTGCACGAACCAACCACAGACTCTTGGTAAAGAGCTCTGCAAAACAGGTTGCAAAAGACTGAGCAAAAAAAGGCAAAAATTCTCAAAAAATAGACTAGCGCTCACCCAGAAGGGTGCACAGAGTGTTACAACGCTCCCTAAGCCACTGTAGGGGAGATTTGGCACTATGGTATGGCCTACAGAGGGGCATTGGTCCTCCCAGAAACTGAGAAAAAGAGCCAAAAACCATGCAAAAACTCACCCAGAATACATGAAAATTGGTGAAATTGCTACTGAAGGTAGGAGAAGGCTAATGGATGATAAACAAATAGTAAAAGTGATCTGAAAGGTGGTAAAAGTGCAGGGACAAACCAAGGAAATACAAACAAGAGTCCTTCCCTAGTGGAGTCACCAATTTCTGTTACAGGAAAATCCCCCTACGGACAAGTGGATTTCCTCTTGGATACTAAACCCTTATAACCAAGATAGAAAGGTGCTAATGTGGACACTGACATTCATTTTCATGAAGCTAAACTATTCAAGGAAGAATAAGAAATAAATATAAATACCTTTACCAACGTTTGTCCTTGCTCGATCGAGGATGATCTTGATTTCCAAGTTCTTCAGAAGGTCCTGCAATACAATGAGCAGCAACAACGAAACATACTTCCTAATCTACCATGATTAGCTTCATAATAGATCTATCAAAATAAACAAGTTCATGAAACATACACAAACTTAAAGGAAACAGGCCAAGCACATATTTATATTAATCAAAACAAAGCAAACTGCTGGGGATTCTCAGATCTATCACCAGAAGAAGGTCACGGGTTCATTTTTATTGCAGGGCCAATGACCTTGCCTGGAAGGGTTATACAAGCATAGGACAAGATTTACCACTAGAGGGAATCATGGATATTAATGGAGGTGAGCCATAGAGGTAAATGAGTCCACGTCTGTTTGAAAAACATGATTCTAATCTGTTTACTTTCTACCCTGAGCGATTTTGTTCCTTACCCATCGTTTTTCACTCGTTTTATCAGATGATTTTTTTGGAACTTAACTAACGTTGAAGCATGACTTTTACTCAACGAATTGTTCAACCTTCTCTGTGTTTGCAGGGAACCTACTCCGTGATTTGCGTGATGGATTTCTTCAAGCACTGTCCCTAGTAAGCAAATTTCCATGCTCCCTTTTTACCATAGCTTTTATCAGCGCCTTAACCTGAGTGTCCTCCTACTGATAACATTTTTCTGACATCTTTACTGCTTGAGGAAATCTAAGTATAGTGATAAAGAAGCGTTATATAAAACTTCTCACCGTAGAACCCACTTAAGACTAATCTGATAGTTAGACCAAAGGATCCCGAGTATTAGTTATATTAATGAGTGGAACTAACCTTGGAGTTAAGAAGGTCAAATCATTTGAAATTGTTGTCCAACCTTGAAGTCTCCTTGTCCTTAAGTGATTAGATTGTGCCTTGAATTTATTAATGTTGTTGCTTGATAGATTTTGATTTGTGACAACAGCCTTATGGTGTGATTGTTATTGTTAGTTAAACTTTCTTTAATAAATCATGGAGTCTTAGGATCTTAACAAAACACGTTTATTTTTATACGCTATCCTCACTACTTAGGAAGTATTGACGAAGCGTCCACAGAATTAGGTGATTGGATTTGGGCTCAGTGTTGTAAAATGCGTTCCGAGAATATTTAAATTTGCGTAACTATATGATTGAGTTTTAGTAAGCTACTTACCGGTGTTGGTTGACCATCAGTGTTGATGGCGTCATTATTGATAAGTTTCAGTTATAGTAGAACCATCGTTGGATGGTTCCATCGATGGAAATTTGCATCCTCAAAGGATTTTTTTTGTAGTAGAATTTCTTACCACACCATGATTAGTGATGATTGAAGTATGATTGATTGATAACTAGACTACTATTGATCCATGGAAATGAAGTTGATGGTAAGTCTTGCGTCATGGAATTAACACCGACTTGATGAGTTATGTAGTTGTTTTGCTTGCGTGCATTGAATAGTTTACGCTGGCAAATGATTGTTTTATCCTTGATTAATCATGTGCATTTCATTAACGGTGACATATGGTTAGTTTGGTAATAAATTTTACTTGTGTGCCTTAATTTCAATGGGCATGTGATTGCTTCGTTATTAATCTCATGTGCCTTGAACTGGAGATGATTAAGTTATTTGTGCATGAAATGAATTGGGTGAATAATAGATTCTCCTGCACCATCGAAGTAAAGTTGATGTGTGAATGATTGTTTTATATTTCAGACTTCTTGCACAAAGGATCTTTAAGTCATAAATTTAGTTATAGATTTTAGGTTTTTGCGTAATTGGATTTTATTTTTGAATGATATGTTCACAACCTTTACTGGCGTCATTGATGTATCAACTAATGATGGTTTACTATCTTTTCTTGCGTCAACTAATGCACCGATGAATAATGGATTAACGACCTTTTGCGCCCTTAAATTTATTAACGGATGATTTTTGTAGACATTAAACTCCTTGCACCTTGGATTTTATGCCATGTACGATGGTTTAGAAAATTCTTTATCTTGCGCCTTGGATTGCATCATTGCTTGATCGATTTAAGTGATTAAGTTCTCTTGTGCCTTTGAATGTTTGTTACATCTGTTGTTTCATAATGATGATGTGTCTACCTTGTGTCGTAACTTATGATTAATGCTTGAGATTGTTATGTTAATTTCAGTGAAAGATGTGTCGATGAAATTGTTATTTATTATGATGTTTTAATTACCTAACGCAGCATTAAAAGAAAAAAAAAATATTTTTACCTGTTGTACGTCTCTTTTGTTCTCGTAATGATGGGGGTCATTACATATGGTATCAAAGTGGGTTCAACCCTACGACTGTCGATAGCCACGTCTTCCATTGAAGTATACACTTGAATTAATAACTTAGCACTAATTAAAAATTTAACTTGTCCATGAGTTACTCATGTTTAGAGGACACCACAAAGGTTCACGATGTGGTACCAGGGGAGGAGGTGCAATGCCTCCAATATCACCCGCACCAGAGGAGTTCAACCCCAAGGAGAAGAACAAGTCTTGAGCATGAGTGGATTCTCACGCATGATGCATTGGGTCTAACAAGGTCCTTAGATTGAAATGTTAGAGGCCTTGACTAACCGTATATACTGAGTTAAGGCCAGGGTTCCTATACCCTTGAGGGTCCATAATGCGTCCCAGCCAGTACTGGTAGCATTTGCAGGGAACTCTATAAGATTATGTTCCTACGATCACGATTTCCATGAAAGGCTCAGCTGCTGAGGCATGGCTGGAGAAAAAGGAGATGTGATTCGCACTTTGCGGTTACGACCTCCAGTACGAAGGTCCACATGGCAGTCTTCAGCTAAGGGGGAGCGCTCTTCTAAGGTGGAAGACGCTCCTACCTCAGCTAAACATGGTCGTCGAAGCTGTGTTATGGGAATGGTTCAATGAATGGTTCTGGGAGAGGTAATTGTCATAGGAATTCATTGAGTGCCATTTCGATGAGTTACGTTTCTTGTGACAAGGTGGTCATACGATGCCAGATTTATAGATCATATTTATGGACCTACTTCGGTACACCCTACATCAGAACTTGGAAAAGATGGAGATCAACAGACTAGTGATCAACCTTAAATTTAGATTTCATGTGAAGGTGAGGATCTAAAGGCCTTGTACATTACATGACGCAGTCCAGTAGGCCTCTTAGCTGAAGAAGAATTTGCCATGGGATTCAGGGCAAGACTCTTGAAAGACCGTCTGGGTTGCCGACATCTAGTGCGCAGCAGCATTAGACACCACCTAGAAAAGACATATTGGTATCAAGAAACATCTATAGAACCCTTGTTCATGGCACCACGATGACAAGTTCCTCAGAAAAGAACCCTCTACAGGGACAGCCACTTCAGCAGCAGCAGTGGTTGGGCTTGTTCAACGGAATAGACTCAAAGTACTAGACCGAAGACTGGATGCTGGACATGTGGAGAGCCACATTACTAGCGCGGTTGTCCAGTTGAGAGGGCTAGAGAGAGCGAATCAAAAGGACACACTACCATTGGGAATATGGGTCAGGCCCATAAGATTCATAACCACGATGAATAACTGCCAAGCCGAGCACTAGTCCACTGTGCTCGAGGAAAATGGTAACATTGCCAACCAAAATTTTAGTATTTGTTAGATCTCGGTGCTACAAAGAGCTCTATTCTAGTATTGCGCTAATGGGAATTAGGTAAGGGAATTGGACCAGACGAGTTTAGTTTCTTTGAAGTGGCATCAGGAGCCAACCAGATGGTTGGAGGAAGGGGTATGAATTGTCAATTCAACAAGGAAATAGTGTAACAAATTTCAACCTATGTCACTAACTTAAGACCTTATGATGACATGATAAGTATGAACTGGTTGGAATCGCATGATGCGATGCTCAAACAGTGAGGCAAAGCAATTGATTTGAACTGACGATGGGGGAAGGAGAAGAGTGATTGTAGGAAGATAATGGGGATTATCCCTGAGGTTCATCTCTTAGCTCCAACTATGGAGGAGTATGCACAAAGGATGCAAGAGATATTCACTCCTAGCGCTAAATGACAAGGGATTGGACGAAGACCTTCCGGTAGTATGAGAGTTTGTGGACATGTTCCTAGAAGAGCTACAAGGTTTATCGCCAAAGGAAAGATGGAATTTACTGTCGACCCAAAACCTGGAACTGAATTGATAGCAAGAACACCTTGTCATATGTCAACCCCTGAGTTACAGGATTTGAAAATGAAACTGAAGAGTTGTTGGACCTAGGACTTATACATCCAAGTGTGTCGTCGTGGGGTCCACTTGTTATTTTCATATGGAAGAAGGATGGGTCATGGAGACTCTGCCTTGACTACCATCAATTTAACAAGGCAACGATCAAGAACTAGTATATGTTTCCAAGGATAGATGATTTGTTGATTAGATGAAGGGCACAACGATGTTTTCAAAGATCGACTTGAGATCAAAGTATCACTAGTTACAGATCAAGGAGGAAGAAATTCATTAGACCACGTTTAAGATGAGGTTTGCACATTATGATTTACCATTTTGACTGACAAAATCCCCAGGGGTATTCATGAGCTTGATGAACAGGGTGTTCCATGAATACTTGGACAATCTTGTTCAAGTATTCATTGATGACATTTTGATATATTCTCGGATGATGTAAGATCATGACGAACATTTATGCTTGGTACTACAGTGTTGTGAGAGAACGCAATTCAGGAAGCGGTCTGTTGAGCCTCTAAATTGAGATCCCCACTACCCTATCATACTCCTCATTTATACCTTTTTGGCCTACCTAAGATTTGATAAATGACAAAGAACACTACCATTAGCCATTGATGAGGTCATAAGGTAAAGTATAATTGAATTCATGCATTTTGTGGTTTATTGAGCTAGGAGACTAAATGTTTCATGTACTAATGTTTTTAATTGCCACATGTAACCTTTGATCTCTAGATGAGTCCAACATTTCTGTGTCAACTCAACCATCCTGTACTTATGCGTCAGATTGTGACTGTCCGAATCTGGTACCAAGCACACCTTCCATTCAAATCTGGTACCAAACTATTCACTGTCGCAATACGGTACCAACGGCCGCAGACTATTCTAGTCTGGTACCAACCACTTGTGTACTGTTCGGATCCGATACCATTTACTGAATCTCACTTGTCATGATCCGGTACCAATACAGGAAGTAGAATATACCAATTTTAGCTCCAGATCGTGACCAAGATAATTGTTGGATGTTTGTTGAATAATCAAAGCTATAGCAAGGCTATGTTAAGCTATTTTTTTTTTTGCTTCATCCTTATACACTTCGTGTCATGAGGATGAAGCTTAAAATATGTAAATTTGGCAATTGACTGATCTGCTAAAGATTTCACCTCCTTGTGTTTCACGACTAAGGCTGTTTAAATAGTCATGGCAAGGATGGTGGAGGTAGTAGAGATTTTAGCATAACACAGTATATGAAGCAGTGTTACATATTGTAGACCATATTCTAAGTTGAATTTTAGTAGAAGGATGTTATTTATCTCCATGTCTTGATCGTTTATAAATGAATGTGAGTTGAGTTGTTAGCATAGTTTGATTCTATGTTTTGAAGTTTGAGTAAGAGTAATGTGTGGACTCAAAGCAAGTTTACTGTAGACTCTAGTCGCTGACCTGTTGAAGCGGCAAGGGCCCACCACCCAACAAAGGTCAACATCCTTATATAGTAGTTGATTTCAATAGTATAGATGTTACTAAATAAATATTTGATCCTTTCAGAAGATAACAGTATAGTTCAGTTTAGAGTTTCGATTATATGATTGTTTAGAGATCTTTACTTACTCTGTTTTGCATATGCTCTCTCTGTTTTATGGATTTTATTTTATTTCATGGATGTGAATGTTGGGAGTAGTAGTCAAACATATTTGAAGGAGAACTATTGAAGTTCACAACAACACATTGTGAACCACAACATACTCAGTATATTGACTATTGAACTACCCATGCTATGTCTTGATGATTGATGTGTGATTTCCCTTTCAGAAGTATGATTGCATAGTTAATGTTCTGGGTAAGATAGCAGAGTTGATCTGTCAAAAGAACTCCATATCATACTTGCATGTGCCATAATGGACTAGATAACCTCTCTGTGAAAGACAACCAAAGTGTGTTTCAGTTTGCTAGCTTGCTTTGTTTCTAACATGCATAATTTAGAATAGTTCTACGCTCATGACATTAGAATTACCTTTCTTACTGGTGTCTTGTAACTCTATTGATTACAAATCCCAGATTGATAATTAATGAGTGCACTATACTAATCATATAAGTAGCACAACATTTTGGCGTCGTTGCCGGGGAGTTGCAAATGGTAGGAAGTGGTTTTTAGCTTAGATTGTTTGCATAGTTTTTGAATGATTTTAAAGGTTGCTTGAGGGAAGAGGATAAAATGTTTAAGACATGAGCAAAGAGCCACGTGGCCACTAGAGTGGGGTTCTCCGAATCCAGGTCACGTTCTTACCTTCTAGATAGAATTAGGACTTTCAATTCAGTTAAGAATCAAATTTTCATTTTATGCATAGATATAGAGATAATAAAGGTAGATTTGTAAGCTCTAAAGATTCAAAAACAACCCCCCCCACTAATCCAACACTAGTGCAGGAAAAATTCCAACAGGAGAAAGTTCAAGGGGAGCCAGTGAGGCTCCAGAAGAAGAACCTAAAACAGAAGAATCATTATTGGGGTAGACATAACGTGAGTCTGCTGAAGGAGACACACAAAACCCAGTTTCTGAACCATCCATCAATGGAGGAGGAACACCTAGAAAAATGGTAGAAGAAGAAGGAAATGCAACCACTGAAACTGAGACCTTTATGTTTCCAATCTTGGATATTTCCAGAAACATCAGCATGAAAAACATCCCACTATCATCATTACCCACTTTCAGAGGTATGTCAACTAAAGATCCAGACTTATTTTTATTTGATTTTGACATATTATGTATAAGCTATAACTACTCAGACGATGCCCATAAACTTAAGCTCTTCCCTACCACAATGAAAGATTCAACCTTAAGATGGTTCATGAGCTTAGGAGAAAATACAATTCTCTCTTGGGATCATATGAAAGATACATTCTTACGGAAATACCAAAACTATTGTAAAGATAATGCTAAAAATGACATTTTTAAAATGAAGCAAACAGAAGATGAAAGCCCTGAAGACTACTTAGAAAGGTTCTTACACAACTAACAAAAATCAAAATTATTCACCACAGACCCATCTGTAGTAAGAACTGTATTTTTGAAAGGAATTAGAGATGACTGCATAGAAGTTTTAAACTTGTTAAGTTCAGGAGATGTGCACCAAAAGCCTTTTTCAGAGATCGCAGATTACTGTAGAAGATACTCAAGAGGACTAGCTAAAACAGGAAAAGAACCAAGAGATACCCTTTAAAACATGGATAACTTTAAAACATGCATCTTGAGCACAATCAACAACCAATTAGATACCCTAAAATTGAAAAAGAAATAAGAAGAAGAGGTTGTTTTAGAATTTTTTTGTTCTAGATGTCGAAAGAAGCACGGTGAGAAAGAACGCCCATTAAATCTCATAGAAATATGTGGCTTGTGTACTCTAGAGCAACCCACATCTGAGTGTCCAACTTTGCTTGAGCTACAAGCCATGTATAGGGGAGGAGGAATATCACAAGAAAAATCATACCCTTCCAGAAGACCTTGGAGAGCACAAAACCCCAATGCATTTTATGACCCTAATGAACAGTATCAACAACAATAATGGGGTCCTTCCCCAATGTCCTATCCACAATGGACATCTCAACAAGCTCAAACTCAACCTTGGAAAAAAGGTTGGAGGGGACCTGTGTATGGGAATCCCTCTTACCCTACATATCCATAGTATCTTGAAAACATTTCCCAATTACTACCTAGATTTAACCCACCACAGATACAAGCTTTACTTCCACCTTCTATACAACAACAATTTACAGTCCCCTTGAACCCTAACCAATAACAACAAGTACTTATAAATGCTAATCAACAACCACAAAACCAAGCTACCCACAACCCTCCTAGACCAACAACAATCCCTGCCCAGCCAATCCCTAACCCCAATAATTGACCCACCCACCCTGTGGAGAATCCAGAAGTTCAAACCTTTCCCACCTATAAATTTAACTATGATCAGGGAAGGCTATAAATCAATCAAATCCTGGAGTAGTAATTCAGGAAGAAAATGATAAACATTATGAGGAAGAAAACACTCAAACCACCCCTGTAGAAGAAGAGACTTCCCCTCCTATTCCAATCACTTCTCAGTCTGTAGGAGTACCTCAACAAGTTAATCTTCCACCCTACCCCGAAAGACTATTAATGAAGAAACCTAACCCACCCTTGCACAAAGATATAGAGGATGAATTACGAAATGTATGTATAAAAATACCTTTGTTGCAAGACATCAAAGATATCCCCATATATGCCAAAATCATAAGGGATATTTGTATTAAGAAACCAGGAAGGAAGAAGAAGGAACCTCCCCTTGTTTAGGTAGTAGGACAATTATCTGAATTTATTTCTGAAATCCCATATAAATATAATGACCTTGGGAATCCAGTAGTCACTGTTGAAATTAATGGTATTTCCTTACCAAACACACTCATTGATTTGGGTGTAGAAATTAATGTAATGCCTTTTGACACTATGCAAAAACTCCAAATCAACCAGTTGAGACCAACCCAAACCATGATAGAATTGGAAAATAAGTTAGTCATTAGCCCTGCAGGAAGTTTGGATGATATCATAGTCACTCTAGCTTATTGGGAATATCCAATAGACTTTCTAGTCATCTACTCTAAATCATCCTCCAAACCAGGACACCCTATGGTTCTTGGCCTCCCTTGGCTGGCCACAACAGATGCCTTTATCAACTATTGGTCTGATGATATGACTATATCCAATGGCACACATAGCCAAAAAATTGTTCTCTTCCCTCCTACCCAACCGACACAAGAAATGTCTGTTTGTCTAGAAAACCCTTATGGAGAGGAAGATTGCATCAGACCCTTGTTAACACTTAAACAAGTAAGAGGAATGCAAGAACAATCGGATGAACAAGTCTTGAGTTTATTTTTGGCTAATATAAACTGCATTGAATATCCTAGGTCCTTTGCAGAATTGTCACACATTTTCAGTTCTGAATTTCAACAAACTTGGCACCCCGATATCACTCAATTATATACTTTATCACCAACATCCTTAGAGAAGGAAGAAAGTATTGAACTTGTTGAGATTAGCCCAGGAAAACCTTTGTATATCAACTCTAGTTTTGAACCAGAACAAAAGACACAAGTAATTGAAATGCTCTGAAGACAATTTGATGGCTTTGCATGGGATTATGCAGACATGAAAGGAATTCACCCTGACACATGCACACATCATATTTACACTAATGACCAAATCAGACTAATTAGATAGCCTCAACAAAGGATGAATCTATCCCTCAAAGATATTGTAAAAGAAGAATTGAAAAATCTCCTTCAATCCAATCTCATATACCCCATTTCAGATAGTCAATGGGTATCTCCACTTGTCATAGTTCCCAATAAAAATGGTAAGTGGAGAATATGTGTAGACTTAAGGGAATTGAACAAAGCCAACCATAGGGATTATTTTCCCCTACCATTTATTGATCAGGTGTTGGATACCTTGTCTGAAAGAAGTATTTTTCGTTCCTAGATGGGTTTAGTGGTTATAACCAAATACAAATAGCACCCGAAGACCAAGAAAATACCACTTTTACCTACCCTTGGGGAACCTATGCTTATAGGGTCCTTCCTTTTGGAATTTGCAATGCCCCAACTACTTTTCAAAGGGTTGTCCTAGCCATTTTCTATGACTTGACCAACAACTACGTAGAAGTCTACATGGATGACTTTACATTCCATGGAAATGACTTCCAGAAAGCTTTGACCAGTCTGGAAAAAGTCTTGATTAGGTGTAAGGAAACTAATCTTTCCCTAAGTAATAAAAATAAAAAATGATGCTCACTGAACGTATTGTTTTGGGACACCACATCTCTGGCTTTGGAATGAGAGTTGATCCTGTGAAAATTCACATTATCACACAAATCAGAATACCTTCCTCATAAAAGGATGTTCACGGATTTTTAGGGCATGTTGGCTACTATAGAAGATTCATTCCCAATTTCACAAGCTTAGCTACCCCTTTATTCAAGTTATTATCTAAAGAAGCCAAATTTAATTGGGATGATGAATGCCAAGTATCTTTTGAGATTCTAAAACATAAATTTTCAACTACCCCTTTATTACAAGGACCAAATTGGTCCCTGTTAGAATATAGAAGATGGTGTGTTCATTTTACCATTGACGATACCCTCGTCACCCAACCATAGGCCGAAGCCACCCTCCGAGCACCTTAACCTTGACTGAGAATTACTCCAGAAGAAAACCCTAGGCTAGATAGCCAAAAAAGGTGTAGCGCATTTTCCTCCAAGGATAGTGCACCAACAATAGCTGATCAGATAGTCCAAACCCTAGCCAAGAGATAGTCCAAGCCAACACTGAAACTTCTAGCTGCAACAGTTGCACCTGCAACTCTCCTTCACACGTGTGCACCAAACTGGGAACTGCAGTGCGCACCACTTATTGTTTGCAATTCTGAGATACTGTCAAATGAGAACTGGCGCCTGTATTTATACTAGTTCTGCCAGATTTGTTGGGGCCGACTTCTCCTTCTGGATATGTGTCTGTTCAGGATATTATTCTTATTTCTAGCCGACTTATTCTCTTGGAGGCTAATAACCTAATATAAATTATCTTCTTGAGCCGACAAGACTTCTAGGGTTATTAGCCAACTCATTAGGGTTTTCTCTTTCTTTCCGAAGTCTTCTATTCTCATTAGGTTCACATGTGGAGGTAAATACCTCCCGCAACTACCATAATATTAACACTCCCTCCTATCTAGGGAGGTATTACAGGTAATGGTCTTGCGCACAAAAACATACCATTTACCCAGTAGCATCAATATAGTCGTCTAGACTATCTCATGACTAGATCATGAGCATCACCATCACCATTAGTTGCATCATCTCTCGAAACCATACTTCATACGAGTAATTAGACATGATGTTGGATAAGTCACTCACACCAAAGAGTGATACAAGAGACACTCTTATAATCTAGAGGAGTACATGCTCTGAACCAATTTCCTCTGGAAAATCTTTGTTCATCATTCGTCTAGATGGTGATTAATAAACTATTGATAGTCTTCAAGGTAGTTAGAACATAAATAGAACACAACTGTGTCTATCCATAGTAGTACATAACTACAATCCAGTGGTTCACTACCACACCAAGTAACACACAAGTACTTGATCAACAACGTATGGTTGCGAACAATGGAACATATCCACCACAGTAGTCCTCATCTACTATCATACAGTCTTCATAACAAACATCTGATAGAAAACTACATAGAAACAATGTTATGATATAAACTGAATCATCTGGGCCAATATTTCACTCACATCTGTGAGCTATGAAGGAATATCTTCCTCACGAACAATGGAACATATCCACCACAGTAGTCTATATCTATTGTCTTCATAAAAAACATCTGATAGCAACCTGCACAGAAACAATGTTATGATACAAACTGATTTGTCTGGTCCAATCTTTCACTCACATCTGTGAGCTCTAAAACAATATTTTCCCTCATTGACAATGGGCTATCTGCCCTATTCTTCTCAAACAAGGAAGAAGGATTGTTTCTAATTTCTGAGCATGGACCATTCCTCACCTTGGGCCATTCTTCCTACACTAATCAAAGTGCACCCTAGACAGAACATATAAACCCTAAGGAATGGCTGAGTCTAGACCATTCCTCACCCTGGGCCATTCCTCCTACACTAATCAAAGTGCGCCCTAGAGAGAATGTATAAACCCTAAGGAATGTCTGTCTTGGACCATTCCCCACCCTGGGCCATTCCTCCTACACTAATCAAAGTGTGCCCTGGAGAGAATGTATAAACCCTAAGGAATGTTTGTCCTTGATTGATGAGCCTGGACCATTCCCCACCTTGGGCCATTCCTCCTACACTAATCAAAGTGCGCCCTAGAGAGAATGTATAAACCCTAAGGAATGTTTGTAATTGATTGCTGATCCTAGACCATTCCCCACCCTAGGCCATTCCTCCTACACTAATCAAAGTGCACCTTGGAGAGAATGTATAACCCTAAGGAATGACTGTCCAGACCATTTCCTCCATTAACCACAAGAGGAAAAGATTGTCCTGCATCAACCTCCAAAATGGACCATTCCTCATGTTAACCACAATGAGAAATTGCTATCCGACGAGGTGGACCAGTCTTCTTGAGTAACCCTCAATAAGAGATACTGCCCTAGACCACTCCCCATGTTAACCACAATGGGAATTCATTGTCTATGATACATCAACAATCATACTACTTCCCATGTTAACCACAATGGGAAGTCATTGTCCATCAGAAATCTCAATTCACTTTCCAAACAGGAAAGCATCTGTCCAAGATGGACTATTTTTCAATGAATGTCTTCAATAATATTTTCAGTGCTCCCTCCCAACCTGGGAGTTATTTCTTCCTTTTTCAATAAGGAAGTTGTTTCCATGAGCTCCAGCTTGAGTACGCAAACTCTTTCATATTGGATAGAATCTTTACCAAAATGTCTGCTTATCTGCTCATTTGTGGAGATATGTATTGGAGAATCATTTTCTCCTTTCTGGACTTCATCATGGATAATGTAATGCTTGATTTCAAATGTACTTTAGTCTAGAACACTATGAAGGCTTGATGTAGATCTGAACAATAATCATAGTTGGAAAAATGGAACATATTCATGTGGCACTTCTTCTGTGATCATGAGATCTAATCTACTGAGTAGTCATCTTGATGTTGTAGGAAATCTTCACCACTCTTCTGCTGTGCACTGGAGGTTCTTCCACCAAGTTATCTTCTTCTATCTGCATACAAGGGTCTCTTTCTGGTATGCCTCAAAGTCTTGAGATTGCTCTTCATACAGTCTTTATTCAATTTCTCTGGAGAACATTCTTTGTATTCATTTGATGTAGAACTCCAACTCATGGATGTTGCGGATGATATGATGACTCATGTGGAGATAAGTATGGTTTACTGGAACAAGTAATCATCACAGTCTTCTCCCTCCATCTAGGAGAACCTTTAGTTCTAGGTCTCGCAATGCTTTCATTCATAAGTCTTCCATACACTGTTCTTTATCACGACTTTCAGTTCTTCTGCTTGATTGCTTTTAGTGAGTTCATATCAGGTTGGTAATCTTGTGATTCTTGATACAATGACTGGTTTTTCTGGTTCCTCTTTCTTTCTTGGAATCCTCATGTTCTTCTTCATGTTTTTCTTTAGCTCTTGGGTCCATGGAGTTTCTTATAGATTCCATGCCCTAGAGATTCCACTTCTTCCTTTCATCATAGAATCATGGATCTGGATGAAAAACCAGGAATACTTTAAGGTTTCTCTTTGAATAAGTCTTCTTCTGTGGTTTGAGCTGAACACGTACTGTCTTTTATGGCTGCTACCATGATATATATACTTCATCATTTTCAATGGGTCATAGGATTATCTCCCTCCTAATCCTTGCTTCATGTAAGAGTGCATATAATTGGCTCCCTCCATCTAACGGAGTCCATGTTTCCATCTGCATCCTTATTGTCTTCTGCAATATATAATTGGCTCTCTTGTCTAATAGAGTCCACGCTTCCGTCTTGTTGTCTTTTATAAAATGTCATAAGTCTTTTTCCAATTTCCTCTCGATTGCTAACTTCTTTCTGTCTTTGCTTCTACTGAGTCTCTTCATGATTGATTTGGCTTAATGATTTGTATCTCATCTTTTCATGTGTATTATCTAATGATATCCATTTCCATCTTGTTTGTTCTTCCATAGGTATAGTTCTTCTTGGAACACATTATCTTCCAAGAGATAGATATACAAGATATGTACAGAGACGATGCAAACAAGATATGTACAAGAAATAAGAAGAGTGTTGTTACCTTTTTGGAAGAAGAGGTCTCTTCCATCCTGCTTAGTCTTCTTTGTAGGTTCCTTTTCTTCAGCAATCGATGCTTCTTGTTTCTCCTTCCTTTTCTTTATCTCGAGACACTAATTCTTGTAGTGACCGTACTTTTGGCAGTTGAAGCATTGTACTTTTGAAATGTCTTTCTCTTGATTTAGCTTCCTCCTTGAACCAAACTTCCCTTTGTTCCTGAAGTTGTTGAATCTTGTTGTGAAGGCTTGATCATCGTACTTCTTTTGGGGTTTCTCTTTTGCATTGATCCTTGATTCTTCTTGAGCACAACAAGTCCAAAGTTCTTCAAATGTCGAGTACTCCTTCCTTGTGTTCATGCTTGTGGAAAATGCATCCCATGTCTTGGGAAGACCATTGAGTACTATGTTCACCAATTCCTTCTCTAAAGTAATCTCTTCAATAGCTTGTAGTCGATCTCTTAACTGGGATATTCTTACAAAGTATGATGTTATGCTGTCATCATCATTCATCTTTATGTCACAGAGCTCATTCTTCAAACTCATAACTTGTCCAATGTTTCTAACTGAGAAGAGATTTTTTAGGGCATCGTACATCTTCTTTGATGAGTCAAGATGGGAGATGTAGGGTATCAAGTGGTCTTTTATGGAATCCACTATTATACTCACGGCATTGATGTCAACATCTTTGAATTTCTCCATAGCTGCAACGTTGTGCGGTTCCTTCTCTTCTCCTTCTTCAAACTATGACTTCACGATCTTTCCTTTCACATTATCTAGTACTTTATTCTTGGCAAGGAGGAGTTCAATCCTCGTCTTCCACGCTCTAAAGTTAGAGGCTCCATCTAACTTGTTCTCAGACTTCATAGAGTTAGTCATGGCTGCTTGACTTGGTCAAACCCTAGATTTGACTAGAAATTCAAAATTCACGTTTTGGCTTACTGAGAGTATCAGGAGATGCACTAGGCTAGGGCACACTAATCTATCCAGAGATTAGGTCAATATCTTCACTTAAGGTGATTCAACAAGAGGTTTAGGGTTTCTGCAACTGCTCCTGCTAGTAACCCTAGCGACAGTGTCTTGGGAGTTTCTTCTGCTAGTAACCCTAGCGGCAGTTCCTCAACGAGCTCAATATCCTAGCGGCTATGTTTCCTTCCATCATTTAGACTGAATGAAGGAGGTGTGGGCCCATAACTTGTTATAATATAGAATATGGTGTGCTCGTTTTACCATTGGCGATACCCTGATCACCCAACCATAGGCCGAAGCCACCCTCCGAGCACCTTAACCTTGACTAAGAATTACTTCAGAAGAAGACCCTAGGCTAGAAAGCCAAAAAAGGTGTAGCGCATCTTCCTCCAAGGATAGCACACCAACAATAGTTGATCAGATAGTCCAAATCCTATCCAAGAGATAGTCCAAGCCAACACTGAAATTGCTAGCTGCAACAGCTGTACCTGCAGCTCTCCTCCACACATGCGCACCAAACTGGGAACTGCAGTGCACACCACTTGTTGTTTGCAATTCTGAGATACCGTCAAATGAGAATTGGTGCCTTGTATTTATACTGGTTTTGCTAGATTTGTTGGGGCTGACTTCTCCTTCTGGATATGTGTCTGTTCAGAATATTATTATTATTTCTGGCCGACTTCTTCTCTTGGAGGCTAATAACCTAATATAAATTATCTTCTTGAGCCAACAAGACTTCTAGGGTTATTAGCCAACTCATTAGGGTTTTCTCTTTCTTTCTAGAGTCTTCTATTCTCGTCAGGTTCACACGTGGAGGTAAATACCTCCCGCAGCTACCATAATATTAACAGTCCCTTCCTTTTCATATCTGTACTGATGCCTCAGACACATCCCTTGGAGCAGTTCTTGAACAAAGGGAAAATCAAATGCCTTATGATATTTACTTTGTCAGTAAAAATCTGTCCCCAGTCGAAGTTAATTATACGGCCACAGAAAAAGAATTGTTAGTTGTAGTCCATGCTATCAATAAATTTAGACACTATATTACAAGATATCAAGATTTTGTACACACTGATCATTCAACCATCAAATTCTTAATGAACAAACCTGTAACAAACCCTAGAGTTACAAGATGGCTATTATTATTACAAGAGTTTAATATCAATATTATTGATAGACCGGGTAAGGATAATCTTGTGGCTGATTTATTATCTAGAATGATTCATATGGGAGATAACGCACTAGTAGATGATAACTTCCCTGATGAATACTTGTTTGCTATTTCTACATTCACTCCTTGGTATGCAGATGTAGATAACTATCTTGTGACAGGGAAGATGCCTCAGAAATTGTCTCCTAGAGAAAAATAGAAAGTAATTCAGCTAAGTGAAAACTACATGTGGCACGATGATTGTCTCTACAAAATAGGACCAAATTTGGTAATCAGGAGATGTGTAAGGGAAGATGAAATTCATGATATTTTGCAAGCTTGCCATGATGGTCCTTGTGGAGTACACTTCGTAGACAAAAGGACTACTTATAAAGTTCTGCAATCTGGTTATTATTGGCCTCATATTTTCAAATATGCTAAAACCTATGTATCCAATTGTGATGAATGCCAACGAATGGGTAAGCCTACTGCACGAGACCAAATGCCACTTCAAGCCCAAGTAGTCATTGAGCCTTTTGAGAAATGGGCATTATATTTCGTAGGGCCCATTAACCCTGCATCTAAAAAGAAAAAGTATATACTTGTATGTATTGACTATGTGACTAAGTGGGTTGAAGCAAAAGCTTTACCAATTGCAAGTGAACAATCAATGGTAGATTTCCTTTTTAATGACATCTTTACTAGATTTTGTGTACCTCGAGAAATTGTGACTGATCAGGGGACTCAATTTACCTCTAATCTAGTCAAAGTTGTTATAGAACAGTACCAAATAAAACACATGAAATCTACACCCTACCATCCACAGGCAAATGGACAAGTAGAATCTACCAACAAAGTTATTGAGTCCATTCTTACCAAAACAGTATAGCTACACCACAAGGATTGGGCTGACATATTACTAGAAGGCTTATGGGCTTATAGAATCACTTGGAGGAATACAACAAGACATACACCTTACGAGTTGGTATATGGGAAGCAAGTGCTTCTCCCCATAGATTTCCAGATCAAAACCTTCAGGACTGCAGTACAAGTTGGCATGAAATTGGATGAAGCCCAGCAACAACGACTCTTACAACTTAATGAGCTAGATGAAATTAGGTAGGAAGCACTTCAAAGAACCACCCTCATTCAAGAGCAGAGAACAAAATGGCATGAGAAGTATCTCAAAATGAAAAAATTTCAACAAGGAGATTGGGCCCTGTTGTATGACAACAGATTCAAGAACTTAAAAGGTAAGTTAACTACTCGTTGGATGGGACCTTATGAAATTGACACTATCTATGATAATGGTTCAATCAGGATAAAGACAATTGACGACCATCGGACTCCACTACTTATGAATGGTCACCGGTTGAGAATTTATAACAAACCCCTGTCAAAATAAGAATTTTTGACTCGTATACTACAAAATTCAGATATGTAGGTGATTAGTAAGGAAGGAGACCTTCCTACTGATGCACATCAATTGATTGATTTACTTAAAACTTTTGTACATAGGTGTTTATTGTGTTTTGCTAATAAGTTGAAGGTAACAATGGATTCTTACCTCCTTTTGTTTTACTTTCGCATTTTATCTTTGTAAGTAGATTTCTATAATTTATTTGATCCTTCATGAACTTGCTAAACATCAGTTTGTAGGCATCAACAATAATATTAGGATACATCACCTAATTGACAAAGGAATGCTATGCATATTTCAAAATCTTATGACAATTAATATGAAGTATGAAGCCATGCAGTAATCACTTAAGCTGGAACCAAGAGCTGAATGCAACATCAAATGGCAACTCTTATGAAGTAATAATTTATTTTGGTTTTGTTTCTGACTAAAGGGAAGTATCTTTAATTTCTTTTGGTTATGTTACTAGCTAAATGGAAGAATCTTTAATTTATTTTGGTTCTGTTGCTAGCTAAAAGGAAGAATCTTTAATTTCTTTTGGTTATATTGCTTGACAAAGAAGACATAATCCTTACCTATGATTCCTAAAAGAACCATGCATAATCTACTTCAAATTCTAAAGGTTTCCTTTATCCAGTATTTCAGCATGATTAAAGGGATAAAAAATATATTAGCCTACAAGTAACTATCTCACCCTAACTAGACTTCAACAATATTCATTGGATTATCTTTACTAAAGAGTAACATATGAGTATATGAACACTCTCTGTCATGGGCACACTAGGAAAACTTTTAAGGAAGATGATGTATTAGTACCCTAAGGTAACTTTAGGTCATTCTCTTATGGACAAATTCAGACAAAATTATACATCTGGATCGCTCTAAAGAATTAATATGCATACATAAGTTTATTTCTCCTTTAGACAAATCTTTAAATACATTTAAATAAGAGAATACACCTTCCAACCCAATACCATCCTAACCTATAAAAAGGTTTTTAGATGAGCCTCCCCTATCACCATGCAAAAGCACTCTTTAATAAAAACTGAAATAGGTGACTATGGACAAGAAGCCTCTGATGGAAAAAGGGTTTAAGAGACTAACCTGTCGGGATACTAAACAGGTCTGTTGGAAGTAGGTACTGGTCTGTGGTATGACTATGCAAACCCATCAGGGTACTTAACATGCCTATTGGCAATGGGGCATTCTGCCCGGGGAAATGATGTCTCTCACTAGCTATCACAACTACCCCACCGGAGTACTGAACAGGCTTGCTGGCAGTGGGTTCTAGTTGAGAAATGTCTCATCTATACTTGTCTGATTGAAAAATTCACTTTTTTCATCTAAAAAAAATAAAAATTGAACACTACAAGCAAAGGTCACTATTGACATTTATGACATACGAACTCCAAATTAACAAACAAGATAATTACTACAAGAAAATGTCCATTTGAGAATTACCCTAAGTCAACTTTATCGGTCTGACATCTAAAGCCTACATTACCTAAGAAGGAAACTTCTTAAGAGTGGAGCCCTAACTAGGGAGTCTAATCTACTTATATTGTGAAATTTATCCATAACATCTAATGATGGTAAATATCTAAAGCAAGTTAGGTTGGATTTACTCTGCTGGCAAAAATATAAAAACCTCCCTATTTTCACTGTTGAATGCTACCCTTGTCAATAAGTCATCAAAAGAAAGGCAATTTCAAAAATTTTAGGCATGTGATCATATGCTAGGTGATAAATGTACTTTTGGAATTTGATTTGGTTTATTTTCTCTTATCATTTTTCTTCCATTATGATACAAGGTGTTAAATCTTCTTGCATAAGGATATGCAACATCCTTGGCATGGGGGAGGGTCAAAGAGATCTTTCATAATTCTTTTTCAGAATCACATCTCATCTTCAAAAACTAGCATGTTCACCCTACAACCCTACAAAACCAGACACAAAAGAAGACAAGCACAGAATAAAGAATTTTCATGAAGTTCAGGAAATTCCAGTACCAAGCTTCCAAAAAACTCCAGCCTAAAAAGATGAACTCTGACAATTTGCAAGCTTCAGATACAAAGGCAATCGCATATGCTATGGGTATTGATTATACAATGGTAGAAAAGGTAACATGGTATTATTTATTTTCCTTTGCTTATAAAACTACAATAGGTATGAAAAGGTATACTAGATCTTATGACGTTAGTGTTAAAACTATGCACCTAACTTTCACTTCCCTCATACCCATATGCTTAACCTTAATCAATCCTCTCATCACATAAGCGCTTGAAAATGATTGAAGGAAAAATCACATCAAAAGTGTGAATATAGAGCATGCTTAGTAATGATGAGCCACGAACGTGCTTCATCCTTAAGAAATCGTGAACGTATCTCATGTCATGAGTCACGATTCAACATCAAATTCATTGCTCATAAGTCCAATCACCTATCTCAAACAACAATGATGCTTTGACACCCAACGTTCCCATCATTGCACTAATGGACAGAAATGAAATGGCTTATCTGGGTGGCGAAGCCATCCAGATGAGCCTCATCTTGTATTAATTTTCCTTTGTGATATCTTACTTAAACTCACCATCCGAATTATCAATGCCATCACCATATTTTTGTCATTACCAACCTTTCTCCAGTTCCGCACCTACTCCTCTCTATGATATCCGGTACCAAACCCTTACCCTCATAGCTAACCAAACCCTTGCACCACAACTCGATTCTCACACATAGTTCATAAAGATGGTTGTGAGTAGACACAAACCGGTCTTCTAGATTTATAGGGAGACCGAGGAGTTCCAACTATGTAGAGATAAGTATGCTAGAGCGAGATGGATGCCATTTTTGGAGAAATTCACAGGCTATCATGAGAAGGTATCTCAAGCATTTATTCAGGGTTACGATGGAGAGATTCTGCACATAGGCAATCTGTAGCTAATCGTCAATGAAGAAACCTTAAGGGAAGCCACATGATTACCTAACAGAGGAGCCAAGTATTTCAAAGGAGTAGGAATCAACAAGGAAATGTGCCAACAATTTCTAAAGGAAGACCATCAACACCCTGATTGGAAAAAGGGGATTCCTAGGAACTATGTCAAGGAAGAGTATCATCCAATGCTTGCTAGTCTTCAACGATTCCTTACTTGTGAGGGTAGGTATGTTGTAACCTTCATATATCATCTTAGGCTTTTGTTACACTTTGAAGGAGGTCCTGAAATTGATTTCCTATATTTTTTATGGATGAGTTTGAACAAGATGGTAAGAGATGTCAAATCCCTATCCAAAACTGAGAAGACCAACATTTACCATCAAGGTCTTATTAAGATCTTAGTTATACATGAAATTAGGAAGCAAGGGATTAGTTGGAAAATCCTCATCACTCAACACCTTCCCACATAAAATAAACCTGTAGAGGGAGCCCAGCCTGCTCTAGATAAAGATAAGGAACCTCAAGAGAAAAAGGGAAAGAAAGATAAGGTAACTCCATCACCCTCCAGAACAATGAGCCAAAAAGATAAAGATAGTAAACAAGCAAGGCCCTCTTCCATAGTCGATAAGATTTTTAAAAGTCAAGAATTAAAAGGTAAATCCAAATTAGTGGAGGAGACCTCAATAGTATCACCTGAGGAGAAGTGTCATAAGACAAAACCTGTGAAGAAAAAGAAGAATAGCTCAGAAAATAAAGATGAACAGTCTATAGAACAATTCCCTGTATCCATTCCACAAATAGAAAAGAAGAAAAGGAGGCTTGTGAGCACCTCTGATCCATTATACCCTTGTAAAAGAACCACAAGGAGCATGGAAAAGAAAGGAAAATTAGTTGTCAGTCCTCATACACATGAAGACCCAATAGATCTTACCTCCCCTTCTGAAGACTTATCAGTCTAGGAGGACATCCCTAGCTTTACTGAGGAACAAGTTACTATTACTTTATGTGGGATGAGGGAGGAAGTCGAGGAAAGAGAATACACCTAGCCAAAAACAATGGGGCCAACAAGGACCTTAACAAAAGAACAGATGAAGAAAAAAATTGGGAAGCTGCAAAAGAAAAACCTGGAACTCAAACAAGAAGTGAAGGAATACCAACTACTAGACAGGTATATCAAAAAGGAAAATGAGCAACTGAAGGCAACCAGCCAACAACTTCAAGATGACCATGAAGAGACTTCTAATAATCTTAAAAAGATACTAAGACTATTACAATATGTTAGGGTCATAAAATGGGAGCTGAAAGAAGAAGCCTTAGCCATCAACATCATTGACCCATAGGAGTAAAAAGAATGGAGTCTCAAATTCTAAAATTTTTTGAGTTCGTTTCAGTTGCATGAGGACATGCAATAATTTTGGCATGGGGGAATCTTGAGCCTCTAAATTGACATCCCCACTACCCTATCATACTCCTCATTTATACCTTTTTGGCCTACCTAAGCTTGGATAAATGACAAAGAACACTACCATTAGCCATTAACGAGGTCATAAGGTAAAGTATAATTGAATTCATGCATTTTGTGGTTTAGTAAGCTAGGATACTAAATGTTTCATGTACTAATGTTTTAAATTTCCACGTGTAACCTTTGATCTTTAGATGAGTCCAACATTTCTGTGTCAACTCAACCATCTGGTACTTATGCGCCAGATTGTCACTGTTTGAATCTAGTACCAAGCGCACCTTCCATTTAGATCTGGTACCAAACTATTCACTGTCTCAATCTGGTACTAACGGCCACAGACTGTTCTAGTCCGGTACCAACCACTTACATACTGTTCGGATCCAATACCATTTACTGAATCTCACCTATCACGATCCAGTACCAATACAAGAATCATAATATACCAAGTTTAGCTCCAGATCATGACCAAGATAATTGTTGGATGTTTGTTGAATCATCAAATCTATAGCAAGGCTATGTTAAGCTATTTTGGTTTTGCTTCATCCTCATACACTTTGTGTCATGAGGATGAAGCTTAAAATATGTAACCAAATATGTAAATATGGCAATTGACTGATCAGCTAAAGATTTCACCTCCTTGTGTTTCACGACTAAGACTGTTTAAATAGTCATGGAAAGGATGGTGGAGGTAGTAGAGAATTTAGCATAACACAACATATGAAGCAGTGTTACATATTGTAGACCATATTCTGAGTTAAAGTTTAGTAGAAGGACGTTATTTATCTCCATGTCTTGATCATATATGAATGAATGTGAGTTGAGTTGTTAGCATAGTTTGATTCTATGTTTTGAAGTTTGAATAAGAGTAATGTGTGGATTGAAAGCAAGTTTACTGTAGACTCTAGTTGTTGACCTGTTGAAGCGGCAAGGGCCCACCACCAAACAAAGGTCATCATCCTTATAGATTAGTGTTAGTAATTGATTTCAATATTATAGATGTTAGACTATCTAAATCTTTGATCCTTTCAGATGATAGCAGTATAGTTCAGTTTAGAGTTTCAATTATATGATTGTTTAAAGATCTTTACTTACTCTACTTTGCATATGCTCTATCTGTTTTATGGATTTGATTTTATTTCATGGATGTGAATGTTGGAAGTAGTAGTCAGACATATTTGAAGGAGAACTAGTGAAGTTCACAACAACACATTGTGAACCACAACATACTCAGAATATTGACTATTGAACTACCCATGCTATGTCTTGATGATTGATGTGTGATTTCCCTTTCAGAAGTATGATTGCATAGTTAATTTTCTCGGTTAGATAGCAGAGTTGATCTGTCAAAAGAACTCCATCTCATAGTTGCATGTGCCATAATGGAGTATATAGCCTCTCTGTGAAAGACAACCAAAGTGTGTTTCGGTTTGCTAGCTTGCTTTGTTTCTAGCATGCATAATTTAGAATAGTTCTATGCTCATGACATTAGAATTACCTTTCTTACTAGTGTCTTGTAACTCTGTTGATTACGAATCCTGGATTGATAATTAATGAGTGCATTATAATAATCATATAAGTAGCACAACAGGGTCGCAATGCTATCGAGGATTCATTTCTTAGGGAATGTTATCTTTGGTGAAGGTATAGTTTTGGATCTAGAGAAGGTGGAGGCTATTATGTAATGGCCTACACTGACGAACATCCCATAAGTACATGGCTTCATGGGTGTAGTAGGATATTATCGACGATTCGTCAAGGGTTTTTCGAAGATAGAAAATATTATTACAGAGTTGCAGAAGAAGAACAAGAAGTTTTTATGGACCAAGAAATGTGCAGAAGCATTTCGAAGGATCAAGGAGATATTTATGACAATGCCAATACTAAAAGTCCTTGACATGGAAAAGAACTTCTTGGTATGCACCAACACATCCAAGGAAGTCTTAGGTGGATTCTTGATGCAAGATGGTCGAGTGATCGCTTACATCCTGAGAAGTTAAGAAAGCTTGAGGAGAACTATGGGGCACACAACTTGGAGTTATTAGCCACTGTGTATGCCCTGGGAGTGTGGGGAAACTACTTGATTGGACGAAATTTCAAACAAAAAAAAGGACCACTATGGTTCGCAACACCTTATTATGCTAAGTGAATTGAAAGTGCGACAAAGGAATTGGTCAGAACTGATTAGTGTGTATGATTTTTAGATTACCTACATAAAAGGAGAAGTGAAAAGAGGCAGATGCGTTGAGTCAGAGACCACGCTTATTGTCAGTGGTGCCGCTTCGAATGAATATTCATGAAATGATTCTAACTACATCGCGGCGATGACTAGTATAAAGAGGTTAAGGAATTATTTTGGACAAGACACCATGTTGGTACCAAAATTGAGGGATATACTGTGGACAACGATGGATCATTGAGATATAATAACCAGATTTATTTACATCCCAACGAAAAATTGAGAAGTTTTGATCTTATGTGAAGCTCATAGAATAGGTACATTGCTCATTCAGGAGTCATGAAGGTGAGGATAGACCTTAAACCCTTATTCTTCTAGAAGTAATACATGTGAATATTGTCAACTACCTGGTGAAATGTCTAGAAGGTCACAGGTGAAGGCTGAACATAGACATCCGAAAGGATTTCTATGGCCACTTGCTAATACATAATCAAAATGAGAGGTCATTTTGATGAGTTTCATTGTTGTATTTCCGCTAATGGAAAGGAGGCATGACTCCATTTTTTTGGTAGTTGAGACTCTAACGAAGAGTGTCATTTTTATCCCTATGTGTGTGACGTATCATGCACGTGACATAGATAGATTCTTTATCAGTGGGATTGTGAGGTTGCATGGCGTACCAAAAGATTCACATCTAATAAAGGAATCAGGGTTTGCAGGATAATTTGGGATGAGTTTCCCAAGAGGCCTTGGGAACACCACTAAAATTTAGTAAAACATGTCCCTAAGATAGATAGGCTGACCAAAGGAGCGAACCAAATTTGGAAGGTTGTGTTGCATATGTGTGTGTTGGGCCAACATAAACATTGGGAATAGTTTGTTTCGTTGGCCGAGTTTGCGTGCAACAACAACCATCAAGGTATCATTGAGATAGCACTGTTGAGTTTCTCTACGGGCGACCATGTCAGATTCATTGATTTGGGATTGACTCGAGGATGGGGTCTTGGTAGGACCAAAAGATATCCAAGAATCGAAGGAACAAATACAAACATTAAGAAATGGAAGAAGCACAGGATTAGCAGAAGGGGTTTCCGATGCACATCACGTCGACCATAATTATGAAGGGACTAACTGTTATAGGAAAATCCCCCTGCGGACAAGTGGATTTCCTCTTGGATACTAGACCCCTATAACCAAGACAAAAAGGTGCTAATGTGGACACTACCATTCCTTTTCATGGTAGTGTCCACATTATCACCTACCATTAATACCTTTACCGACGTTTGTCCTTGCTCGATCCAAGATGATCTTGATTTCCAAGTTCTTCAGAAGGTCCTATAATACAATGAGAAACAACAACGAAATATACTTCCTACTCTACCATGATTCGCTTCATAATAGATCTATCAAAAGAAACAAGTTCATGAAACATACACAAACTTAAAGGAAACAGGCCAAGCACATATTTATATTAATGAAAACAAAGAAAAGTGATTACAACCATAGATGTAGATGTAGTAGCTTCACCAAGCTCTCTTTGTCCAGACCCTTTCTCAAAGGTTCCATGATCAGAATGACTGTAACTTTTAGTGATAAATCTCCCTTATGAGATCATAATTTTGATGCCTCTAAACTGCCATCTGCTTTTCACCATGAGAAGGCCTCCCTATATAAGCTTGGAGAGGCCCAACCACCTTAGATATTCTTGGGATAGGTTGAGGATATTTCTCCATCAGTTGTGGATCCTCCCTAATATCTAACCTTGACCCCATATTCGAATCCAACTAAATCCAGAGTTGAGGGGGAGTTTTCCCTGATTTTCATCAACAGTCAAAGATTCCCTCAAACAGGCCAGCGCTCCCCCAAAAGGGTGCACAGAGCATTGCAACGCTCCCCCAAATAAGGGTAGGGAGCACTAGAACTCCCTGACAGTGGATCGGAGAGTGTTGCCCAAACGTCTTTCAGAAAATCCTAGTGCTCCTCCAGAAGGGTTCACAGTTTGCCACAATGCTCCGCAAAGGAGGCCAGGGAGCACTAGCACTCCTTGATTGTGGGTAGGGTAGTGTTTCTCTTCAAACTTCCTTTTTTAGTGGTTTTCTCAATGGAAAAATATTTGTACTCCTCATCAGATGATTTCTCCTTCTTAAACTAGTCTTTGAAGGTGTCCTAATTGTCCTTATGATGTCGTTAAAGACACGACATAGGCAAGATCGCAATATGATGTTTGTGACACTTGTGACCAAAAATGCAACACTTGCGACACTAGTAATGACGACAATGGGTCATCATTGAAGTGGGTAATTTTTATGTGTAACAAATTCCCCCCCAAAGTGCAAAGTCAAAAGATGGAAACTGATGACTGAAGTACTTTGTAGACTTTTTTGAGAAAGGGTATGGATGTGGAGAACCTGGTAGAAGCTGCACACAACCATCAACAAAAATTATGACATGTTTCAAACCCAAGGCAGGCATACCTATGCTTGAGAGATAAAGAGTTTCAAGGTATGGCCGCCATAAAATACATTGCAGATCCATAATTATATTGACAAAAAGGTGTAGCCACTGAAGATACAATGTGGATCTATACTCCTATGACTTGAAATGATCGTAGCCAAGAAGAATACAAAGTGTATCTACGAGATGACAAGACATAGCCATGACCAATACAAATTGGATCTATGTAATAACATATGTGTCAATATTCAAAAGAAACTCCATCGCAACCTGGGCAAAGTATATATCGGATTGATCACTCAACCCAGGGTCTTCTTACCGATATCAATGCAGTACAAATCTAACCATGTGAATAGATGTCCTGATGTCGAACATGGTAGAAACCACTTGATTACCGATCAATGAGGTAAACCATTAACAAGCGCAAGGGAGATCACCATTGATGTCAATGATTCCCAAGGTACCCTAGTACATTCCAGTGAATGTGAATGGATGAGCTGAAGTCGAACATCCGTGGAATCATCCGATCAGAGGTCAATGATGTAAACCCACTATCGAATGTGAGGAGGCTTTCCATTGAGGCATGCAGGTCCCAAGGTACTCACTGGTTTCTAAGTCTAGTTCCCGGATAATGTGTTGAAGTTGACAGGAATAGACTCGTCGCAAAAGGGCCTTGATGTATCCCCCATAAATGACATGAAACTGACATAGAGATGTAAATTGGTGGTTCAAATGAACATGGACTGACACAGGTGTTGAAACAGGAAATTTGTGATGGTTGACTCTCGAGGCATATACTTCCCTTGAACACTGAGGCAAAATAGTAGAAACATGACATGGACCAAAACATGATGATGCAATGGATACGGTGACTTTCATTGGGTGACCCAAAGGAGTAAGAAAAACTCATAGGATTGGTTTAGTGCAGAGGTTCAACAGATTTAAAATGTATGCAAATACAAAGTGTCGTGTTCAAGGGTGACTGTAAGAGTGACTTGTAATGTTTTCCAAACTGCTTGGCTTGCTTCCTTCAATTTTTCACCCATCCAGATAGACAAGTACCTCTTTTTTATTTAATGAGCTCGAGGATAACACATGCTTGATATAAATCACCTTCGGTAAGTCCCTCTTCCTTTGTTTAATGAACTGGAAGAAGTAAGGGTTCGGTCCCGTATGTGCCCTTCAATGTATGATTTTTTTTAACAAGTCCAGAGAAGGTAAACTCGATGATTTTTCATGTTTAGAGAGTCTGAAAAGAACTTAAAGACGAATCCAGTGTGGTCCTTTTTCATAATTTTAGTCTCATGAGGCTGAAAAAGAGATAAATTATCACTCGAAAGACACCCTTTCAAACCTTTTAACGAGTGGGAAAGGAAGCAAGATCACTTGACAATATTTTCATGTATAGAGAGTCTGAAAAGAGATTAAAGGAGACTCCAGGGGTTTTTTTTTTTCGTATAACCTTTACGAGTCCGAAAAAGAGATAAAATTTTACTCGGTTTCATTCTCATGTTTTTTCGAGCATGAGAAGGAACTAAGACCATGCTCGGAATACCCATGGATGGTTGGTACTCTACCCCCAGCTTGAAAAGCTAGTGGAATAACTCCAGAATGATAATCAAAGGCTGGAGACATGCCCCCCAAGCTTTAATTCATTCACCGACTTTGAGGTTGTCACCAATTTCTCTACCAGATGGAGAAAAAGGATATAGGTGGATGAAAATAAGGTTCAAATATGAGACCTAACGAAATAATTGACTTGATGGGAGAGGTGATTGTTTCATTTTTTAACGAGCTTGTCACAGGAAAAGAACTATGCTCAAGGCTCTGGTTTGAATCCCCAGATTTTTGTTTCATTTTTTAACGATATTGCCACAGAGAAGCGAAACTATGCTCATGACCTTTGTTTCAATTTTTAACGGGCTTGCCACTTAGAAGAGAAACTATGCTCGTAGCTTCTGTTTCATTTTTTAACGAGCTTTCCACAGAGAGGAAAACTATGCTCGTAACCTCTTCTTGATCATGGCTTCCAAGAGGATAATGCTCTATAAAGAAACCATGTCAAGAGACAAAACTTGGTCATGGATTCCAAGAGATCTTCACTGGATGGAAGAACAATGCTCTGGAAGGAACACATGTCGAGGGCCCCAACAGGGGTAAGGAGATCAGGCTCCAATAGCCCTATCGAAGAGATCACCATGTCAACTATTGAATCTAAGTCATCGAAAGTTGAAGGCATGGGAGATAATGCCACATAATTGACCTGTGGCATGGGTGATACCTACTGCATATAAGAATTGTGTAGAGAGTTCATTGGGTTGATGGTTAAGTTAGAGCCAACAAACGAAAGTTGATCAATAGTCACTATTCTTCCATATTGAGGGAAATATATCACATAAAAGAGAGTGGACACAATAGCTTTCATGGCATAGACATAATCTCGCCCAAGGAGTAAATTGAAATCCAATGGGTCCTCGACTACCATAACATCAATAAAGACAATTTTCCCTCCAAAAGTTATGGGAAACTGAGGAAGGATCCCTAAAGGGTGTCTGGTTCATCTGTTAAAAGAGAATAGAGTCTGGGTAACCGACACAAGTTGAGGATAATCCAAATCTTTCCAAGCAATAGAGGACAAAATACTAACGAAGGAACCTTCGTCTATTAACGTCTGAGGAATGTCCCGACCACAAACTTGTACTGTAATATTGAAAGGAATGTGAGAGGGAAGACGAGGTCTAGTGAGCACACCCCAATAAAAAAGGATGGCCTCATTACGTGGAGGGGGTTTCATAGGAGAGAAAGGAATGATCCCCAGCATGGTAGATTATGTATCAACGAGAAAAATGTGGGCATAATTGGGTTTACTCTCTAGCCGGAGAGTAGGATCGATTGATAACGACATCAAATCGACCACTTGGGTTTTATTCTCCAAGGGGAGAATGGGGTCGACAGGTGGAAACAGATTGACCGCTTGGGTTGCACTCTCTAACAGGAGATCATGATCAACCAAAGATGGGATTAGATCAACCACTTTGTCAACTGGTTCAACTAAGGACGTGATGACATTGACGACATGATTAGCCGGACTGACCGATGAAGGGACCGTAGCAACAAATTTGGCACTCGTCAGAGGAGGAGTGGGATTGACCACATTGGATCTCTTGAGATCAAGGGTGGGACTGACCAAAGACAAGACTGGATCATTCACTTGGGTTTCACTTTTCATATGAAAAGTGGGGTTGATCAACAACGGAACTGGATCAACTACTTTGGTTGGTGGTTCAACCGAGGATGAAACTAGATTTACCACCTGATCAACTGGAGTGACCGGGGACAGAACCAGATTGACCATTCCATCAACTAATGATGGGTTGGGGGAAATCTTACGATAACCAGTTGGAAGTTGAAGCTTTTCCAAAAGAGAAGAAACCTCATCCATACGAGGACAAAGGTGAGAATAATGATCACCTTCGCATAACATGCAAGGAAATTTGACAGTTGTCTTATTCTTACCAACCATAACATCACTAGTGGACAGGTCATCACCAACATGTCCAGTAGGGGCCGATGATGTGGAGGACCACACTTCTCATACCTTGGGAATACCAGGGAAATCCCTTAGAAAGTGGTCACCCTTACAAAGACTGGAAGGGAATTTGGGTTTTAGATTCTTCGTTTTAATCTTATCAACCTCATCAACACTCCCAATACTATTAACAATAGTTGGTTTCTTGGATCCAACATCTGATGTAGTTGGAGGCTTGGTCCCTTTCTGGTTCTTCTTCTTGTCTTTCTATTTCTTCTTCTTCTTATCGACTTGGATACTCGCTTTAGAGATTTCACTAGGTGAAGAAGGAGAAATGGAAGGATACTTGATGGGAGAAGAAGGAGAAAGGTTGACATGAGGTTGATGTGTGGGTGGTGTGATTACATATGAAGCACCTGCATTCGAGATCACCATAGTGGAAAACAACCATACCGGTAACCCAATTGTGAGACCTAGAAGGCTCAAAGTAGCGATGTAAGGAGGACCAAAATTTCTGTAAGAAGGAAAAACAAAGGGTTCCACTAGCAAAGGGGTTCCTTCATTGGTCATTCCAAGAATTGACGCCATAAAAATAAATATCCAACCTAGATTCTGCTAGGGAGAAAAAACAACACACGTTAAAAATCTAGGAAGCAAGGAAGCAAACAAAACCTTCTCACAATGATCACACTAGTTGGTGATGAAATCCAACGTCGTGGGAACAATGTAAGAAGGGGTTGAGATAGACCCGGTGGAAAATTTAAGTTGACGACCTGCTTAATGGACTTACACCCTGGTGCAAACTCCCACACATAATCGTGGGTATACCCTCCAAGGATCCCAAGTGAGTTTGGGCAACGTTGATTCCAGGTACCGTGAAGACTTGCCCCTCCACGGTCACCTTGTATAAAGACCCTAAAGAGATAGGCCACTAAGGTTACCAACTACAACAATAATGCTTGGGAAAATAGTCGACAGTCCGATCCATGCACAAGTGTAGGGTATCTGGCCCGAAATCAACTTGAAAGGTTTCCACTCATCATTGTGGGTATACCTTCAAGCGACCCCCATAATACGTGCAATCTCTACACCAAGACCAACAAAGCAGGGTGAGTAACTCTGTCAGTCTTAATGCGACCTCAGGTTTGACCCTTGTGTGAGAAGGGCTTCCTAGGACAAAATGTAGCAATTGGATTTCACCACCCTAACACAAGATCCTATGTTTTTTTACAGGTTTGAAAAGTTATCTTTCGCATCTATTACAAAGCCCTACAACTAATCTAATGTAGGTTTGCTACCAGAAAATGTAAAAATTTCTAATCAATTTTTATTTTAGCACTTTATTTTTGAGGCTGTTGTTACTCAAAAGGAAAATGGCATGGACAATATGGTGTTTTGACTGACTTGAAAGTTATGCAAAGAGAAGAATATTCAATCTTTTCATTTTGATGAAAGGTATGCTATGAGAAGGAGAAAACATTCATCATTGCAGATGCACAATGTCCTAAAATGACAAAAAACATGCAATGTTGCTACTTCAAATGCAAGCTAGTATCAATACCCAAAAGAGAGAATGCATCTATGTTATTTGTTTTATTATAATGTATACAAAAAGTAAATAAAAAACCTTCAATGCTCCACTACTTTCAATCAAGAGAAAGAGTCATATCCAGATGCAAAAGACACGAAGCGAAAGGGCTACAAACAAAGCATGAATTCAAGGCAGTGAGGTATGAAAGAAAACAAGTAGAAAATTGTTCTAACAAGCAGTAAAACCATCAAGGATTCTACAACCAATAAAGCATTCAAGGAACACAAATAAAATGCAGAGAAGAATCCAAGAAAAGATAGGGAGAAACAAAAATCACTCAAAACTGTCCTGACAAAAAATCAGCTAGAAAAGGCAATTTCACATTTCTGAAAAAGGTTTCAAGCTCAAATCAAGACAATAGGGAGTGATAAGCATAAAAAAACAATCAAAACAACTTCACAAACCAACCACAAACTCTGGGTAAAGAGCTCTACAAAACAGGTTGCAAAAGACTAAGCAAACAAAGGCAAATGTTCTCAAAAAAGCGACTAGTGCTCCCCCAGAAGGGTGCACAAAGTATTGAAATGCTCATTACGACACTGTAGGGGAGTGTTGGCACTCTGGTATGGCCTATAGGGGGGCGTTGGTCCTCCCAGAAACTCGGAAAAAGAGCCAAAAACCATGCAAAAACTCACCCAAAATGCATGAAAATTGGTGAAATTGCTTGTGAAGGTAAGAGAAGGGTAATGGATGAAAAACAAACAGTAAAATTGATCTGAAAGGTGATAAAAGGTCAGGGACAAACCAAGGAAATACAAACAATATTCCTTCCCCAGCAGAGTCGCCAATTTCTATTACAGGAAAATCCCCCTGTGGACAAGTGGATTTTCTCTTGGATACTAGACCCCTATAACCAAGACATAGAGGTGATAATGTGGACACTGACATTCATTTTCATGAAGCTAAACTATTCAAGGAAGAAGAAGAAATAAAGGTAAATACATTTACCGACGTTTCTCCTTGCTCAATCCAAGATGATCTTGATTTCCAAGTTCTTCAGAAGGTCCTATAATTAGCTTCATACTTCCTACTCTACCATGATTAGCTTCAGAATAGATCTATCAAAAGAAACAAGTTCGTGAAACATACACAAACTTAAAGGAAACATGCCAAGCACATATTTATATTAATTAAAACAAAGAAAAGTGCTTACAACCATAGATGTAGATGCAACAGCTTCACCAAGATCTCTTTGTCCAGACCCTTGCTCAAAAGTTCCACGATTAGAATGACTATAACTTTTAGTTATAAATATCCCTTATGAGATCATAAGTTTGATGCCTCTAAACTACCATCTGATTTTCACCATGAGAATGCCTCCTTATATAATCTTGGAGAGGCCCAACCACCTTAGAGATTCTCGGGATAGGTTGAGGATATTTCTCCATCAGTTGTGGATCATCCCTAAGATCCAGCCTTGACCCTAAATTCAAATCCAACTAGCTCCAGAGTTGAGGGGGAGTTTTCCTTGATTTTCCTCAACAATCAAAGATTCCCTCAAACAGGCCAGCGCTCCCCCAAAATGGTGCACAGAGAATTGCAACGCTCCCGAAAAGAAGGGTAGGGAGCGCTAACACTCCCTGATAGTGGGTAGGGGAGTGCTGCAAAAAATTCTCTCAGAAAATCCTAGCGCTCCTCCAGAAGGGGTCACAGAGTGCCACAATGCTCCCCCAAAGGAGGCTAGGGAGAACTAGCACTCCCTAACTGTGGGTAGGGGAGCGCTTCTCTTCAAACTTCATTTTTAAGTGGTTTTCTCAATGGAAAAATCTTTGTACTCCTCATCAGATGATTTATCCTTCTTGAACCAGTCTTTGAAGGTGTCTTAAGTGTCCTTATGATGTCGTTAGAGACATGACATAGGAAAGATGGCAGTATGATGTTTGTGACACTTGCGACCAAGAATGTGACACTTAAAACACTAGTAATGAAAACAATGGGTCATCATTGAAGTGAGTAATTTTTATGTGTAACACTAACGGCTAGTCGTGCCTCATTTTTTGAGGCATTGCGTGATGATTGTATTGTATTTGTGCGTGAATTTAGGTCAGTGATCCTATGCATACGATTGAATTGATTTCTTGGTGGATGTTGGGCGAGGGTGTGCTCACGATGGAACCAATCCAACTTCTGGACCATCGTATTCAACAGCTATGGCGTCGAACTGTCAATCAAGTCAAGGTCCAGTAAAAAAATTGTAGTCCACACTCAACTACCTGTGAAGACGCATATGACATGCGTCCACAGTTTCCATTTTTGTTTTATGGCTAGACCCTTACATATTGTCAAATACTTTATTTTTTCACTTGTATACTGTGAAACTTCGGGACAAAGTTTAAACCAAGAGGGGGTGTATGTAACATCATTCTATTGCGCACACCTGATTGAAATTATTCTTTGAGGACACTTGTGTGCAAGTTATACGGTTCCTTATATGATTGACTATTTCACTTATGGATTCTGATGATGTTGTGGATATGATGATATGCTATTTGATTATATTTGTATCGAAAGGTGCTATTGAATGGTTTCTCCTAAGTGTGCAAGAATCCAGATTGATTGAGGATGTCGATGGCATCGATGTACCTCCTTGGACTCCAGATCGAGTCAGGGAGTGGATTGTTTATGGTTTGAGCATTTTGTGATTGCATATGTGACATATGACTGGTATATTATGATGTTGATTTTGGATAGCTGACATGTTTTGTTGATGGATGCAGGCTAACGATAGCTTGCTAATCAGACTCACATTTGGAGTAAAGGGGTCATGCATGATAGCCAGAGATATTGAGGGAAAGGTGTGGCAGCAACCCTGCCACAACCTACTAGCACTCCCGCCATGACTCGAATTGTAGGTTAACGATTACCTAGTTCGAGAGATCCACGATGTTGTGAGGGTAGACTGTGAAAGTCACTCACAGATATTCTAAGTGGCACACAATAAGGCAGGGTCCTTATTCCTTAGAGGAACTTATTCTCCCACAAGGTCTCCTAATGGAGTATTGACTCCAAGGAAAGACGTCTATCAAAATCAGTCAAAAGGAAAGTGACACCCTTGGAGCACATAGTGTCTCTTAAAGAGAACATCGCATAGATGAAACTTAAATGAAGGTGAGTGACACCCTTGGAGCACCTAGTGCATCTTGAAGGGCATGTCACAATTTTAACATTGGTGATTCAATGAACCTAGGTTCCTAGAAAACAATATCTCATTTGACCTGGTCAACGTTAAGATAATTGTTGCATGAGTAAAGTTTAAAAATTATATAATTTCCCTTAAAAACAATTTTGTTGAGCCTAGTTGAATTTAAAGCCTAGGTCTAAGTAGGACATGAGAACAAAAATTTATTTAAGCAAGTAATAAAGGGGGATGAGGGAAATGGGGGTAAAAATTTAAGTTAACAATTAATGAAGGATTAAATTATTTAAAAGTTTAAATGTTGTTTATGTGAAACTTGCTAAATTTGAACTTAGACAAAAAGGGGAAACTTAATTACAAAAGGGAATGTGGAAGATAGGAGGGAATTTAGTCTAGAGAACTTTCCATTTTCAAACTCAACTAAGATTTAAGAAATGCATCAGTGATTAAGGGAATGCGAGGGAATAAAGGGACACCGAGGAGCGTTTTTAGGAACGCTTTTAGGTGGGTGAGGGAAATTGGAAAATTTAATTAATTAATTAAATGAATTTCTGGTGCAACTAAGGGATCGGGTGACAAGTGTATGGGGAAGAATTTTCCGAATAAAATTTTAATAAAAATAATTTAATGTGCATTTTGGAAACTAGTCACTAAGAGAACTCTATAAAAGAAATGGTCGAAGAGGGGAATGGATGACGACCGACATGTGTAACATTATGCTGCTGAAATTTTTCTTGAATGATTTTTCTTATTGGGAGTTGGGTTTCTATATTCTTCTCTGGTTTTTTTGTGCGTGGCCCCTTTGTGGCTCGGGGGGCTCAGGGGGAAGAAGAGTACCCCTAGCGTTGGCTAGGAGGTACCGGTGATATCTCAATGATTAGAAAGTAGGAGAAGGCAGATCAATGAGGTGCAAGCTTGGAAATGACCTGCCATGGTTTCTAGACAGACACGCAACTCCACTGCCCCTATCTCCTGGTCACGATACTATATATTTAATTATTTATGTGTTAACCAAAATCAATGAACTCTTTTGGATTGAATATTGATGTTAATGGAATTTGGGTTTGAATGTTCACAAAACACATGCATTCTTGGTAATATCATGATTGTACATTGTAACGTAATATATGTAGTTGTTCATTGAAGTATCATTGATGTATATACTTGTTGGGAGTGATCTCAGTTGTTAATTTCCTACTATCTGTTGAGGCTCAGCTCATATGAGACTCTTGTATGATTTTGATTTTGTTTCTTACTACGAAACCTCAGATTTTCTGGAAACCATAGCCATGCACCGGGTGTTTTACCCTGGCGTTGATTTACCTTCTACGTTTTTATTCCAGGCGAACTGCTTGGCCACACTTTTGTTTACTGCATTTTTCTCTGCCTAGATTACCACTGTCCTTAGGATTGTTGAATTCCATTTACACTCAAAAAAACTATGCTTTTACCCTAGGTTTCTCCTGCATTCTTGCACCAAATTTATTTCCCATCTTTGGCATTTCGCTCTTCCCTTTTTCCCTTGATTTTTTTTTTCTGCGTTTTATTTACAAAAATGGCCAGTGATTTTGGTTAACTCCTAGTAGTATTACCCTTGAAAAAATTTGTTTCCTTGCATTTTTCATCAAGAAGAAGGCAAGGCATGGGTGCCTCTCCCCGTGCTCTCACAAAAGAACCCTACTTTGCATTTTATTCTAGTTGCTCAACGAATCTTGGTGTTAATATCTGTGTTCAATTTGTATCTTTGCACCACTCAAACTTTTCTAAGAAGATCGTTCTCCAAACAGACCCTTCTACATAGCTAGCTTAATCAAAATTTTGAATTGGAATTATCACTGAGAGCGTCGTAGTATTGGTGTAATAAGAAACGATTTTTCTTGCCTACATCGAAGGCTGCAGATCCAGGATTTGGGTTCCATTTTCATTTTTCTTCCTTTCCCTTAGTTCAGATGCGTATTTACCCATTCAAAATTATTTTCTATCTTTTAGAGCCTTCAATCCATGGAATCCTCTACAACCTTCCAACAAGCTTTCCTCCTCAACAACCAGTGGTTCCTTGTCTTCAATCACAGTAACCCAGTCCCTTCCTGAGAAAAAGGTACCATGAATCTCACGCAACTCTCTTTTTCACACGTATTTCAGTGTTACCATCTTTCGCTACCCCACATATAGGATTCTCAGATCCAGCACCAGAATAAGGTCGCAGGTTCATTTTCGCTGCAGGGCCAACGACCTTGCCTAGAAGGGTTATGTTATCACTTCAGGAAACTCTCCTAGGTTGTATCTCAGAGATGCCTGGTAACTTAACTATTTTTGTAATTATTTACTCAATAATGGGTGTGGGGTTGGATCAATATGAATATCTAAATCATTGGATTGTATCTTCAAGACAGTCTAGTTATATTCAAACAATACAAGGCCTTCAAGAGCTATTATCATATAGGTTTGTAAATCAGATGGATAGGAAACCAATCAATTAACCAGAACATACATAAACCATATATATGATGGGTCAAAAAACTAGCAGTGGGTGCTTATGATTCTTGTTTTGTTATCCATAATTTTGGTCGTCATGATGATGTAATGATGATGGTGAACTTACGCTCTTCCTTAGAACTTTATCCTGAGAAAAGTTACCTTTATCTCTTTCCAGAAATCATAGTTTTGAGGAAGGTTCGCAGGCTGTCAATATATTTGCCTGCGAGAATGCATGATTCTCGTAGGCTGCCTTAAGCCAGGGTGCGAGGGGTTCGCACTGTGCCTAACTACTAGGGTGCGAACACTTTCTAAAGAAGGGAAAAAGATAAAGTTCTCGAACCCTCTAGAAGGGAATCTTCTAGAAATATGAGATGGCATTCGAATGGTTATCTAAGTACTGACTTTCCTGATATCTTGGGATCATTCCTATCCAAGTAACTAATTCATTCTCTCCTATATATTGAGGGGAATGCTCATGGAAAAGGTTAGAAGCAAACTAGCAAGAGAATTATTGGAGAATTAGTGGAAGATTGTGTGAAGGACTGATGCTACAACAGCTAAGGAACTCCAGCAAGGTTATGAAAAGTGGTTGATCTTCTTCATGCAAGTGAGCAAGTGTGTGTGTCAGAGCTAAGGGCCATCGAAAGGAGGTTTGCAACATCAAGGCTCAGGTTGTAATATTTGCTTTCAATCAATATAATACAGTAATATGTCCCTTTCCCATAAATCTAATGTCACTTTATTGTATAACTCCTTGATCATATACATAGATTAATTGTTGAATATATTGAGTTGTCTTCACTTTGAATGGTTTGTTTTGTTGTGGTATTGGCGATACAAGAGCATTGGAGCGAAGCTTGGAACAACAAATTCCCAAGGAAGCGATCATAAGGTATGTTCATGATTCTTGCCTCCTATTTCATTCAACAGTTGAAATCTAGGGAAAGAGTATTATTCTGTCTTGCTTTGTTCTAGATCCAGGTGGATCTAGGGAGATCGGTTTGTGTCTGCACTTACGGATTTATCCAATAACAAAATTGGTGACTCCATTGGGGAACATTCCATTTTTCTTTATGGTCTTTTGCGTTTTTCTGTGGCCATTTTCTCTAGTTTCACTTTTCTCCTATCTTATCAGTCTCTGAGTCTTCAGGATATCCTGATAGACCTTCTGGGTCCAGAAGCCTTTGTCAATTTTGCTTTCATTTTCAAAATTTTTGTCATCTTCAGGAGTTCTCGCACTGTGTTTAACTGCAGCCTGCAAGAATCAGTCAGGTTCGCACCCTGCTCATAGGGTTCAGTGCGAGTACCTCGCACCTTGCTAAAAGGTTGCCTGCGAGAATAATAGATTCTCGCACTGTGTAACACTGCTTGCCTGAGAGCAAGATTTTTGAAAATTTTGAAATTGAGTTTTGGTTTTTCTAACTTCTCAGATCAGTTGAATTACCTCTTTTGGGTTTGTTGGATCATTGATTGATAGCTTTCTTGATTTAGTTTGCATGCTTGAACAGTTTTAGGGTTTCAAGGTTTTCCTTGTCCTTTGTAGCTTGACTTTCGTTTCTTGACTCTTATTGGCAATTTTATTCCCTCTGATTTCAAGAGCTGAGTGTGTCTGATTGGTCGAGAACCAGTGATTGGTTGAGAGTTAAGTGTTTGGTTTTTCTCATTTTCTTGTTGGTTTGAAAGAACATTTTCGTGTGCATTGAGAAGACTAATTGGTTTGCTCTTTGTTTTTGTTTTCATTGAAAGAGTTGATTGGGTTGTTACTGCTTGATTCTTTATGATTTGATTTTATAATTTCTCATTGATGTTTTGAGGATTCTTTTTGGAAAGTGAATAATAATCTTTTCTTTCAAAAAACTTTGTTTTTGTCTTTTAGAAAACATTGGAAAATCAAATTTTAGAGTTTGTTGAAATATTTGAAAAAGACACATAGTGATTGTCCTTTGATGAATGATTGTTTGCATTTGACATTTGAAAGGAAATTGTGCATTGCTTTGTAGTACAAGGTTGATTTGGAAAATTTTCTCTCTCTCTCCCATAAATAGGATTCATGGAATGAAAAGTGTTATATTTCATTATTATCCTTGCATTATTTGGGTCAGAGTCATACAACATGAGTTTCACTTCCGTTACCTTTGAGTAAACAACAGCTCTTAAAAACATTGTGT